>JAHLSL010000102.1:804018-894817 GCA_025920805.1 Petroica traversi | reverse complement strand
GCTGCGGCCGGGCAGCGGCGGGAGGGCAGCACCCTGCAGCCTGAGGGGCTTGTTCTTCATCCCGAAGCCTAAAAGAGCGCTCCTAGATCGGCGTTCCCTGGAGCCGGCGAGCGAGCTGCTCTCAGCACCGCTGCTGCCGTCAGGTTTAGGGCGCTCCTCCGGCGCGGCAGCGCCAGGGGAGAGGGGGAGCGTGACGGGGAACGTGGGTGAACTTCAGAGTTACTCCGAGCCACAACAGGGGGTCTTGCCCTGCTGCCTGGTGAATAGGGCTTGTCCTTTTCGGTGACAACACAGCCGCCCGTGATCCCGGCGCCTCCAAACGCTCGTTAAGGGGATCGGAAAAACCTTTTTGGCGCACTGCTGCTCCCGGGAAGGGTTTCTCTTTGGGAATGCTCCCGGAGGGCACTGTCCCCTCCCTGCCTGCTCCCCACCGACCGCCGGCCGCCGTTGCATAAGCGGCTGCTGAGATAGGGGGGCTCCTGTGCCGGGCACCCCACGCGTGGCTGCGGGCCACCAGCGGGCAGCCACCGGGTGCCACATGCCCTGCTATGGCCAGAGCAGGACGCTCCCTTCGTAATCAGGGTCTTCCGTTTTTATGGCTGTGCGTTTACCTCGCATGTCGGACGTCAAATAAACAGGTTTGTTTCTCCTATAAATACACCTGTGTGAAGGGGCTGTCGGTGGGGCTCGTCTGCTCTTCTGTTACCAGCCAGGAGATGTTACTTGCCAGCATCTGCTGGAAAGGATTGCTGTCTGAAAAGGTCCATGCCAAAAAGTTTTTGAGTCTTACCTAATTCTAGCTGCAGAGCCCCTGTGGAGGCAGCACACCATCAGTAACTGGTGTTCTAGTGTGCTTAGGGATGAGCCCTCTCAGCTGGGAGTACAGAAATCACAGAGCTGTTACTTGTATCTGCAAGAAAAGGGTGTCTCTAGCGCCAGGTAAATTAGCTGAAGGCTCTCCCCAGGCATGGGGATGCTTAATGTGCTGTCAATTTACAGCTGGGATAACTTAGGAGCTGGTTTGAGTCTAAGCTCTGCATGTGGCAGGGCTTAAAAATGATGTAATTAAAGACTCTTCATAGCTGAAGTTTTATATTATACTTGATGTGTGCAAAGAGACTTTCCCCATCAGGGCTGATGGTCCCAGTGGTGAGTGTGAAGTTTGGGATGATTCATCCTAAACTCAATAAGGTGAGCAATGTGAAAATAAACTTACTGGGCACCTCTGAAACAAACATTAACTCAGTCAGTTCTTGGTACTTCTGCAACTCTACCCCGACAGCTTTCTTAGCTTGTACCATTTAGGGGCAGATCCATTGCAGGTAAAGGCAGAGTCTGAGGTGAGCTGCTGAAATAAAGAGGCTGCTAATGGGGCAGTTTGCTCATGTGTCTGCTCTTGGGACACAAGGTTTGCAGTAAGTCTTCTGTCTTTTTTGGGGGGAGGGATGGGGGAGAGGAGATACTAAAATACATTTTTAATGTTCTGCTTTCTAGATTGTTGAGAAGTTGTTAAAGTTGTGGGTATTCTTGACGTTCTCTGCATGATCGATATTTATAAGGGTATCCTAATAAATGCTTTTAGGAGAGAATGTAGGGTTTTGGTTTTTTTTAATCTTCTTTCTCCTCTCCTTCCTCTATGCAAGCATATAATAAATCCCAAACCTTCAGATATAAAAGCCTTTTCTTAAGCATCTCTTGTTGGATATCACTCCTTCAACTTGACTTAAGATATGCAAGAAAGTACATTTTCTTTGCATGCTTGGATTTCCACACGTTTTCCTCATTTGCAGCTGGGTTCCTACTGATAATATGCACTTTATCATTTATCCATAATGAGAACAATCTGGACAGATAGAAGAGTAAAAAACTTACACAGAGGACCTCCACTGAGTCCTCCACACCGTAAAACTGCAGGCTCTTTAAATTGCTACCATTCCTCTCAGTAAATTATGGTGCCGAAATACATTTGCAAATGTAAATGGCTATATTAGGCCCAGGAAAAACCTATTTACATTGGCGCTTGGACTCCCTTATCCACTGGCACAATAGAAATTACTCAAGGCTTCCTACAGCCTTTCAAACAGCTTATTTAGGGCTCTCTATGCAGGTGCATTCATTGCCATACACACCCATAGAGATGTATTTATACATTCAGGAAAAAAACCCCAACAGTTGGAACTTGCTTTAAATAATAAAAGTACATGAAAATACATGTAAAAAAAAAAAAATCTATTGGTGACAGTTGAAGGAGTGAAATGCGAGGCCAGGGTATTGTTACAGGGCAAAAAAAAAAAAAAAAAGGAAGAAAATCTTCTGCTGTACCAATGTTGTTAAACTATAGTTTTTCTGTGACTGGGCTTTAAGTATTATCTTCTGCCCTCCCTTCTTTTTTTGTTTTGCTGTTAAACAGCAAAAGTCTTCAGTGTAATACATCTCTAATTAGCTGACATTTTTGTGGCATGCAAATAACTTGTTAGTTTATCTAGAATTGTACCAAAACTATGAAAAACATATTCAGAGATCAATGTTTTGTACCGATGTGGCCAGTACCTTGAAAGGCAGAAACCGTGTATTAAATACATCGTGATTCTGTGTAGCAAATACCAATGCAGGCGTATTGTCCCCCAGTCAAACCAGCAGGAGGAAAAACTTGCTTTAAATACCACGGGTGAGCCTCGTGGGGAAGCTTGAAAACTCCCATGACCTTGCCGCGTTTCCAGGCACATCCACCTTGCACCTGGCGGTCCCAGAGCTCTCTGACCGCACCAAAAGCTCCGTTCGGAGCCGATCTGTGCTCGCTGGGCGATTATGGACACAGGCGCGGTGGGGATGTGTCGCTCTTCCGGGATGTGCGGGGATAATGGCTGTAAAGTGCTGCTGTTCCCGTGTCCGGCGCTGCCAACACGCGGCCCGTGAGCGGATTTTGCTCTGCCCCGGAGGGCCGGCCCTGCCGCTGGCACCGGGATCAGCCGGGCCGCAGGGAGGGGACGGGGGTTGCAAACAGAACCCTCAGCCCCTTGCTGAGGGGTCTCTTGCAGAGCCTGTGGCTGTGCAGACCGAGTTACAGCCAGAGAAATCTCCTTTTTTCAGGGAAAAATCTCCCTTTCCAGCCTCACGCTGTTAAACGAGGCCGATACACCCAATAGTTGGATGCTGACATCAGAATGCCAACAGCAAAGCAGAGATTCTTAGCCCTAGTTGTTTGTTTTTTTTACACGGCAGATATGGAGTTAAATATCTTAACGATGTTTTGGCTTTACTGTTGAAAATGTGAAATATTGGCTCACAAAATGAAATACTTCTTTTTTTTTATAACTGATAGAACCAAAAGTTCAGTTTCCCGCCCTGCTGCAAAAAAATTGGCAAATGAAAACTGAAAAGTGAATGACATATGTACATCTGCCAGAGAGAAACGCTTTCTACAGTTTGGTTCTCAGAGTAGTGTTTACCCTATACATTTCTAGACACAGCAGAATATTTACAAGATATTGGAACAGAAAGCCGTGAGGTAATTTTTTTAAAAATTTTTATTATTTTGTCATTGCAAAATTTGTGAGGAACCTCATGGTATGTTTTAGATTAAGTAGAGATTAAAGTAATCCTTGATATAAAGGGAAATTCAGATTATACCAAAGACAGACGCTCAGTAAGAATATTTCCACAATAAAAAGCTAAGGTAAGAGGAAACCTTGGAAATAAAGCATTATCTGGTAGTTTCCTGCAAGTATTTGCAGCTCCAAAATCTAATCTGAAATGTAGTCTTGTAATTTAATTAGAGAAATAGTAGAAGTAATAAATAAATTAAAAAGAACGCCAACAAAATAAAAGATCATCCTTAAAAATAAAAACAACCTAAAAAGCAAAGTAACTGAAACAATCAATAAACCAAATGGTTTTTAATTCCTTGATTAATTATTATTTAGAAATTCAGGGAATCTTGATTAGTGACATTGGAAATAAAAATAAAGTTGTAATTTTTAATGGCCCTCTTGTGAGAGCTCAAGTGGTGTTTGGCAAACACTGCTTGTCATCAGAGAACAGTTTTTCTAGAGAAATGCAATTTTGTTTTGACCAAGTTGAGAAATCCTGACTGAGGCAGGGGGTGGCAGGCTTTAGAAATTTTGTTGGTGTGCAAGTTGGGAATTTCCAAATGTGGGGCCATAAGGAACCATCTCGGAGTCTCAAGCTGCTAACTGGCAGCATCTTTGCAGCTCTGTGGTGGTGCCTCATCTTTGGCTGAGTGTCTTGCTCCAGCAGGGAATTGTGCACTGCCCTTTTGGCAGAGGCTGGAGGCACTGGTTTCCTCAGCTCCCTGAGTCCCCCAGGCCACCCAGTTCCACTCCTGGAATGAGTCACTGTGAATGGTCACCATCTCAAATAGGTGTTCTGAGTTCCCTTGGCTGAAGTTTCTCCCCCACCTGCCAAACGAATCTGTTAGGGATGTGCCTTGTGTGCTTTCCTGACCCTTCCTCTGCAAGCAGGAGCCAAGAATTGAGCTGGCCTCTCCCCCTGCACCATCAGTAAGAACTGCTTCTCTTCCGTGGCAATAACTTACAGGAGTTATAATTAGAGTTGGTTTTGTCACTGCATTGGAAGGGAAAAAAGTTAAGGCAAGGAAATTCTGGGAAATCCTTGTTACACAAGCCTTGTCACTCTCGATGAGCATTTAAGTACCTGGGACTACAGATGGGGACGGAAACAGAAATGTAAACATAGGAAACATCCTCATTTTTTTTTTGGTTCTGTTCTTTTCAGACATGATAACAGTCATGAAACACAACTCGCTTCTCAGTAAATATTAAATATAGACAGGATAATAGAAGTGTCTCCTATTACTAAGACTTAATTGTTTTATGAAATGTGACAGCATTTACTAGTGTACTGTGAAGAATTATAAATAATTAAACCTGAATGACATTTGTAGAAATGAAAACACCCAACACATGCCTTTGATCTTTTGATTGTGTTGTTTTATTTTACTTAAGTTTCCTTGAATCTTAACATATTCTAATGCTGTAAATGAGCATAGTTGTTCCACATGAAAATGATGGATAGATTTTTATCTTCTCCCAAATATCAAGGAAATAATTCTCACTCTCTGGCCTGGCCTCAGAGCATCTGCGTGCAACTGTCTTTGTTAGGAGTTGTGGGTAGGTACTGTGCAGTCTTGTTACCACCCACTCATGTAACAGTAACTTGATTTACTTTGGCACCCAAAACTTTCATCACCATTTTGTTGTTTCCTCCCAAAGCAGATCACTGGACTTTTTTGGTACATTAGGGGGCTTTCATGAAGCTGTTTGATTTATAGAGCTTTGCTGCAGAAAAGTGCTGGGATAAACAGAAAGAATAACCCTACCACGGGAAAATCAAATTGACATTTAAGGTTCCCTCCTGACGCTGAGATGTGGCCGCCAGTCTGCCCATCAATGGCTCTACGGAGCACAGAGTAAAGGGACTGTCTGTGAATTTAGAGCATGTCTGACATTCTCCCTTCTGTATCTGGGCTCAGCAGCACCTCACAAAAGAGATGTTGTATGTGGTAACTCTGACTAAAATTACACATGAGCTGCAATGGAATTATGTACATAGTCAGAAGGAGATAAGTGCAGCAGTGATCTGAAAGGGTGAGCCTCTGTGAGCACATAATGCAGCTGTTGTGTAGCACAGGCACGGACCTGTACGCTCAGATTGCCCTGCAGGTGGAAAATTTCATCGCGTAGAAAATGCTGAATCAGGTGCCACATAACTTTGATGGAGTGGAGAACCACTTTTGTTCTTTCTAGTCCTTTGGAATAAATGAGTAGGTAGTCAGTTCTTCTCTACTAGGTCAGTCATGGGGCTGATGAAATTACCTTCTTGAAGCCTCACCAAAATTTTGTCAGATTTGTTTGGTTTGTTTTTGTTTTTTTTTGTTTTGGGATTTTTTGCTTGTTTGGTGGGTTTGGTTTTTTTGGCAACTTGGCTCAGTTTTTGGGAAGGAGATGTGTATAGGCAACAATCTTCTGTGCTCTTCCTATTACTTTGCTAGTACATGCAGTCAGACAAAGGATTTCACAGATGTTAAGGAAAAGAGGAACGGGGGAAAGAATAATATTAAAAAATAGTCAGGATTGGCAGCTTCACATCTTTGTATGCACTTGTAGTTATGGAACTGTCAGTGAGGAACTTTGCCTTGGAATAAAATGGATGTGGAAAGTTGGAGCCCTTTTATTGTCTCGCTTTACAAAGTTGTTGTTTTGGTTTTTTTAAAATAAAAACTCTTCCTAGGTTTTAATAAAAACTCTTTGGAAGTGATGCAAGAACTCAAACATACTTGACATGCTCACCCATGTGTCCCAGGGTTGGCATAGGGATTTTTCCCCCGTGCTACTTTTAGTTTTTGGATGATTCTATGATTTTTTATCCTTAGCAGAGAAAAGCCATATGGGACTGGGTATATTTAAAAAAAAAAAAAAAAGGGTTAAGAGTACCTCTAAAGAAGCCTGTGTGTGTAGGGAGGCTATAGGGGCCTCCATGGGTGTTTGGTGGCTGTGTGTGCATAAAGTGATGTCCTTTCAGGGTGAAGAAGGTGTATGGTGGGACATGGGCACGAAGGACTTTGCTGTGTGTTTTAGAAGTTGCAGCCGTGTGGGAAAACCATCTGTGCTTTCACCAAAAAATTGCTGGGCCTCTGTGGGTTGAGAAATGTATACCAGGGTGTGCTGTGTGCTTGTGGGCCTTGCTACATGCTCTGTATAAATACCGAGGGACAAAAATGAAGGGATGTCATTATGCTGCTAATTCCAATGTATGGTGTGTGGGTTTTCAGCCTTCTTCTGTCTTTTCCTCCGATGAAATACATATTTATGCATATAAAACGTTAATGTGTTTGCTCATGGCGAAGGCTATAGGTCTGATGGAAAGGGCAGTGCCAAGAGCTGGATCCCAGGTTTTCAGGCACATTTCTCTCTCTTTAAAAGCCCCCCACATCTTTCTGGTTTCACCTTTTATTTCTGTCTATACTGTGCTTTTCCTTTTTTTTTTTGTTTTTTTCTGTATCTCTTGGTGTGGATGTGCTGGGTACAGCTGCTTCCCTGGTGCCTTGTTGTTCCAGCCCCTGAATTCTCCCACTGCCCTTTCCATTGGGATGTTGAGCTCCTGGTGAAATTGTTGCTGGAGGATGTGCAGCCAGGAGGGAAGTTGCTTGCCTCTCAGCCAGCTTGTAAAGGCTTTTTTTTCCTGCCTGGAAACTCGTCTTTTGTGTTTTCCCTATAAAAGAATTCAGGGAGGATTTTGTCTGTGAAGATTAAGATGTGTGCAGTCCTCCCAGCAGCACCACCTTGTCTGACGTGTTGGCTGCTGTGTGCCACAGATTGGCACAGACTGTCCAGTCTGAGTTTGAATCGTGCTCTGAGGAAAGCACAGGTCTTGGGATGACTGTGGTTAGGAAAAAGAGGAGGTTTTTCTACCTTAAATTTCACTAGAATCTTTTTGCTAAAAGAAGACCACAGTTCCAAATCTTAGTTTGCACAAGAGATCCACAAATGAGGTAGGAGACTGTGTAGTGTCAAGGAAGAGGCTGTTTGTCTTTTGACTCCAAAAAAATTCTAGTGTGCTTGTCCATTAGATATTGTCTCAGCTTTTCCCCCTGTGGGGCTGTAATCTGTGACAACCCGTAACAGGCAGTGTGGGCCCGAGTATTTGTAGGTACATTTTGAGAAACAGAGGGAAAGGAGCATTAAGAGACTTATTTTAGAGTGCAGATGGGGTCTGTGGGACAAAGTGGGAACAGATCTTCAACTCTAACACTTAGAGCAAGATCTCTCATCCAGGCCAAAAAGAGACTGGAAGAGAAATTTATTGAAACTGAAAGTTAAGGGAGAGGCAGAGGACAGCTGAACATGAATATTATAATTTGATCTTGCTTAGAGTATTCACAAATATACCTAAAGGGGGCCTAGAGGAAAGCTGGAGAGGAACTTTTTATAAAGGCATGTAGTGACAGGACAAGGGAAAATGGCTTTAAGCTGAAAAGGGATGGGTTTAGATTAGGTGCAAGGAAGAAATTCTTTCCCGTGAGGTTGGTGAGGCACTGGAACAGGCTGCCCAGAGAAGCTGTGCATGCCCCATCTCTGGACGTGCCCAAAGCCAGGTGGGGAGAGGCTCTGAGCAACCTGGAATAGTGGGAATTCTCAGCCTGTGGAAGGGGTGTTGGATCAAGGTGATCCCTAAGGTCCTTTTCAAACCAAAGCATTATTTGATTCTATGAACTTTTGCTTCTGACTTCTTCATTGAGCAAGTGGGAGGGCTCATTTTTAAAGATCTTCAGTAGCCTGGGGCTGCCACAGGGCACTAAGTGGTTCTTCTGAGTGTCTCAACACCTTCAGTTAATTTAGTGAAATGGAGCAGCATAAAGCTGGGGAAGAGGCTGAGGGGAAGGGGAAAGATTTGTTAGATTTGTGGTTCTGAGGAATGAATAATCACTAACTACTATGCTTGTGACAAAGGAAACTGGCATAGAGCTGACTTTGTCTGTGCTGTGGGATTGAGCTTGATATTCCCCAATACCTATCTATACTGCATTTTTGAGGAAGTTTGGTGGTTTGAAACGCTTGTGCTAGATAAACCTTGGTAATGAGGTCCTGAGCCTTTCAGTCCTGGATTTCCATTCCACTGAAGCTCTGAATGACATTACCAGAATCCCTTTCCATTTAACAGCTGTTTGAAAGCTTAGCTAGATTGAAAACTTACCGTTCCTAATGGGAAAGTGCTATTTTGTAATTTGGTTCATCCAACCTTTTTTTTTTTTTTTTTTTTTTTTTACTCAGGCTTATAGCATTAAATTCTACCTACAAAATTTTCTGCAGTCAGAGGGAAGGGAGGTGTCTAACTGTACTTGGGATTGAGGCACAATTGAACACATCGTTGCTCCTCCTGTGGATGCTCTTCCCTCAGGCTGCCAATAAGGTGTGTACCACCAGCAGTGAGGTCACTTACTGGCTGTGGGGAATAGCCACCCTATAACCTCTGCTAGGCTACAGAGATAAATGATATTGATGCTTCTGGTGGCCTGACTCCTTGGAGGAGAGATGTGGGCTTGTTTTCCATGTCCAGGGACTTGGAGAAAGGTGTTTAGTGGTCAGAGGTGTGGGTAGCAGGAATGTGGTGGGTGAATACTTTGCCTTGCATTCTAATATCCTATTCAGATTTATTCAAAATTATCCATTCCTCCCTCGCTGTTACTAAGGAGTTTGTGTTTAATATGTACATCTAAAATATGTACATATTAAGGCTATATGATACAGAAATGTTTGGGGGTATGAGTTGATGCTTTTTAGAGAAGGAGAAAAAAATTCTCATATTTAATAGAGACATAATTATTAGAAACACTACACTTATGTAAAACTTGCTTCAATATTTGTAATTTCACCAACTTCAAAGTATTCCAAAATGGTAGAATTTGTTTCAATATTTCTAATTTCTTTCGAATGTTCATGAGTTTTGCCTGCCATAAAACCAAATAGCCAAGTCCTTAGTAGTCAAATTATATTTCTTCTAAATTGTATGACTCATCAGGAAGCTCGACCCACTGGGGACCATTTTCCAAGTGGGGCAGGGATTAAGCTTCAATTGCACAGATTCATCAAGGATGATGAGTTGAACACCTTAGAATCCCTCTGTGCTCTGAAACTGCTCCCTGATGTTGTGTAAAATGCAGGCGAAGTGACTGCCTGTGATGCTCTGAGAGGTACCATGGGGTTTCTGGGCACCACAGGAGAGGATGAGGAAACAAAATAGCTTTAAAGCCCGTTAGCATTAAAAGATGATGAGAAAATACCTTCCTGTCATCACTTTATTTCGTTAGGTTGCTAATGAGTTTCCTCTAGGGATGGTAATGGGGTAGTTCTGATGCTTTTATCCAATTAGTGAGTGATCCCAGGAGTGTATCCTTTTGTTGTGAAAACACATCGAGGTTCATTCCTCCTGGAGCATGGCATCCTGCAGGTGCTCTGAAGGCTATGAAATGCCATGTGAAGGTGCACTCTAGGCCAGGTCCTTCGTTGTTAATTGCTGATGTTAGCCTGATCTATGGCTTTGAGATGGAGCCCTAGAGGGCAATGGGCTCTTCCCGAGAAAGTAACTGAAATGCCAAAGATGTGAATAAAGTTTCATTATGAGTTTTGAGGTTACTTGTAAGATGAGACACCAAGAGAATTCGCATTTTAAAAACCCTCATGTATATAGGAAACAAAAGATAAGTGCCTTTTATGCTGCTGCCTCAAGGGAAATCCAGTACCAGCGCCTTGCCAGCTGCCTGTGCTCGTAGGAACCTTTGCTTCTGGCACTATAATCAGCTCCAGGTTTTAGCTTGATTTAAAATGACATTGAAGAAGGAATTAGCAACAGCGCTGATGCAGCTGAATGTTTGGTTGTGGGTGGCCTTCCATTAGTGAAAAGAACTTCAGCTATTCCTTGTTTTTCATCTTTGTCTCTGCAGGTAGCCAACAGTTGCAACTGTCACTTCTCTTGCAGGGCACTGTATTTGGCTTTGCAGCAGGTAGTTTTGTCCCTGGCCAATGTCTGCCATGAGAGAATGCATGCCTTTCTATATTTTTTAGTTTCTCTCTGTCCTTTTAATTCTGTAATTTTCCTTTGCTGTCCTGCCTTCACCAAGACACCGGTGTTATTTATATACCTGGGGCTGTGCAGTGCATGGTACAATGAACGAAGAACACAGAATTACATGAACACTGGGCTTCACATTCTACAAGGTTAAATTTAACCTTGAGGTTGCTCAAACATTTTTCTCCTGCCTCCAAGGTTAGTGTGAGCTTTATAGTACAGTGCTTTATCTCTGATTCTTAACCATCAAGATGCTCATAAGCTGCTTCCTTTCCTCTTTAGGGTTGTAATGTGGGGAGTTTCCAAGCCCTGCAGAGGTGGGCTGTGTTGCAGAGGGGCTATATGCCCTTTTAAAATGTAATTGGAATAGAGACTGGTTTTTGACTTCTTACTGTCAGTACAATGCAAACCTACAGCAAAAAGGAAGAGGCACTCGTTACTCTCTCCAGCTTTTCCTTTTTTCCAGCTTTTTCAGGTATTGAAGGAATGCTGAGAGGTGTCTGACTGATGCATAAACACCAGAGCTGGAGTAGGCTCCCAGTGGCTTGGATACAGGGTAGGGCTGTGATGCTTGTCTGGACTCTCTTTTGGCTTTGTGAGTCTTGATTCAGCCTGGACAGCAAGCAGCAAAACAGTGTTTTTCATTTCCTTGAGTGTGACATGGACCATATCATTGTTTGATAAATGTGCTGTGTTCCAGAGTGAACAGCAAAATTACTGAGTGTCGGGTTATTTGGCCTCTGTCTTGGCAGCATTTTGTTTCTCTTTTTTCAGCAGGGGAGAAGGATGAGTAATGTTGGCTGTGATGCTGGGGCAGCTACGAGTTGGATTGAGACCAATGAAGCAGTTGAGATGCCTCCTCACATATTTTACATCTGGTGTTTAGAAACTGCTACTCCGATGGCCTTCAGTCTGGTGGCCTCGGAGTGGCAGCTCTTTCCCCCCAAATCCCCTTTCCAACCAGACCTTGATTCATTTGAGAGGGAGAACAATAATAACCTACAGCAGAGATGGCTATTGGCAGCCTGGCAGGCAGGCCTGGTGCCCTCCAAAGGGAGGGCTGGCAGGAGCACAGCTTTTCTGCTTTCCAGAGGAGATACAGCTTGTCTTTCCCTCTGGGAATAGCCTGGGCTTTCCCAATGCACAACAAGCTGCTGTCCAAACCCCAGGCTCCTAGGGATGTGATGGACATCAACAACATGAGCCAAGCATTATGTATGTTTATCCAAGCCTGTGGGCAGATTCAAGCCAGAAGCACTCTAAGAAATGCTGTCCAGGACAGGGCAAACCCAGAGAAAGTGGTGTGTGAGCTCTCCTCTCAAAGAATGTGTTTAGAAAACCTCACATGTGACTAAAAAAACCAACAACAAACTAGATTGAGAAAATTCTGTTAATTTTTCCCTTTTTTTTTTAGTGAAGGACACAAAGCTGAGCTATCTCTGGCTGCAACAGCGTGAGATGCTTAATATGACACACAAGTAATTTTATTCTTCATATGTAATCTTCTAGAGTCACCTATTCAAGAGGAAGGAAAGCATTCTTTCCAATTTTCACCTCATGTCTGCTGAAAATGTGAGGGATCAGATAACAGGGAATTTAAAGGAAAACCTAATCTAATCCCTTGGTTGGGCAATATGGTATTTTTTCCCTAATCCCTGGAATGCTCAATACACTCTTCCCCCCTTTACCCCACCTCCTTTGTGCAGAAAGGACAGTGTTGAAATGTAATTCTGCCATCAGCAGATGATAGGTTGAGGCTGCCTTTTTCCTGCCCCTACAGCAGCTCCAATTTCTCTTCTTTCTGAAGAAGAATGAGTTTGGTGTTGATATTAGTACCTGGTCCAGAAAGCCACAGCTGCTGATCCTGAGTGTGGGGGCTCCTCTCCTTTCACAGCTCGGGCTATTCTTCTGTGGGAAGATAAGATGACTAATTTGGGGAGAGAGATGGAAGGAAGAAGGGAGCTGACCTATGGCTTTGGAAGTGCTGGTTTCATTCCTCCTCATTTCCTAATTGGTAGGGACTGTTGTCTGCTCAGGGAGAGTTGCAGGGCTGACAGAGGCAGGAAGAGCTTCCATTACAGACTGATTATACCTCTATTCTGACTTAGCAGAAAAAGAAGGTAATTCACTTTCTTTTCAGTCTTTGTCCTTTGTCCTAGGATTACTCAAGCCTTTTGCTTCATGAAAATTTGAGATCATCCCATTTTACATGTGAAGTGCCAAGAGAGAAAATGGTCTTGCACTTCTGCCACCAGCGATGTTATTTTGCTGTCCTTTGCAGCTGTGCATCTTATCAGTCTTAAAGCTGAGCCCAACTCCCTCCTGATGGATGTGGGCCTGCTTCTCCCATCTGCTTGTGCTGGGAGCTGAAGGTGATAAAAAAAATTTGATCATTCCAACCCAGTCAGAGTTTTGGACCCTACAGCTGACTGAAGACAGACTTTTCCATGGGTCTCCAGAATTATACAATGAGACAAGGAGAGGAAGGGAGGGTAGATAGTCATGCTTAAAATGCACTAGGCAATGTTTTATAACAATAATTTTTCCAAGCTTGAAAGAAGCCATTAGGGATATGAAACAGAGAGAAAGAAAAGGGGGAAGAAATAAGCTGGGGTAGCAAAATCCTCACTCAACTGCACCCGATTTGATCCAATGGCTGAAAACGAGAAAGATGTGGATTCCTCTCCTGAAGGAGACACAGCTTGCTGTCTCAAGAGGCTATTCCCTGGCAGCTTAAGTCTCCTGCCCTCTCCCATGAGGATCATGTCCAGATCATGAGGATCATATCCAGAAAACATGAGATTCTCCTGGGTTGTGCTGTGTTCAAGCTGTGCCTGGACAGCAGCCCCTGTTCCCTGCATGGTAGCCCCTTTCCCAGACATCCCTACCGAAACACACAGAGGGAGCTTTTTGTTTCTGATTCAGTCACTTTGCAAACAGTGTCACAATTTGTCAGGTGCTGAGCATGATATTTGCTTAATGGAAATGTTGGCCCTATTGTGAATCAATCCTAACAGCTTCTCGCAGCGAGGTTGTAAGACAATGAGACAAATTTACTACACAGGCAGACAAAGCAGCTTCTATTATGCGTGGGACCACAAACAATAGGAGGATAAATGAAAACCAGTGAAAATATCTTCATGTTGGGTGATTGCAGGCACAACAGTGAGCGTCAGCAGCTGACTGGAGTGACAAAGGTGTTGGTAACTGCCAGGTGAGCCAGGGGGGCTCATGCCTGATGTGGCTGATGTGGCTGGGAGTGAGTGCTGAAACACGAGGAAGATTTCAAAGCCTTTCTGTGAAGAGTCTGCTCAAACAGAGAGGCAGTGGGGAAGCACGCTTGTTTTTTAAAAATGGTGTTCTTTTCCTCATTCTAAGAAAGTTGGGCATGAGGTAATACTTGCAGTACTACCTCATGGGTACCACCATTCAGGTACCACAATATATGTGTTTGCTTGTAATCCCAGCCTTCTGTAGTGGAAAAGGGTAGCTTAAAAATTCCCAGTGGAATATACTAATTTCTAAAGAAATGTGAAAAAATATTTTGTGACTGAAATCTTCTGGGGAAGAAGCTGATTTGTTTAAAAAAACCCTCCCAACATGACCAATACATTTATATATTCACATTATAAATAAACAACAGAATGGCAGATATTATAATTCCTTTTCTTCATCCTGAGTTCTTTTTTTCACTCTGATTTAGAAGAGAAAATTGGTCTTGCTTTGATTTGAAATATGAGAATTTTCCAATGAATGGAGAGCTGCATTCCAGCAAGCCAGAGTTATTTGGTACAGTTTGTGAAACTATCTTGGTCACGATTCATTTTCTAAGATAGACATGTGTTGTAATAACCACATCTAGGACTGGTCATCCCTGTGACAGCCTCTTCTGAGCTACCAGGGACTAAAGGAACATGGAAGATGAATTATCCTCTGACTGCTAGCATGACATCTTGATGTCATGATTAAAATATGTTATCAGAGTAATATTTGGTAGTGGAAGGCCATCAGATTTTTCCAGCTAAAGAAGAAGGTCATTCTCCAGTGATGTCTGAAAGCTGAATGTCCATCAGGTGTATGGTTAATGGTTGGTTTTTTCCTTCTTTTTCTGAGAATGTTCTCTATCTGGGATTCTTTATCTGCAGCTCCTGGTGGAAGTAACTGGTTAATAGAAAGCTGGGTAGTCACTTAGTGTCAACAACTCTTGTCTTACAGAGCAAATGAAAGTGATGTCTGAAAGCTGGAAAGCTTCTGCCCTGAGGAGGTGTTGGCCTTGCTCTTTAGCCATTTCTGCTGCTCTTTTCTGAGCATGGAGCAGATGGATCAGCAATTACCCTCTTTCAGGGAGGAGGGGGCACCAGGGTGGTGGATATTGGCAGGATGATGATGTGCTTGGCTCAACAGGGTGAGGATTTTTTACAAGTCAAATTTCCATGAGATTTGGATCTCTTGAATGAGGAGCTCCCATCCAGCTGCTCTGGGCAGTGGACAAGGAGGGAACCAGCACGTTTTGAATGACTGCATGTGGAGGGTTAATGGCAATCTTCTGTTCAAAACTGAGGGTTTTGGTTGGTAACTGCAGCCTGGAAACAGAGATAGGCAAAACAGAGATAGAGCAAGGCAGAGTTTGTTACCGTAAATTATGTCTGGACAAGGGGTTGCTGAATTGCCAGTCACAGAACAGTGTCTGCTTGTACTGGTTTTGCTGTTCCAGACATATGTCTCCCACAGGATTTAAAAACTTTCTTGAGAAGAGACCATGTGAATGTGCAGTTCTTGCCATTAAGACTAATGCATTTCCTTCTAATGGCTCTGCTGTGATGAATCAGTCCCCACGTGCACGCCTTGGTGGTTGGTGTCACGCCCTGCTGGCTCTGGAAAAATTGTGAGTACTGCTATGTGTGAGGAAGTCAGTATGAGGAGAGGAGGAGTTATTCCTGAGGGGTAATTTCAGGCTGGGGAGACTACCCCTACTCAATGGCCATTAGCCCGTGAGAGAGTCTTCTCCAAAGGACCATTTTGCCAACATAATTCTGGCTCTAAATTTTTCTCTGGAAAAGCCCATCTCTACTGACTGCAGGCAGTCCATATAAACAGTCTTACAAAGCTAAAATTTGTTTTTATGAGTACCTTCTCACAAACAGTATGAATAGATGTGTATACTTGTTAGTGTTTGACAAATGTTTCCAAATTAAATTCTGGTTTGCCTTTTTTTTTTTTCCTTGCAAAATTTTTTTTTCTTTCTTTTTTGCCAAGAAATAAATCTTCTTTGAAGTGGAAGTGGTGACTTCTTTTAGTGGATGCTGGCGAGTATGTCAATTTTATAAAGTGCTGCAATATCTCTACAGCCAAATAGAGATGTTGCCATTTTGCCTGCTGTGAACTGCATCTTGAAAATGAACTGCTTTGCCAGCTGCAAGGGCAGCTGGCAGCCACTTGTTCTGTGATTTGGTCCTGGTGCAGGACATGAAAGTAAATCTTCCTCTCTAGGGCATATATATATCTGGGGGGCACATTTGTCATGTTTTCCCTGAGCTGCAATAGATTGCCTGGAAAGTAAAATGCATGGATTGCCCATGACTGCTGCTCTCTCAGGAGTGTTCTCTAATGGTTCAAAGCCAGTCCTGGCTGCTGAAAGGAGCACGTGTTACAGGCGGGTTGGGCAGGTGCCTCTGTGCAAGATGTTATTCTAAGGGACAGTCCCTTTTTTGGTGAGCTTTGCTTTTAGCTTAGCATTTGCTGTTACTCTAATTCATTTACCTCACCAGAATGGCCCAAAAAAAGCCTGCAGGGGGGAAGTAATTGGAACAAATCATCTTTATTGTGGATAAATGGCACCTCCAGCTGTTGCTGATGTGCCGAATGGTACCTGTGTGGTTGATATTTGACCTCTTTATTAGTTGTACGTTTTTATTCCTTTGGTTTGTTGGGAGCCTGAAAAGCTATAGACGAAATGAAAAAGGACTAAAGAAGGGTAAATCACTTCAGGCATTCAAGTGTCTTTGTGATTATTCTGCAGGAAGAGAGATGACAGACTGTGGTTATTTGGTTTCTAAGTAGAGGAAAATATGATGAAATAAATGAGCTCAGGGGCTTTTTCTTTACTTGCCATACATGATTGTTTTGTGTGTATTTAATAGGGACTCCACTGCTGCTGCGAATCATTGGAGGGAAATATTCAGTAGAGTCCAAAGAAGGATTAGGCTTTCATAGTAAAATGAATTGCATTTGTAGCAAGTCTGACTACTGAGTACCCACAATGTCACTGGAGCTGCCAATGATTTCTTGCTTCAGGAGGTGAGAATGTGACCTGGAGGGGCTGGAAAGGGAGTGTCTGTGCACTGCAGCTTTCCATCCTTCCCTGGCTTCATGCCACTGCCTGTGTTTCTGTCTGCCTTGCCCTAAAATCCCAGGTATTGGTGGGATACTGAGCAGAGTTCTTGAACTCGTGGGGCAGTGATTTGATCAGGCATGACAGCCGCTAAGGACCTAAACAAACAGCAAAGAAGCTAATTCTGTTCCCCCATCTAAAATTCTAATCTTATTTGTGACATCATAATTGGTTGCCATAGCGACAATTATGGTGTCATAAAAAAAAGGATTAATGATGAGTTTAAGTGAAGATTAAGCAGCTGGAACAGATGAACTTTTAAATAACTCCTGCCTCCTCTAGAAGCTACTGTTTTGTGCATAAAAATACAGCTCGAAATAAAGAATGATGGGCTGGATGAAAGTAAATATGCTCTGAAGGAACTGTTATGTGTCTGAAAAGGACATTGCTCTAAGCTTCTGGGGTCTATCAGATTCCTGCATCGATGTAAGGAATGCTAGAAGGAGCAACAGATCTCCTGTCTCATCTGGGCTTTTCCAGGTGTGAAGCTCCTGAGTTTTTTATTTCTGTGCATTTTTTAGGTGTATTTAAACACGAAAAACTGTGTGTATTTGCAGTTAATCTTCCACTGTAGTTAGTTTAGAAGTATAAGGGGAGTGATATGTAAAAGATCAAAGAATTTTGATGCAGCTTAACTTGTTAGTGTTTGACTATGAGGGTGCTTCAAATTTTAGTGGCTTGTCTGTTTGGAATTCATTTTGTCAAGAAAATCAGGATTCCTGGAGCTAGCATTTTCAGTACAGGTCATCTGATGCTTTAGCTTTTGCCTGTGCTATAAAAGCTGGAAGGGCTGCTTAACAGAGAGTAGATAGGCAGACAGGATTCTTGTGCCCAAGCTGACAGAATCTGAGCTACTCTATTAAATGGTTGGTTCAGACAAATTTTCCATCTTCATGATTGAATGCGGTTTGTAAAGCAAAGTTTTGAAAAAATCTGAATTGTTTCTGCAGTGTGAATGCCTGTGCGGCCTGCTTTGTGCTCTGGAGTGCTCTTGCATGTTCCCTCAGAGCCAGGCAGGCTCCGTGTGGCTCCAGAGCTCTCACTGCCTTTGTGCTCTGACTTGGCCCACTCTGACAGCAATGGCCACTAACAAAAATTACCGATATATTACAGGGGGTGGAAAAGTAGTGTGAATAGCACTGGGGATGGACTTGGTGGCAAGAAACTGCCTGAGGGCTTGTGTGTGTCAGTGCTTTGTTTTCTCTCTTGCTCTTGTTACATCTGCTTAACTCTTTCTCTCTCCCTCCTCCTGGCTCTTCTTGGTGCCTCTGTTGTGAGCTGGAGAGGAATGACTGTTTCTGCCTGCATGGGAGGGGAAGCACAGGGCTCCTGAGGTGTTCTGGGGACCCTCTTGCTTGTTGCCATGACGCTGGTCTTTGAAACTTTTGAAGTGGAGTGAGACCAGCATGGTTTGGTTGTTGGTGCTGGGCATTGGAGCAGACCTGCTCTTGCATTCATTTCTGAAGTGCATGGGAATCCTTACCAGAATGCACTTGCTTGCAGTGGAATGCACTGGCGGTGATTTGTATGCCAGGTATTCCTGGGATATGTTCCTGCTGGGATTGCCTTCTGCCTTGGGGTGCTGAAGGCAGATGAGGTTGGGCCTCTTTGGCCCTGGCCCTGCTCTTGGCCACTGCATGCTGAACACAAACCCCTCTCTGAAGCATTTTTGGGGAACAATGGCACACTCTGGGCACGTGTAAAGTGGTTTTCAACACCCGGACAGGCATACATTAATTTCTGCAGTATCACTGGGGTGGCAGAGGACAGGTTGTTCTCTTGCGCAGGAGATGAAATTCAAGAGTAAAGGTTAAACTATGAATTTTCCAGATGTTTGTAGAGGTGGCACAGTCCTTTCAGAGTACCTGCTCAGGGACATATAAGCTTGGGGCACATAAGAGGCTTTCTCCCATTTTTAGCCAGGCTGAAGATGTTACCACCTTTATAAGGGATTTCTGTGGGTATAGTGCCAGTGGGTTTGGATGCTCTTTCACTGACTGCTGCCTTCTTAATACAGTCTTTCATTTATATCTTCTCTCCCAAAGTCTTTGACCTTCATTCCTCCTGGATGAAACAGCCCCGTGCACAGCATTTCACCTCAGTCTGCCCTTTTGCCCCCAGACAAAGGATTTGATGGCCAAAGATCCAATCATGCTGTTTTGCCATTCTTTGCGAAGGTCAGTCTCTAACTGCCATGAGCTGTACCTGGTTAGTCCTGCCCTCTGAGATAGTGATACTGAAATCAGCTAGGGAACAAAATTTTTAAGACAATTGGAAGTATTAGAAAGCAGGCATTTTTTATTATAGCACTGGACACATCCTGGGGATTTTTCCTCTAATTCAGGGTGTGCCATGAAATTTTACTGCAGAGTATTTATTCCATCATGATTTAACATATTCATTATAACATATTTTCTAGCTAGTACATGAACATCACTTTTCCTAGAATTAATTTACCTGCCTCTTCCTCTTACTGGAAGTCCTCTTACGGTCCTAGAGGGTCTTTGGTGGTCGTATTCACTGAGAGCCCCCAGTACTGTGATGACCTTGTCTTGAATTTCTTTTAGGGCATGTGCTGTTATTTCTTGTGGCATAACTTTGCCACAAAATCCTCTATACTCCCCAGTACCTGTTTATCCACTGATTCTAGCTAAGTTTATCATGCTGTGTGCACACTTTCTCATTCTTTTACCTAATTTGCTAGTTAGTCTTTAAGTGCTATTTTGCAACTTCAAGGGTACCAAAAATATCTATTCTCCATGTTGTCAGTAGGATCATTCCAAAGTAGGAATGCTGCTACTCTGAGCTGTGCAGGCAGGTTGGGGAGTAGTGTGCTCCCAGGTCCTGGAGCAGCGCAGAGTGGCATGGTGAGCCCAGAGCAGGGCACGTGGCTTGTGCCAACACAGACCTCTACACCTTGGGCTTTCAGGGGGACTAAAAACCCTCTGCTACCTAGACCCTGGTGGCTCTCTTCTGAATTAGATTATCTAGTTGAGTCTCTTACCAGACCACAACAGTAAATCCTTGAGGGATGGCTAAGAGGGCACTAACAATTTTTTAATCTCCTCCAGACTGAGCAGGAGTGCCCAACACCTTCAGGAAATTTGAGAATGTAATGCCAAAGGAACGACTTCATTTTTCCCATCTATGCTTATCCAGAGGTCTGCCAGCTCCTTCCTTCCCAGACAGAGATGTGGGGCTCTGACTGCCCTGGGAACAGCTCAGTGCCAGGTTTCCTCAAGGCTTCTCCAGGGACCTGCTGGTAGCTCAGAGGGGTGAACCTGGGAGAAAGCACTGCCCTGGCTTCCTCTCAGATGTGGATTTCCCCCTTAAATCCCAAGTGCTTCTTTGTAAAATCAGAGGTATTCTGCTTATTTTCAACAGGCTGCACCAGATTCATTCCTTCTTGCTTACAGCAAAGGCAAGGTGTACAGCTGGAAGGAAAAGTGTTCTGTTCTAAGTCCTGTGCTATAAAGTACTGAATTATCTCAGTTGTGTCTTGGACTGGACCCGTGGTCAGTGAGAGGGCACAACTGTGTGTTTCTGAGCTGGTCAGGAGAATATTATTCATGAGTGATCACATGCAGCTGACAAATGGGGGAGAAATATGATAAACTGCACCTTTGGCTGCCTCATATTGGAGAAAAAACTGAGCCTGGCTTTCCACTGAGTGCCTGCTGTGCTGCTGGGCCTGATGATGGAGGTGTCCCTTGTGACAGGAGAGCTTATGATCTGTCTCTCTGTGGGTGAGGAACAGGATAGGGCGGTCCCTCCTTTCAAACAGGGTGTGAAGTACATCTCTAGACCAGCACATCTGTCCTCAAAGTCACCTTGCCCTTGCAGAGTCCAGATGCTGCAGGGCTGGACACCATTTTCTGCCCCCAGCTGAGGGTTTTCTAGAGACTGGTCGTGCCTGCCTGGTCTCAAAAGGGTTCCCTGAAAGTGCAGGTCTTGTGATCTGAAGAGGCATTAAATGCAGATTAAACTGAAAAACGTGTGGGAGCAGTGGGTCTGGCTGCTAACATCTGCCAGAGCACAGAGGAAGTACGTGAAGCGAGGGGAATTTCTGTCTGTTGATACCTAGGTAAGAGCCACGAGCCAGAATGCTTCAATTATGTGTTTATATAGATGTCTCGATCTCCCTGCTGCTTTCCAAAACACAGCCATAAACTAAGCCTGCCTCACCCTCTGACATTTAAAACCTATTTCCATTTGTGATGTCAAATCTCTCCCCTCTTCTCCCCCATTATTTTATCTTTGTCCTAATTAATCAGAAGATTATTAAAAGCCCCTACCCAAACCTAGTAAACAACTTCTTAAATTCTAGATTGTGAGTTTATTTATTTCACTTTAGCTGGGACTGAAGTATTTTAGCTTTTTTAAGTTACTGAAAAGCCTTTGCATAGGAGATATTAGTTTGCTCCCAAAGGGATAAAGACACTGTTTTGGTTTTACAGTGATCTCCACATCAAAGAGAAGACCAGGCTCTGAGGCTAACCTGGATGTCTTTGTAAGAAAGCTAGAGGCAACTAACATCCCAGATTCCATTAATATCTGTAAGATCTGCTCCCCAGCTTTTCGGATTCCACTGTAAAATTGCTGCAGGTGGTTTAACTGGATGCACCTCACAGGAGCCTTCTGTGGGGTTTATGGCCCTAACCATGATGTTGATGCTGTCCTTGTTTGAAATGGGGACTTCCCATGGGTGAAGCAGTAACCATTTATATGTCATCTAAATTTGGGCCTCACTTTTTAGGGCTCCCCTCTTTAGATATTTTAGTAGTATTAAGTAATAAATTTCACTGCAAGATATCTGCAAATGGGATATTATTTCTGGGTTGTTATTTCATTTCTGAGGCAGTGGTGTTCAGTCTTATGAGGTTTTGGATGATGCTAAATGAGAAAAAGAAAACCCTCTAGCCAAATATCTCTTGAACAGAGCCCTCTTTTCATCTGATTCTGGGAACATGAAACTACAAATCTGTCTCTTGCTGAAAAATTTCATTTCTGTTCTAATTTGTAATAGGTCTCTAGGTCCTGAAACAATTTTTCTTTCTCTGCAGATTTATCCTGAGCATTTGTCACTGTTTTGGAACTGAATGGATGTTTAAAGTACATTTTTCTCTTTTCTTTCCCCTTATATATAGTACAAGGAAAAGTCTAAGGCAGTTGCTGACCAAAATGAGCCATGGAGAAAAAAAGTGTTAAATATGAGTCAGACTATCTTGCTTTAGAGGATGAGTCAGCTCTGGTTTTAAGAAAAACATTTAAAAGATGATTGGAAAAAATGCTCAATGGAAATATTTCAGAAGAGTCTCTCTGCCCCTGAGAGAGAGGATGGGAGATTTACTTACCTTCATGCAAAAAGGATCACAAAGTGTTGAAAGTAGTAAAAATGATGAGATCATACTAAATTGAAGGGGCTTCTTTGGGAGTATCATGCCCAGGTTGTCCACTTGTGTCCCAAATTGGCCACTTATAACAGAGGAAATAGTTATTCAAGGTGAAGATCAGGGATACAAATCCAGGGCAGTGAGTCCCTAGGTTTACAGGTGCCAGGAACATGCGGGTGATGGGACACCCAGGAAGGAGAGAGATGGAAGTGCTCTGTCTGAGCTGGCTTAGAGGCCTTTGGAACTGGACTTGAGGCAGTGGAGGCTTTTACTGCCTTTGGCTGGTGAAGCCACGGGAGCTGCAGAAGGTGGGATGCTGTGACTACTTCTTGAGGAGGAGACTCCTTCTTGTGTGCACTGAAGCTCAGCTGTTTTGATAAGAGGGCAGCAGGTGTTAAGGGGAAGAGAGCATTTAGAGAATGGTAAGATTGAAGAGTTGGCATCTATGAAAAGTTTTCCTCTCCAGATTTGTTATACCTGCTTCCTCTATTTCATGACATTACCATTTTTGAAAAAAAGAATGATCAGCCCAAAGGGATAATCTTCAGCTGCAATGCTGGAAAACACCAGCAGAGAAGAGCAGGTGATGTGTGACACAAAAAAAGCAAATGAACCAGCTAAAAAGCCATCCAATTTCCCAACAAAAAGAACACATTGACAAAAAAGCACAAGTGTTGCCATTAGCATGGTATGGACTATTGCTGTATACTGTAAATGAAGTAAATTTATTCCTGAATTCTGAATCCACTCTGACTTTAAGAGCTTTGCATATAGCCAGACAAAATGTTCCTGTGAAGAACATGGTAGCTTCGTCTTACTCATGTAAAGATGTACCAGCAAACTGTGGTAATATATTATTATTAAACTGCATCACAAGGTAAGGTTTATTATGTGCTCTGCCTGGCTTTGTTACTTGTTATGAAAGGCTACAGCACTCAGAGCTTTTAACAAGCCATAGTGGTTATCTGCTTGAAGCAAAAGCAAGAGATTTTTTATTTACTGCTCTAACTCTTGATGCTCTTCCCTGGATTCTGAGTAAAATTTCAGGAGGGTTTGGAAATTGCATGGGTTTTGCTTACTCTATTTTTACTTCCTGTCCTGATGTTGAGACGTTGTCAGGTCCTCCATGGAAAAATATATGCCGAGGAGGTTGGCTTTTTTCCCCTCCATTGTATAAATAGCTACTCACATTTTCACCTAAATATAAGAAATGGGAAGAGAACTGAAGCCTACTCATATGACAGTTGTTCCAGTGACCTCTGGGAGCCACCCCTTCCCTCCTTCACCCCCTCATCCTCTTTTCACTTGGCTACCCTGGGGCAGTCGCAGGATACTCCTCAAGCCTCCCTGGATCTACTGCCTTCTTGTCTTCATGCTGGGCAGCTTCTGAAGTTGACAAGAAAGTTTGCCACTGTGTGCTGGGATCAGGAACCAGCAGAACATTTTGGGAATGTGGGACCGGTGGAAAGACAGGCATGCTTGGAATACACGAAGGTTGGAAGATTTTATGTGTACTGGTGCATATATATCTATGTAATCCAGGTTGTAATGTGTGTATTTATATCTCTTTGGGCCATCTAGGTGGTCCAAGTTAGTTGCAATGTGTGGCTCAGCATGTTTGTGTGTGTAAAATAGCGAGCTCCTGTAGCAGAGGAAAAAAAAGCTGCTCTTTAAAGGGCCTGCTGGTTTCTGTTGTGGCAATTTGAGTGAAGAGCTAAAGAGGAATTTTGTCCTTAAATGTCACCAAGAACCTAAGTGACTTTAGATGTATGGTGTGGAACACTTGAAGTACTGGAGTGTGACAGAGGACTTTGCAGATTCTGAAGGATGTTTTGCTTTTAATAATGTTTTGTGAATTCATGCCTTGAAGTGCAAGAATTTTAGAGGGGTTTTGGGAAGGGTAAGAGGGCAGAAATATGACCTGCCCTCAGAATAAAGTTTACTTAATGCTTCTGATCTGTGCAGTTTTCATTCCTCCTGCAGTCAGGGTGTGATGTTCTGGACGCTGCCAACCCGCTGGCAGCAGGCATAGAAAGCTGGGCCACCTTCAGGGTGCCAGGGCACTCAAGCAGCCTTTCCTCTGAGCCTGCCCCTTTGGTTATGTGAGTGCATAGAAGAGCACTCATCTCTACTGGTTATACCCCTCATGGTTTCCAGTGAGTGGAATTCTTATGGGATCCCAAATTGTTGGCTTTCCTATTATCCTCCTCCTTTTGTTGAAATTAACCTGGCATTCAGAGCTGTAAAATTAGTAGTTTCAGAACCCCTCAATTGTATTTGTAACTCTTCATGGTCAAGATGTTTCTCAGTGTGAATGCACACAAATCACAGTGATTTGGAAGACAGGATGGTGTGTTTGCAACAGCCTCTGTACAGATTGTATTAAACACAGAATAATTTGGGACAAGGGAAGCCCAATTATTAGTTC
The DNA here is from genome assembly GCA_025920805.1 of Petroica traversi. Lineage (NCBI taxonomy): Eukaryota > Metazoa > Chordata > Aves > Passeriformes > Petroicidae > Petroica > Petroica traversi. Next base: position 870,000 of record JAHLSL010000102.1, on the reverse strand, counting down.
CTGGTTTGCACTAATGAATCATAATATTGTGTGTAAATCTTCATAAATATTACTTGGTTTATAACTTCACTTGGTCCTTTGTAAGAGTCAGAATAGGAGAAGTAGAAACAAGAGAACTGATGGGTTAGAAAACCAATGCACAGCATGAGGGCTCCAGAGCTGAGAAAGCAGTGGAGAGGAGTTTGCAATGTTCAGTGCCTTCTGCAGGGCTGACTCTTACACTTCATTCAACAGGCCTTTATCTGAGTATTTTCCTGTCTCTGTATCAGCAGCATCCCTCATTGAAAACAAAGGCAGACTCAGTATGAAAGGCTGTAGGATTAAATTGTTCGCTTTTCTGTTCATCTCATGTCTAATTTGGTATCCAATGGAACAGACAGAGTGACGGCCTGTGATTTCTTCTCTGGCTCCACTGTCCAAATGTAATTTTGAGGCATATTTTCTTGATTATTGAAAAGCTGTAGATGTCTGTATGAGCTGTGGTCCAAGACTCTACACCTTAATTTTGTGTCTATTGTACTTATTTCTCAAGTTTCATTGATTTTTTTTTTTTGGTCTTTTTTGTCACTTTTGACAAGAGATGCCATTGTAGAACCTAAAGTGGAACTATATTTTATTTCAATTTTGTTGAATGTAATATTTTCACAGTAATAGTGATTTGCCCAGATAAGTATGTAAGCACTCAGTGTCTACATTTTGGAAGTTAGGGACGGTCTAATGCTATCTAGCAGGAAATCAGATTTTATATAACTGAATATAATACACCAAAAGGAATATGTTTATAAAAAATAATATTTAAAAATTTCTTCTTTCATCGTTGTGAATTTTGAACCCTCAAATTTATCCTTCTGATGGTAATGGTTGTAAATATATTTTTAAAATTTAATAGCTAGCTAGCAGTGAAATTTTTGGTAAATCCTTGCTCTGTATAGTTGCTTTCCCCCCAGATCTCTACAGTGCCATAAAGTGAGTGCATCTAGTGTTCAGATTTCTTGTTGTGGAATGAGATGAGGAAAATTTTGGTGGCTAGGCCAATATGCTTTTCTTGAAGTGTGCCAGGAGTAGAAAACTTGTTTTCCTTTACCCCTGAAAGGATGTACATCAGAAATACTAATTTACCCTCTTCCTGTGAGTTGGATTATGGGAGTGTAGGTGTTTCAGATGCATTGTGGTCCACAGCAAGATCAGCAAGATGTTTTTGTTTTGTTTTCTCCTTTGGCATCTATTCATGCTAGTTCTCTGAGAAACTACAGTAGGTGGGGACTGATGGAGTGACAGAGTCTCAGGAAGTGAAAATTGATGAATTTGTGTTTTGAAGGAGAAGAAGAGGAAAGGTGTGTTCTACGACACGCTGTATTAATTGTTTCAGGAGAGGATGTTTGTGTCTTTGGGCTTTCTGTGTCTGAGACTCTGCTCTACAGCTGAACCTTAAGAAGAACAGAGGCGAGGAAATGGATGTGTCACCTACTCTGACTCTAAATGGTGGTGATGATAACAGCTTTCTTGGAAATTATGCATCTAGAGATGGAAGGCTGAAATGCTGCTGGAGACACCAACCAGCTGATTCTGAAACTGTGGTGTACTTAACCCTCCTGCCCCCAAACATAGAACTCCTCCCCCTTCTCTGAATCTCAGATCTCCAGCTCTATTTCAGGACTCAATTGATCACAGACTTCCTGAAATGAGGGAGAAGGCTCAAGGAGGTTGTTAAATTTGGATATTCAAAGATGTTAATTGCAATAGAACCAATTTCCTGATGAGAGCTCTTCTCCACAGAGAAGTCATCTCATCACTGTAGAAACACCACCATAATTAACAGGAGCTGAAGCACTTATTGGCAGCTCATCACAGAGGCCTAGGTTAGTATGTGTCCAGATATTACATCTTCTTCTCTCACGAGTGATATTTTCATGCACAGAGATGAGGAGTCTTGGGTCATGTGCTGCCTCTCTGTTACTGCTGAGGTCTGAGTTATTCTCTGAATAGCAATTGTGTGGTTCTTCTGTCCAGTTACCCAGACTCAAAATCAGAGTGATTAAAAATCTCCTTATGTAAAGCAATTGAGCAACTTTTGAGAGTGCATAAAATTCAACCCAATGAAAAAACCCTGGAAAAGTGAAGAGGGCAACCCTTCTCTTATGTCTTTTCTCCCCAGCTCTGTTTCCCTCTGGCATTTCATGTGCAAGGCTTATGCTGCAAATTTGGCCACTGAGAAGATAAAAGCTGTGTGCCTGCCTCTGAGTGAGGAACAAAATGAATCCAACTCCTGTTTTCCAGAAAGCAGACCAGTGCAGGGCAAATTAGAAACCTGTTCTATGGGAGAAGTGGTTGGAAGGGTTGCAGTGCAATTATAGAAGAGTCGTTTACCTGAGATGAGCCACAGTTTAATTTTTCTTGTAGGTTTCCAGCCGGGTCACTTGGTTATGCACATCTAAATAGGTTAGACTTGGAAATCTTTGGTCAGGGATGACTGTAATGTTGGAGTAGAAGTGGTGCACATGAACTGCAGTTGTATGGATCAGGGAAACAGTAAAAGGCTGTTACATGGAAAGCAAAACCATTTGCCTGGTTCCAGGTGCTTCCAGCATTTTGCCAGTGGTTATGAAATGAAGACACACAGAAGTGCTTCAGAAACGGGCACGGTTTCTTAATCAGTACACAAGTGTGACAGAAGACTATTTTAAGAGCATCTACATTTGGTGCAAAGCATGCAGATTCCCTCATTTAATCTGATCTGTGCACTCCTGCTTCAGCCTTCTCCTCAGCCATTTTCCTAACTCCCACCTGATGCTGCCAGAATTAGAAGCTTGTCCATGTTCCTACACAAGCGACCCACAGCTCAGCAGGCCCCTTGCCTTTCCCAGCCCCTTTCTGCTCCAGGCAGACAGCTTTCCCTACACACATCCCTGAATGTTAGGAACATGTTCTCTGCTCCCACCGCATCCTCCTTCCGCATGTACATCCCACTCCTCCCCACCTGTTGCTGGTTATGGAAAAGGAACAAAAGCGAGCATGAGTGAGCGTGCAGAGCTCTGTACAGCAGCAGAGGTGTCAATCTTAGCAAATCCCCAGTTTTAGCAGAAGCCTTCTTTCCCCTACAGTGCCAGTGTTGCTTGCAGCTCACGGTCCTTCCTGTGCCAGCACAGGCACTGGGACCCAGGGGCTGGAAGGGCTCTTTTCTTGTCTCAGCCTCCTACTTTGTGCCAGTGACCACCCAAGCACCACTGCCTACAGACCATCCATAGTCTGATGGGAAATTAGGGTACCTGCTGGTGATATAACCTGATGAGAAGCTTTTGTTGCCCAAAACATTGTAAAGCAGAGGTATATAGTGATATACAAATCCCTCTTCTTGCAGGGGCAAAACTTCACCATTGGAAGGAGCCAGTGGGCTCCTAAACCAGCCCATGGCACACCATGGCTGTGGTCTGCCCACAGCAGGTGGGTCAGAGCCAGAGCCCCGTGCAGCTCATGCCCTGAGCTGCAATGCAGCACTGAGGCCTCTCCCCACTACATGTCTGGTCTTGGCTGATCTTCTGTGCATGACAAACCCTTTGCCAAAGGCTGTGCCTCAAGGTGGAAGAGGAGCGCTACCTTAGACCTTCTTGTCCTGGTGTCTTCAAGCACCATCTCAAAATAAGCTTGCGAGAAACCAGAAGTGTAAGTAAAAGTTAAACTCATTTGGGTGGGTTTTGACTGGCTCTGTCATCCCAGGATGGGGGAGTGCAAGAACCGTGGGAGGAAAGTTGGATGAGAGAGGGTGGTTAGGTGAGGATTTCAAATATGTGCAGGAGTATGTGCCTTAATGCATTGAGTGTGTTGGAGGTGAGGAACTAGAAAAAGAGAAGTTGTCTTAATAAGTCTGAGTCACTGAGTGAGTGGAGGTGGTGGCAGAGAAGTCTTAGTGAGGCAGGGATTCATAAACTGAGGAGGACACTGGAAATTTTGCATGGGCTGAACTGCAGAGGGGAAAGGCATGGAAATTGCTGTGCCAAGCTCTTGTGAAGAAGCCTTAGAGCTCTTTGCAGTTCCCACCTATTTCTTTACAGTGTTTACCTTGTGAAGTTTGTGAAAATACAGCATACAAACCTTCTGAGTGACTGGAAGTCTAATCTCAAGTACATGGCAAATGGTTAACTTATTGAATAATCCTGGACAATTTCCCCCTTAGCCCCTAGACCACCACTAGTTCAGGTACAAACTCAGAGACTTCAGTGAAAATAGTTTCAGCTGAATTTCTTCCTAAGGTTGTTCAGCTATGAATCTCTGAGCAAAACTGGAGGTAGGAGACTCGTGGGGATTGAAGGAGAGGAAATAACCCCCATAACACTCTACTGCTGATCTGTGCACTCTGACAGCCTGGAATATACTTTACATAAGGGGGATAGGAAAGTCACTTGGGATTCCCATGTACACCTCTTCAAAAAAAGCAGCCCCTGCAGAGAAATGAAAAAAGCAAAATAGAGGGAGAGAGGAAACTTAGGTTGAATTTAAAAATGGCTTTCCTGAAGAACAAGGACCACGTTTATCATGCAGAAGAGACTTCTGACACGGGGCAGATTCATTTAAAGTGGGAATTTGCAACACCTTCATCCAGAATATGAATGAACCTTAGCTTAACTTGATGGTATTTTATTCACTTGTCTCTTCTTTCTACTTGTGGGCCTGACCACACATGCGTAAATATTCCCAGAGATGGCTGTTTGAGTGCTGTTTCCAGCATTCCTGTAAGGAGTTCTTACTTGTGGGAATGTCAGAAGGATCTGGATTATAAGAGATTATAGTTTGGCAGAGTGCAGACTAATGGGGGTAAAGTTAGCCAAGTTGCACATTTGAAGCTTCATCTGAATTATGCCTGAACTCTGCACTTAAAATTTAGAGCTGCTAATTTAAGAAGGTCTATTTCTGAAAGAGTCTGGGGGAAGCCTAGCTGCATTCCTTAAAAATAATGGTATAAGAGCATCCATGTGTGCTGGGCAAGCAGGGGACCTATGCGCAAAGCCCAGTAATAGGACAACTAATTGTAAACCACACTAACAGCAGCTGTTTCTCGGGCAATTATTTGCCATAGCTGCTGGATCTTTCAGCTAAACTCAGACCAGCCCAAGCCTTGAATTAGCTAGAAATCAGCAGTCCAACTGCTTTCAGAATTGTGCTTTTATCCACTGGAGGCTGGCTGAGCCATGCAAAGTCTTCTATGGGGACCATGATTCATATGCCAGTGAATAGCTGCTACAGATCCCTGGGTGTGCCCAAATGATCCTGAAACTGATGCTTCTGCTACAGTGTGAGGTTATTTTGTTGAAGTGTGGATGAGGGATTAGCTACTTAGTAATGTCAGGTAAATAGGGTCCTCGTTTGCTAACCTGTCTTGGTGTTGCATGCAGTGGGAATTCAAACTCTTCAAAATCCCTTTCTGTCTGTTATTTTCCATCTTGACACTATTAATTTTCTAGGTATTTGATTTCCTGCAAATGAGTAATATGGCATTGCTCTTTCTCTGAATGATATTTGTTGTACTAAAAATTACAAGGTGAAGAACAACTTCGGAATCTCTATATTTAGCATATATATATATATACACATACATACATACATACATATATATATATATATATATATACACATATACATACATACATACATATATATATATATATATATACACATATACATACATACATACATATATATATATATATATATATATATATATATACACATATATACCTCCTGAGATGGAAAATATGGTTATACAATTACACATTAACACAAAGTCATGTGGCTTTATTCCTTCACCCAGCATCCCTGGCCACTTCAGTTTTTTGTCTCCTTTTCAATAAAATACAGGAAGAAAAAAAAAAAAGTGTCTGAGTGGGAGTTATCACCTTCTAAGTATTGGCTTATGACCAGCTGAGACAAGGTTTGCTTGTGACCTACATAATTCTGGCCTAGATCTCTGGTCCACAGAAAGAAAAAAACGTACTTACTTCATTTTAAAAAACTCTAGGCCACCGCAAGCATCTTGTCTTTTTGGTGTTTCTTGTATGTTTAGCCTCCTTTGCTTTCTGCTTTCAGCTTTCATCTCTTAAACATCTTTTCAGGGCTGTCCCCTCATTGATGGCAGTAAAATTGCATTGCTGATGTATATTGAGATAGGACAAGGCTGATAATGGGAACTGTAAGAGAAGGGAATTGCCATGGGAAGTGTTGGGAAGTTTAATCTAAAATAGCTGGGAATAGGTGTCTCTGTTATTTTAGTATTTGGTTCTTAAGTTGCCTTACCCTATACCTGGTGCTCTCTTGCCTTGCCTCTGATTCCTCTCATGTCACAGAGAACACTCAGCCCTAATTCACCCCTCTGCATCACAGTGGCTATTTCTGCCAAATTATGGGACTTGGATTTGGCAAGTTCATACGAGCTGTGGAGAAAGGAAGAGAGAAGGGAAGGATGATTATCAGCCACAGTATCTTTTGATCTCTTTTTCAAGCAGGGAGGGGGGGGTAAAGGGAGGAGAAGGACAGAACAGCCCATAAAGGAGAGTTCTGATGGTAGTTTATTTACAAGAAAAACACATAAAGATTAGGGTTCCTATGGCAACTAGCTACCAGCAGAAGCACCTCAAGCATTTGGGGAGGAGTGGGGGAAACAATGGAATTGTTAAGCCTGAGGTTCTAACATTTTGGATTAAAAAAACCTTTACCCAGCTGCAGCAGCATTCTCAGCTTATTTGCTGAAGAGCAATGTTTGTATGAAAATGTCCTCAGCACCAGAGGCAGAGGACACATCCTCCATGTTAATTGAGTGAGGCCTTGAAGTCAACAGGAATTGTTTTATTGACAGTCCTGTCATGTTCCCTCTCTGAGGAGTCTGAAGGAGAGGAGTGGGAGATGGCAGATGATGAGGGGAAGGTGGAGGGACATTAGAAGCTGAGTGGCAAGTGTAGAAGGGACAGGAGTTAAGGTTTGTGGATATGATATCTAGTCCTCTCCCCTGTTGTGCAAGGCCATAAGAGCCATATCCCTTCTCCTAGATGTGAGAAAGTTTGTAGAGCAACTTTCTTCTCTGGCCTTCAGACAATGGCATCTCAACAAAATCAGAGATAAGTGTATGTACAAGCAACAGAAATCTTGAAATGTTTTGTTTGGTTTTTAAAAATCAATTATTATGATTTTCCCTAGTCTTGTAGTAGCTCCAAGAGGCTGGGTGCTTGAATTTGTTCTCTGCTTGATGCTAGACTTCCTGCTGAGAACAACAGCTCTCACCAGGTCCTGTGGTTTTATCATTTGGATTTAAAATGCCAAATCATGTAGTCATTTGAAACTGGGAGTAAGAGGAGGATGAAGGAGGTTAATTATAGCTTCTGTTTACATCAGCACAGCATGGAAAAGAACCATCTCTATATGACCTCAATTCTTTGTATTGAAGGTCCCACTGAACAGCTCCCTGATCAAGCCTAACCCTGGGAGGTTGATTGAGTGATTTCCTTAACTGAGTTTTGTCTGTTGATCTCACTTGCTTGATTTTTTTTTTCCTTTTAATAACTTTTATAGTCGTGCTCTTCTGTCTACTAAAAAATCCCCTGCACCTCATATTGAGAAAGAATTGTATTTGTCCTTTGGCATCTGGTGGTTGGCATAGCTTGCATTAGAGCTTGTGTTACTGCTGAGCAGTGGACATGAGGAAATGTTCCCTGCTCATCCTGGGCTGTGCACCCTCAGATGAGCACCAGCTTGTGCTGGAAAGGGTGAGACAGAGAGAATCTGTCAATCAATCTGCAGGTGAAATCTGAAATTGGGCTGAATTTGGTGTTCCTGGAGTAAATAGAAAGTTGTGAACTTGTCCCACCAGAAAGAACTGCTGTTTGAGTTGTGTGATACAGTTCCATGAACATTGGCTATCCTAGGTTAAATCATTCCATGTTAGGAGAGCATTTGCACTGCTTGTGAAAGATGACTGCATGTAGTAAGAATGAGATATGTGTGGGGCTTACAGACAGATAAATTGCACAGGAGGATGGAGGGGCTTTAGTTCTGATCAGAAAAATGTATGTCCAAAAATTTTAATAGGTCATAGCTCTTAATAAGAGGACCGATCCCACTACTGCTGTAAATTGAGAAGGTTGATGGGGAAGGAAAAAGTTTAGGAGATGGAAAATATGCAGTAACATGATGAAGGGAGATAGGCTGATACAAGAACCTGAATAGAATTCAGGAAAATGAAATATAATGAGGAGGTTTGAAACTGGGGCGGGAGGAGAATGGCACAATGGGTGCTGTGTGGGCAGGAATGAAGTGGGGGAGTAGGAACAGAGCAGGATAAAAGGGGAAGGGAGGAATGGTTAGTGGAGAAAATGAGCAGGGCAAGGAAGGTAGAGATTTGTAAGGCAATGGGAGGGAGGAGATTAAAGGGAGAAGGTGGAAGAAGGAAGGAAGGTAAGCAGAGAACATAAGTGTAATGAGGGTACTGAGAGGTGTGGGGGATGGATACTGAGAGGTGTGGGGGATGGATACTGAGAGGTGTGGGGGATGGATACTAAGAGGTGAGAGTAGGGAAAGGAGGAGAAAATGTTCTTTTACATAGGGAAAGCAAAGAGTTTGAGAGAGAGGGCATTAATTTTAAAAGGCAGGGGTGCAGGGGATGAAGAGAGTGGTGGGCACCAAAAACATCAGAAAAAAAATAGAGCTATAAAACAAACAAACAACAACAAAAAAAGGTGAGAAAATAAAAGCAGAAAGGCAAAAAAGAAGAACCCCCGAGGATGACAGTATGTTACTTTGCAGACACAGGACCTTTAGAAGCTCCTCACACACACATGTTCCTGTGAGCTCCCATATAAGCTTATCTTTGTGTTTCCCCTGATCTCCTACTGATGGAAGTGGGCAGGCTTTGCCAAAGGAAATGAAATCTCCACAACTACAGGGTATGATTGTTGAGATGAACTAACAAAAATGCCCTCCACACTGCCTCTGCCTGTGTGTTTGCTACATAAATTTAGGGTGAGGACACAGTTTAATTCCAGTTTCAAATACCTTCCTGCCTTTCAGAGAATACCCTTAGTGCATTTGTAGCACTGGGTAGAGTGCATGTTTTTGAGAAACTTTTATAATAAAGGTTTTATTTTAGTGGCAGGAGCAAATGCTGTCCTCAAGAAGAAGATGTGATCTGCGTATCTTGAGTGGCTGACAGATGAATCTGTCAGTGCAAATAATGCTCAAAATTGTCCTGTGATCAGTGTGTGAACTATCTTTAAAGGGAGCCTGCTGTCATCCTCCTGCATATCTTCTCTGCCCTGGAACTGCCACTACAAGTTGTGACAGGCAGAGCTATAGGGAAATTCCTGTTAGCTGGAGCTGCTCAGCCAGGAATGGCAAAAACCAGGAGGATGCATGGGATTCTCCTGCAAATCCCCAAGATTTGTTCTTTCAGCAAGAGATGTGCCTAGAAATGCTACCACTTCAAAGCCAGATTTCCAAGTGTCTTGTGCTCTGAATGAATTCATGAGCATAGCCTGCAGCACACTGTTTCTCCCTTGTTCTGGTGTGCCTGCAAACAGCGTTTTAAGGGAAGCTGGGATGCTTCCCCAGGCACTCACTTGAGGCTGAACTCTGTCAGAGAGAGGGAAGTGCCAAACCCATGCTCTGATTTGTTACCATGAAGGAATTCTTCTAGAGGGGGTTGCAGCCATTCATCCACTCTCCCTACCAGGCCTTTTATAAATTTTTTATTTACAGTCAAAGATTACCCAACAGAGTAAGTGTGGATGGGGTGAGGCCTCAGGGATCTTCACTAAGACAGAATCTGGCAGGCTGAGCTCTCTGTGTGGAGTTTAATAATGGCATGATGATGTTTCTAAGCAAGGCTTCACTTTCCCAGGCTTAGTTTCAGCCCACCTGATGGCTCACCTTGCCTCTCTTGATCTCCAATTACATTTCCTTCGCATTTGGAGCATCACTTCTTTGACTTATATTTTCATTGGGAAATTACTTTTTCCTTTCATCTGGAAGCTTTCCACTCCTTTTTCCTCTGTGTACTCTACACTAGATTTTCTTCATAAGAAGTAACTTCTGGGTGTTCAGCCCAGTTTGAAGTAAAAAAAGGTCGCTATAATCAAGTGGCATCTGAAACGCAGATTTTCAGTGGCATGCTGAACATAGGTGGAAATCAATCACACCTTTGGCTAATCTACAGAAAAATGCTTTTCTGCATGTATGAGTGTGCAGGCTTGCCTGTCTGTCAGAAAAACCCAGTTCTTTTGTAAATTTTGAAAGTGAAGGGGGAAAAACATTAGACATATGAAACCAAAAATAAGTGGGGAGCAATGAGGAAATGCTGTTTCTGTAATTGCAGGTAACCATAATTGAAAAGTCTGGATTTATAGGGGGAAAAAAATCTGAATTTTCTTTTATCTAAATTTTTAAGGAACTCTCATATCCCTGTAATAAAATTTAGCCCTCTAGAACAGCGTTAGAAAAACAATTCTGTGCTGCAAGGCACCATTGAGTGAGATGTCAGACATTGCTAACTTCCTGGGTCCCTGCTGGAGTGGGAATTTGCTAGTGAAAATACCCAGGTGATCTTGGGGAAATACACAGGGCCATCTGCTATAAGGAAAGGTGGGAAAATCTCCAAGGTTTCTGCTAACCTGAGCTTGTGGGAAAGGCATTGCTGATCTCAGGGTGGTGATTGCTTTAGTCACAAGTGGTGAGCAAGACACCAGTCAAGGTTTGGCCATGTGGTTGAGTGCCAGTGCTCAAAGATTGGATATTCATTGGAAGTCAATCAGCACAAAAATTAAAGGAATGCAAGGTGTTATTTCTAGTCCAACATCCACTAAATCTTTTAACGTAAGCCAAGATTTATAAAGAAGGTTAATTTGGTCTCTTACACAATCTTGAAATAATAGCATAATCTATTGAAACTCCTAGCACTGATCCCTGCTAAATTGTCTCCCACACTTTTTGTGAAGTTAATTGCTTTGTGCAAGTGTAACAAAGATGGGGAAGGTCAGCTCCTCTCCATCTGATCCCTGTCTTTCTGCTACTGTAAAGGGAACATGAATCTTTTATTCTGTGAGTGGGTTTTACCTGTCCCCAACTGGTATTAGTGCAGCTACATGTAAAACTTCTATCATCTTTATTGTGAGTGCTGCTGGTTTGTGTTGAACCAGCATTCTTGTATTGGGTAAATTCTCTTGTTTGTTTTGGATATTAAGTATTTAAAGCTTCTATTTTAGTGGGTACTTTTTTTGGCTGGTGAGAGGAAAAATTGTTTAAATGCTTTTATTCTTTGTTTCATCCATAGAATATTTGCCCACCTGCACTGACCAGGTAAGCAATTTCATAAAAGGGAGGGTTTTTTTCCTTTTGCTCCTGATGCAGCTTTTCTTTGAAGCTTCAAGATACAAGTTTAAGATGAAGCCTCCACCTTATGCAGATCCCTGGAGCCTTTTAAAGAAAAAGTCCTCCTCCCACTCCTCAAAGTTGTGTGGCTTTGTACCACTGATCTTTCTGTGTGCTCACTGCCTGTCACAGAGCTGCATGGAGGTTTGGCTTAGGTTCTCTTTTTTCCCTTCCCTGAGGTCTGAGATGCTGCTACTGTGTCATGACTGGACGCTGTCTGTGTGTGAGAACAGATTTTCCTCTGTTTCAGGATTTGATTGAGGATTAGGACAAACAGTTGTTTATTTTCATGCTGCTGTACTCCTGCAGTCTAAAACGGCTTTCAGAAAGAACATGATAAAGTCCTGAGGGCATCTATGAGTTTATCAGCTCTGAAATGGGAGGTGGCTACTGCAAAGACAAAATCAGTGCTGATACCTTGGCATGTGCTGGGGCAAACACTTCCCTGCAGCTACTTTCCTCAGCAGGAGAAATTTCAAACTGCTCCTTGCCTTATTTGTACTGATGAAGCACTGAGTGAGAACTGAGCCTAAGTTAGTGTTTGCAGATGGAAGGCACTGAGAATTTTTGGAAATAAAAATTTTATGTTGGGGTAGGGGGTAGGAAAAATTGACTTAATCTGCAAAGTCCACCTGGATACAATGACTAAGACAAAAAGTGATAAACATCTGCTCCAATTTTAGAGCAGGTGATTTTGGAGCTACACCATGTTGGGATAGCTTTTTGTCAACGGAGAAGAAAATGCACAGAGAGGCAGGGTTGGGTGAATCTGCCCAGAGTCTGGGTGCATCATGCAAAGGTAATTTCTCTACTGTAGCACTGGAAGAGGCTCTGGGGAGGGTCAACAGCAAGCAGGTGTTTGTCAAAGGGGAACTGCATGGAATATCATGCCTTGTTTGGTGATGTGCTAAGCTAGACTAAGGTTTTTCCAGCTGGAAGCCTGAATCTGGCATATCTGGTGAAGGATAGGTCAGCAACTTGCCCCAGAAGTGTCCAGGACCAACCAGAGATGAGGCTCGGGGCTTTGCTGCTGAGTCAGTGCCTGAGGCAGCCTGAGCCTCCTGCCAGCCTTGCAGAGGAAGCTGTGATTCCCCTGCACTCAGGAGTGACAGCCTTCACCCTCGGAGCATGAGCACTTTAGCTTTGCAGAGCTACCTGGAGCTCAGTGCAGCTGGCAGGTTTGTGCTGATCTCTTGTCTTGCTCCCACACGCTGTGCTCAGCAGAGATCTGGGACCCTTTCCAGCCCTATTGACCAAGACCCCACCACCAGCTAAATATCTGGAGCTTCACAATTGCTGAAAAAAAAAAAAAAAAAAAAAAAAAAAAAAAAAGGCTTTTAAACTCGGCTTTGCAAACTATGCTGAAGGTTTCATAAAGTGGATATTTTTAGCATGTCATAAAAATATAAAGCTCCACTCTTATTTTTATCCCTTCAATCTCTGCAAAATTAATTGAAGGCATTTTACCTTGCTTTCCTTTTCTCCCCTGACTTTGAGAAACTAGCTAACTTTAGGACCCAGGAGGGAAGGCATCATCAGATGTTGGCAAACCCTGGCCACGTTGTGTGTCTATTTTTAGTAAGTGTGTGTCAAACCACCTTGTTGTTCTTTTCTTAGCATCAGCTGGACGAGCACAGCTATCAATTATCCACAAAGCTAATGATAATACAAGGAAAGCTATGTAAAGCAGGTGCTCAGAGGTGACAGAAAAAGGGGGAGGTGACAAGACACAGAGAATGAGGTTTTAGGAATTGAAAAAAATCCCTTTGCTCGGCCTGAAAGCCCTTATTATCTGTAATAATTAGTAATAACAGGGGTGCCTGCACAAAGTCATTGTGACTGCTTTCAGCTGGTATGCCCCTCCCAAGCATTATTTCCCTCATTTATTTTCATTGTGTTGGCAATCAAGGGCAGTGGGGGTTTTCTTCCATTTTTCTTCTATTTTTCTTTTTTTTTCTTTTTTTCTCTTTTATTTTTTTCCCCTCTTTCTTTCTCCCCTACTCACTTTGCTTTTAATAGATCTCAGGCTGAGCATTCTGCTTCTCCCGACTCTGTCCTGGGTTCTGATATTTGGATTGGTAATAGCAGGTTCTAGTTTTCCTGTGAAATACTGAGCTTCTGGTGTTTCTCACGCTGGGAGATTACACACACATACTTTTTTTCCCCCTCTTTTGTCTCCATTTCAGAGAGGATTTTGCCTGTAAGGACTCTGGAGGGAGAAGAGAGGAAGTGAAGGGATGTCATTCCAGTCGCTGCCAGTGACAAAGCTGATTGTCAGCTATTTATCAGCCTGTTTTTTAATGGCTTGTCTTTGCTGCTTTCATCTCTAAGCGCAGGAGAGCAGGACAGTATGAACTCTGCTCTTGACAGCAGCTCAGGTTCTGACACCATCTGCCACCTAATCCACTTCCAAGGAAGGGGCTGATGTTTGTGTGCATGTGTGTGCACACATATCCTCCCCACCAAGCCATACATCATTTCAGCAGACTCACACTGACCAGCTCACCAGCAACATTTCTCTTCCAGAAACTGGCCTTTGATGATATAACCTCTTTTCTTCCTCCTGCTTTAGATTTCCCTGATTCAGTTTGACACACTGGTGGGAGGCACATCTCTGTTTTCTACCTAGCCTGGCTATCTGAGGTGCGGGTCTTGGAGATTTTTTTTTTTTTTACTTTCTCTGGAAGTTATGAGTGTGAGATACATGGATTTCTTTTGCAAGAGCAGCAGGAAACACAACAGGTGTAAAATGTCTTTGTCAGGCTCCTTGGATAGCTGGTAAGTGGGTTCTTGCAGGAACTATTGAATTTTAAGCTTGAAAAGCTTCGTGACATAATGCTTAGTGACATAATGGCAAATTTTGTCCACGAGCACTGAAGGTGTTTCAAGATTTCTGAGCTGCTTTCTCTAAGCCATGAGGAATGACAGTTCCCATGCACGTGATGCTGTGGTGTATCTGCTGGTGTTTTTAGATGAGCTGTATTCAGCACAGTTCACTGATTGTAGCAGATCATGCTCGTGGCGTTCAGTGCTGTGGAAAATGGCTTGAGAATTGAGATGGGATCAGAAGAGGGGCTTTGGGAATGATGATGAGGGATGGAAAAGCAAGTTGTTTTACTTGCAATCACCTGTTATGCCATTTTTCTGGGCTAGGGTAATGAATGTCTGAATCAACTTCTGGCAAACAGTATCTCTACTCTTGGGTGGTTATTGTACCTGAGTGTTGGGATTTTTACCTCCTGACTCCTTATGAATAACCCTTTCCCCCCATTTGAAAGAATCTCCATTGCACAAAAAATTGGTCTCTTTCCTGGCTGAGGAGGAAGGAATAGTGCTTCCTTCAAAAGTTAACACTGCCATGGGAAAGAGGGTCCCTTATCTCTGCCAAGCAAGGGACCAGGAATTTAACTTTCCTGCAAAGCTGAGCTGAGCTCTGCCATGTAATTCAGAGGGTTTGATATAGGGCTGCCATCATCTGCAGGAGAATTTTGATCAGGCTCCAAGCTCTCACTGATTCCTGTGAAGATATGCTTTACTTTGTGGTTGTATGTTTTTCACTCCTCCATTTGCCTTTGTAGACCCTCTGCCTCATTTTCCAGGCACATATTAATGCAGGTTATTATTTGCCCATGTGAGCATCACACTGAGCTTGGACCAGAGGAATCCCACTGTTCAGCTGTCCTTCATTTCATTAAAGGCACTTAAAGCAAAAAAAAAAACAACAACAAAAAACCAGTTTTATACTGAATAATGCTCATTAATTAAGAAAGCAAAATAACTCTATTCAGTTAATTGGAGAGAGATTTTTGTACAAAACACAGTATATCAGCAATCTTTGCTAAGTGCATTTTATTTTTCTTGTAGCAGAGAAAACGAGTTTGTTGATTCTGTGAGATTGCTTGTGGAGGTGTTCAAAGAGAGGATTATTCTGAGACCGTATTGATGTCTATCGATGAAGGTTGAAAACTTCTCTCCCTTTCCCATTGGCAAATTAAAGCAATTTTCTGCACTTCTAAAAGAGGTAATGGAGTAATTCTCTACCTCCAACTAGCAATTTAATATTGATCTGACTAAGACAGAATATTTCAAACAATTGATTAAAGAACTTCTAATCCAAGTTTCAGCTTTTGTGTGGGATCATTTCCTGTTCACAAGACAGTTGCAAGATTTAGGTTAAGTTTGAAAGTGGGTTCTCCAGAACAAAGTGATAGTGGAACTGGCAGAGGTGCGTGATGCTCTGGTTTCATTTAGAGGATGTTGTCCTTCACATTTTGCACTTGTCTATGTGGTAAAAATAGCAGTGTGCCCCTGGAGGAACTGGGCTTCTGAAGTCACACTATTGTCAGAGCATTGTAATTTTTTAGTGAAATATGTATCTCCTAGGCAATGGAAAAAATTGTAATGAGAGCTGTGTGTGTGAGAATTGTGCTTAATTTTGAATGCAAAGTGCTCAGAAGGTCCTCTTTTTCCTAGTTGGTTTATTTTTCATTGGAAAACATTTTCTAATGACTGCTAATTAATCCTGATGTGTATTGGCCATCTAAGATAGAAACAAAATCTTCTTTCACCGCTGTAACATCTCTAAGGAATTAGAAAACTCTCGCTCCCTTCAATACTAGAAAGTTTAGTGATTTGTTGTTTTCCATCTCTGTGCTTCTGTCTCTACCATTCTGTCTCTGTATGACAACTGTGTCTCATAAGCACAGACCTTTTCCAGCCTTCCCTTGAGGCTTTGACAGAGCTCCTGCAGGGAGGGCTGGGGAATTCCCTTAGGCATAGGTACTCCCCTTGTGCCTCCAGCCAAGCTGCAGAGAGCCCAGCTGGTCCTCCTGGGAGGTGCAGACTGATCGTGCAGTTGGAAGCTTGGAAAATTCCAAATAAATCCCCAGAAAAGCATGAATGTTTGAACTAAATCCAGAAGTTTTGGAGCTCTGTTTCCAGAAGAATTTAATGCGTGTAAGAAGAGCGATGGCGTTTGGAAGACTCTTTAGTCAGCTCACTGCAGTCAAGCTTATCCAGCACTATTGACACATTGAAACTCTAGGAAAAAAAAAGCCCAAACAAATAAAAAAAGAGCCAAGAATCCATCTCCTCTTATAACATTGTGAGTGTGTGTTGAAAAAAAGGGGCAAAGGGGGATGCTGAACATGCTCCTGGATCTGACAGGTTGAAATATTTTTGTTTTTGTTACTTGTAACATCTGTTTGGAAGACTCTAGATAGGTGTGATATTCTCCATGGAGAGAAATGTTTTTCTGCATTGATTAACTTTATTATTGGAAAAATAATATAATTTATGAATGTGCATAAGATTTAAAACACAGTATATTGCTTTTATTTTTTACTTAAAAGAAAGGAATCCTGTTGGATGCCCATGCTGAGACAAATAATCTAATCTGTTGAGTGTGGGTGCACGGTCATTTTTGAAAATACCCCTTTCAAGTTTGTTAATTTGTTCCACCATTTGCTTCAAATTAACCTTGAAAATGTCAATAATAAGGAGTGACACGTTAATTCCCCATATTTGGAAATGGCAGATAAAACATATTCTTGCTTGGTTCATCATCTGTAAAGGCATATAGATGTTAAATCTGGTCAACATTTCATAAACTGTTTTTAGACTGAGTAGTTTTAACAAGTTTAGTCTCCTCTAACCAAAGGTAAAATCATAGGTCAAATTATTAATTGCAACTATATAGACAATTGGAAGGCATTTTGCCCACTGGATGTTTAATTTGCCACAGGTTCTACAATGCAGGAGCAGCAATTGCTCTGCACTGGAGTCTCCTGAGTCAGTATTTGGTTGCCTAAAATGTAGATTCATGCCACCATTCAAATACCAATGAAGAAGCTGGAAGGCTGATGAGACTCTTTAATCTATGAAAATTACAGTTTAATTCTGGTTCTGAATTTTCAGAGAGCAGTAGGTTGTGGTCAGGTTCAGGGTGGCAAACTCCCATTTGTGTGTTTGTGGTGATTTCGAGGCTAACATCTGTTTGGCAATGTGATTAAATTTAAAATCAAGTTGACCTTATATGGAAGTATTTGTTGCAAGCCAGTTTGAGATTTTTACATCAGGAATAAAACTCTACTGCTTACTCTTAGTACTCTGGATTTCTGATCTGCTAGTGCCTATTTTATATAAAGCAAAAAAAGAATGTGAGGTTAGATCACCTAGACCGGATGATGCTCGACTTGGGTTACTGCAAGGAATAAAGTGTGAAATAACAGTGGTAATGATGGGGACATGTGATATATCCTGAAAAATCAACAGCTGTTGGTGACAATTGATAAAGCACCAGTGTGGGATCTGCCTCCCAACTGGAGCAGCAAGATGCCGGAAATCAAGGAATGGGCAAGCTGCCTGGGCACTTCAGGGGAACTGAGTGAGAATCCTGGGATAGCACAGGGCAGTGTGTAAGGCTGGGATCGAATTACCACTTCACTCAAAAGGAGGAATCTTACAACTGTTAGCCTTTTCAGACATGAAGTGGCACAGACTTGGGACTACACATGAACATAGATTAAGGGCAGTATATAATAGCTGACCTGAGTCACGAGGTTTTTCAGAAGACTTTTTCATTGAGTAAGTTGTCTGTCAGGATTTGGAGTATGTATCATGAAATGGTGATAGCAATAATTAGGAAGAGAGTACAGCTTCTGCCAGCACTCATCTCTGTCCTATCTTTTTAGTCAGTAGGTTCTTAAATTCCTGTTTGTTTTGGTCTGAAGCATTTCATACATTTTATATCTCACCCTGGAGGTGGATAAACACAGCTCATCAGTGTATCTTTGTTCTTTCATTTCTGGGAAATCTGCATGCAGTAGGCTGCTTCATCAAATATTCCTAATACTCGAATAGCCTCAAAAAACCCCCGATGCAACCAAATCCTCAAAGACAAACATGGCTAGGACACATGGTTCTCTTAAAACTCCAGATGAGTATTTGTGCCCATTCCAAATGCTGCAAACACTTGTGAGCTATGTGTGTGTGTCTGGAAGCATCTGTGCAGTTCACAACTGCAAGCTCCTGCTCCCAACATTGGTGTTAAATGACAATTCAAGGAGTGTCTGAACAAAGGAGACGAAGAACTCTGTGGACTTTAGACCTTTAGGGTAGGTAACCCCTTTATATGGTGGTATAGACACACTGAGATAAAACTGAACATGTAAATTCCATGTTTGTGAACCTGTATGCTCTTTGGAGAGGCAAAGTATTTCACAGGCCTGTCAACAGGATACTTTTTCATTTGCAGAAATCCATGTTTGGAAAGAAAGAAAGGAGAAAACATTTGGTAGAGACTGCAAAGGAGGACAAAAATCTCCAAGTAGATTTTGGTGTACCAGGAGATTTGTATCATGGTGACACTTTAAATGTCAAGTAATGCATGCTGGCAAAAATGGCCTAAATTCACAGAGAATGATGTGCTCTGGAGCTGTGGAGTTCTCCGAGGAATAAAAGTCACTGTGGATATTTCAGTGAGGATATCTAAATAGACTATCACTGCGGCTGGAAATGAAAAGGGGAAAAAAGACAGAAGGTCCCTCTTCTGAAATTTTAGTGGGTTACTGGGTTCATCCATGCCTTCTCTATTTTCTCAGGGCTCAGTCTCTCCTGTAATAATTTTATTCTGCTTACAGTAGTGGATAAAAGAGTGCAATTTCATTGTAATTAACCAAAAACAGCACTGAGGTGAGAAATCTTTGCCTAACTTCTACTCTTTCCTTGCCTGCACAGATCTTGAATGAAAATCACCAGGTGTTTCCATATTTACTGAAATTCCCTTAACTCAAGGTTTTCCCTCATCTTTAAGATAGAAAATGTTGGTCTAATCATTGTGAATTATGAAGAAATCACTGGAGTCCTTTGGCTGGAGAGGTGCTCCTACAAGGAGCAAAGCACTCTACTGCCAAAGGTCTTTGTTTGTTATGTTGTTTTAAATAAAGCATTTGAATTGCTGCATATTGTTACTTTTTCCTGGTGAGTATGTAGGCAATTGTGAGAAACAGAGAGCTCACATAGCTCTATGTTCAAGTAGGAAACTGCTATTTTAGATCAGGTTTGAAAAGATTATTTTGAAACTGAAGACTGTGCCCTTAGAAAAAGCATCAGAGCTGTGGGGTCTTGGAAAGAGTATAGAAATTGTTAAATTTAACCCTTTAAAGAATTTTAGGTTGTGCCTATCCATGGGAAGGAAATAGCCAGTCACCTGGGTATTTTGGAAAGACTTGGATGCAGGGGTAGAGCTGTTACTCTCCATTGAGGTCTGAGATTTTGCTTTCAACAGGGATGGATCTCACATCATCGTATTCACCAAGTGGTGCCAGAATTAGTGTGGCTACTGCAAATTAGTACTAAAAGCACTCAGCAGTTCCTGATGGCAAAAATCTCTGTCCAAGGGGAAAATGGTTATAGAACTGTAGCATCCCTCACGCCTTCCCTGAAATGAGGCTGGGAATTAGCTCCCATGACTGAGCTGGAATGAGTTAAGGCAGGGACATGAGCAACATGAGAAGCTGTGGAAGCTCTTGTTATTCAAAAGGATGGGTTTGGTGTCTCACTAGAATATTGGCAATTCATGCTCTGTCTCAGGAAGGCTGTTGGATCCAGGCATGGATCTGCAGCCCTCTGAGGTTTCTCTTCTCTTGACAGACAAGGAGGCTGACTCAGTCCAGTATTTAAGGGTTGCCTGACAGTTCACTTTTCTGTACAGTTCTGTAAATGTTTTCAGGTGAATTTTTTTTCCTTCAAAGCAAAACAAGCAGTTGACCTTTCTTCATGGCTGCTTTAGGTAATATGGTCATCTCTGAAGGATGTTTTAGGAGAAAAAATTGCCGTGTATAATGTTTAGCATAGTGGTATTCTTGAAGAGTTGCTTTTTCTTTCTTCAGGTCTTTGTACAAATTATCCTGCGCCAACAGACTTTGCACTGGGATGCGACTTCCATGAAAGATGTCTAATATTAGATAGAAACAAATGGATCCTTTTCTGTTTTCTGTTTAGGTGGTTGTCTATGTTAGGGGTCAGTTCCTATTTTAGTGAACCTGTAAAAATATGGTTCTATCCTGTATGCAGAGAAAGAGCATTACACAAACAGTGGAACTTTCAGAAGTTTGTGATTGCATCCTAAGAGAAAAGACAAAACTGCTGTCATTATAAGGTCAATAAACCCTTGAATTGATCTACACTGACATTTTTCTGCGTTGCATCCTCTTCTGCCACTCCTTACGTGGGAAGGAAATGGTTTTCTGAAAATGTTTCTGCTGATGTCAGCATTGGTGTTCCTAAACACAAAACAACTTCAAATGGCCTGGGCTTCAGTGACAGCTCAGCACTTCTTGGTCCTGGTCAATATGAGGCTTAGTTCTCTTACAATTTATTTGGCATGCCTTTAGACCTCTTTCTGAATTTCACTTGTTTCTTGTCTGTGTTGCTTGCACTAGGAAAAGATGTGTTAGCGGAGATTTTTACCTTTCATCCACAGAAGAGGCACCTCTTTCTTTGTTTTCTAGCTACTTGGTGTTGCTGTTTAAGTGTTTTTATATGAAAAACAAATTTTAGTCTTCATTGTCTTTTCTATTAACAAAATTGCTGACAAACAGTAATGAACTCTTCCTCTTAGGTCAGGGCTGTTGATGCTTTTAAGGGGAAAGGGTAAGAAAGGCTTCAAATGTGCATTTTAATTTAGAGATGCATGTGAATTTGAAGAGATTTAGAATGCTTCTCTTAAAACAATGCAGAGCTGAAGTCTACAGGGCTTGAAATTGGAAGAAGTCTGAGAAAACAAATGGAGCTATTGGACTGTATAGAAAATGATTGTCTGCACAGCCCAGTGAACTGAAGGGAATTGCAGGGATAAAAAAATACATGCAGCTGAATTCCCAGATTTTTTTTTTTCTCCATTGTGAGTGCTTCTCCTGGAAGATCACTAATGGGCTAGAATAGTTTAGTCTCTACAGTGTATTTGTCCTCCTTAGCAACCTGGTCTTATGCTGTAGAGGCTCTGAGCACCTTCACTTCTCATTTGTGATGCCATTCACAGTTTGCTGCAGACACCTGGGACATGTTGGCCTTACTGGGGAGGTGGTGTGGAGTAGTTATTGTGCAGAGTTATCTGGCAGCTGAAAGACAGCTGAAGTGTTTTAGCAGCCTGGTGGAAGCAGCTATTGAGGCACTCTTTGATTACATTTAATCTAAAAATACTTCCATCTATTTAAGCGAAATATACACAGCAAAAAGTTTGGGCAATGCCTACTACCTCTATATTTTATACAGTATTTGAGTTGTATCGGTAAGAAAGGAAGATATTTTTTATATGGTGAAGGCATATCATTCCCACCCACCTCAACCTCCAGAAAAGCTCCAGGAATAATCAAACTACTGCCCTTTTACAGTTGATTTCTTTGCTCCATCAATAACAATCCCTTGAGCAAGAATTGTGGTGTGTTTCAGCTTTAGGGATGAGTGGCTAGTGCTTTATTTCCCATACATGTGAGCTTTGAGATAACCGTGAATCCTCAAGGGATTTGTATTTACTATTGATATGCAGACAAATCCCTAAGCCTGACTGGGATTTGCTTGCATTGAGTTTGGATTGCTTGAGGCTGGAAATGGGCTGGAGTAGCAGCATTTAGTCACATTACTTCTGGTTTCTCTGCCAAAGTTGTTTGTTTATTTTATGATTTAATTGACATAATGTCTCTGTATTTGCTACTTTTTTATTTTTCTGAATGGCATTCTTCTTGGTGTAGAAGAAAGAAAATAGCATTCAGTGGGGTGAAGACTCTTGGTCTAAAAACTGAGTTAAGAAAACTAGACATGAGTGGTTTTTGGTCTAGATGGGTGTTATCAGAGATTTATGTGGAGCTAGAACAGTTGTTGCTAAATGCACTCCTAGAAATTGGTTGGGAAGGGGAAATAAACTATGGGGTGCTGAAACTTGTCTCTAAGCTATTTAAAATGAGAATTAACTGTGGAGTGGAGGGAAGATCAATTGTAGTGAATAAATGGGCTATAAAATGGGGGTTGCAATTCAGTGTTGATAGGGCTACTTTTCTCCATCTGCATTACTTTGCAGTTAACTCAGGCAAGGATGGACATTAGTTATTACCCATTTGGAGAGAGATTTAGTAGTCACAGTAGATAAGTCTCTGAATATTTCTGCTTACTGCTCAAATAGAGCAATAGTAATTTGATCAGGGAAATGGAACAGTTTATGGCTGGGAAAAGACTGAATAGAAAAAGTTTTACCAGCTTGAATAGCTTGGAGAGCAAACAGAAGGCAGATAGAGAATGGTAAGTTAGTATTTCTTGTGATGAGAGAGACAAATAAATTTATCATACAGGTTTAAAAGAAGAGGAATAATGTTTGCTTACAATTTAGTGTTATGTGGTGGTTTTCACTGCCATGCAATGTCATGGAGACAACCATACCTGTGTTAAAAGTACAAATAAATGAACACTGAGAATCCATTGGTGAACAGGTAGTGGGAAGATTGGATGCAGCCCGTTCCAAGGAGACCAAAGCTTTGCTTTGCTAAAGGCAAGATATGACAGCCTTTGGACTTGTCACATTCTCACGCTTTCTCTGTTAACACCCTTCACTAATTTGCTGTGAGCAAGAGCTGCTGGCTTAGGTAAATACTTGGTCTATCTCAGTAAGATTGTTCTCTTAGTGTCTGCCTACAGCAGACAGGGGATAGATGATACTGCCCTTTGCACAGTACAGGCTGGGAGCTTGAG
This sequence comes from Petroica traversi, assembly GCA_025920805.1. Taxonomy (NCBI): domain Eukaryota; kingdom Metazoa; phylum Chordata; class Aves; order Passeriformes; family Petroicidae; genus Petroica; species Petroica traversi. The sequence goes on along the minus strand of JAHLSL010000102.1, from coordinate 846,855 downwards.
TCTGAAGAATAGCTCATCTTGTTGACATGATACTGAGACTGATCCAAAACCCCCTACTAGCAGGACTGGGTTGCTGGATCCTTCGAGTGGCTCCATGTGAGATGCATTCATGTGAGGTGGTGCAGACATGGAGGCATTCGCTTTCACAGAGGTTAGGGCTGCATGTGAATTTTAAGCAGACATAGACACCAGCCTTGCTGCACTCTCCTAGCCCCTCCCTACTAACCAACTTAATTGCTTTGCTACTTGGAAGAACCTGTTTCCCTTCTTCTCAATAAAATATTATGTAGGGAGCCCATATTTCTTTGTGGGGCCAGTTATCTAAAAATGTATCTACAAGACTCCACATTGGAATACATGAATCTGCTTCTGCCTCAAGCTGTTGTTCTGGAGTCTACTTTTTTACAGATGGTTCCTGTTGTGTTTCATTGTTTTATTTGTGCTGAAATCTGAAACTGTAGCTGTCCTCATGTATGTTTTAATGGTCTAAAACCAGTTAGGAACTGCTGAGAAAGTTCATCAAGCTTGAAATAATCCATGTTACCCACATGCTTCTTGTTTTGCTGTTGAAGGCTTAGAAAATCCTTCAGACTTCATAAAACTCAATTTGAAATAAGCAATTCCCTGCCAGACAGGTAAATCATTGCATTTGTCAGATCTCTGATGTGTATGCAAGGCCAAAATAACAGGAGTGCGAGCTGGGTTTGCTGGTTTTTTTTTTGTTTGTTTGTTTGTTTTGGTTTTGTTTTGTTTTGTTTTTTCTTTTCCCCCCACTTTTCTGATGCTCTAGTCTCAATTTCAGGGCTGCACAGAATGGCTCTGCACACTGATGTGGCTCTGTTGTGCCCTTGCAGTTTTATACCAGCTAAAAGCTGATTTGTGAGACATTCAGCAGTTGCTTTTTTTTTTTTCTTTTTTTGCCAAAACTGAAGTTAAATTTTTTTTTTGCAAGGCAGTATCATTGATTTTAGCAAGCTCAGTATATATCCATTTGTCCTTCAGCATGTGGCATCCTAGAGATCCATGCCAAAAAGAGATTCTCTACAGAAGCTGGCGCATAGTTTCCAGTAAAACACAATTAAAAATACTTTTAGTTCTTGTATATGTGTACACAATGCCCTCCATGAGTTTTGCCTTTTACATTAAGGAAGAGTAATGTGGTTTAACAAAAAAAAAAAAAAAAAGATTGTAAAACCTCATGTCTTTGCTACAGTTTCCAGTCCAAATCCATTTTTGTTTTTTCCTTCCTTTTAAAATTATTTTTCTGTTTGAGCATCTTCTCTGACTGGCTGGAGCTGGGGTTAAAGTAGAAGTCAAGCTGGTGCCCTTGGTCCTAGTACAAGATGCTCAGGGCTTCCATGAAGAAAACAAAAATGTTGAGTCAAATGACCTTTTTTTCAGGTAGCTTAGTCTACCTTTGATCTCAGAGACCTCACTGTCTTGCAAATTAGAAAGAAAATATTTGTTTTGCTGAATAAAAAACAACCAACCAAAAACCTCCCCACAAAACCCCTCCAAAAAACAACCCTCAAACTCAAATAATGGAGGCAAATAATACCTTACAAGAAGACGTGTGAGAGAGAAGAAAACAAGATACAGGTAGAATGAAATTAGTTCTTAGCTGTGTATAAAGTACCAATATTAAGGAGCATGTATCAATTTTATAGTCTCTGATTTTTGCTGATTTCAATTAGGTCTTCTGCACCCTTGGGCTGATCTTTTTAGAATTATCTTTGGCCATGGAAAACATAATTTTCTGGCACTAGTGTGTTGGGGGAAGGCTGCTGTCTCCACTCTCTGTGAGGTCCAAGGCTGACCTTTCTACACGGGAACAAGTGATTTCCCACCATCTGTGCAGAGTGGGATTGTTGGACCCAGAACATTCCCCCTTCACTTGTGACTCCTGCCCCACACAGACCTCAAGGGCTATGAGGAACATGTGGTATGAAATCAGGAGCATCGGGTCAGGGGAGGCTGGTGCTACACAAGCTGTCTCCATCCTCTTCTGTGAGCAGCTGAGGAAGGTTGTGGGTGGCACCCACTTAGGAGAACGTTTGACACTTTTGTGGGTGCAAATATCAGCCAAAGGAGCCTCCAGTGTCCTTTGTCTTCTCTCTTGTACGTCTGTTTGGCACCTCTCACCTTTATGCTCTCTCAGCAAGGGCTTGGAGAATCAAGGTCTTCTTGCTTTAGCTGTCTGGAGAGATGTTTTCGTGCCAGCTACGATAGCCTCAAGAAAGAAAAAGCTTTAGATCTTGCTAAATATCACTCTCTTCTAAGATACAGAAAAATAAACTTTGGGGGGAGTTTACTGCATTTCTTCACAGTGGGAGTGCCAGATGAGTGGGATTTGTTAGTCATTAGCACAAGTAACAAGGATATTCTGATTTTCCTGAAATGAACAACCTGGGGAAATCACATGACAGGTTGATTACAAGGAGTGCCCTGCTTTCTTTGTTTAAAGTCTGTAAGTTCACACAAGGACCTGCCCTTCTGCCTGCTCATTTTGAGAACACTTCTGAGGTGTACCCAGTGCACAGAGCTGCCTCCAAGCACATTATGTATCATAAGGTAATGCGTCAAACTGAGAGAAAATTGATGCTTTGACAAAGTCCTGCACTCAAAAAAGCAACATTCCTCCTAGCTTCCAATCTTTCTGGTTAGCTATTTTTAAAAAATATTTTCCCACAAAAGCAATTTGTTGCCAAGTCTATACCAGCAAAAGTGGAAGGTGCAATCACTGTTTTGAATTTGAAAGGTCTGGGTGGGGGGGGAATGATAGGTGGTGCAAGCAGTGAGGTTTGTTAGCAATGGCTGCCAGTGATTGCATTGTTTGACTTATTTTTGTTAAAGTGCTCATTTCTGCTTCTTCAAATATTACTTCAGCTCCCTCTTTTCCCTGTTTTTACTCTTGAAAATTAGGGAAAGAGAGCAAAAGCTATGCTTACCTACCTCTTCTTTTTATAAGTAATATAGGCCTGGAGGGGATTGGAAAGGGAAGAAGACAGTGGTTTAAACTGGTGCAGGAAGTAAACTTAAGAGGATACATAATCTAATCTGTGGTGAATAACAAGGAGAGTAAAACAACAAAAATAAGAATAATATTCAAGTTGCTCATGCTTTTGGAGGGAGTAATGGTCAAGAGGCCTTTGAGGAAATTAAATCATGCTTTATAAAGCCTTCTTGACATGGAAGGAGTGCATCACACACTAGAAAGACTCTATTGTCAAGAAAGCATTTAATTTTAATATGAAGAAACTGGAAAGACTGTATTTTCCCTATGTGTCTCTATTAAAAATTCAGAAACCTATTTTGGGAAGGAAAAGACACTTTGTACCTTTTATGTGGTAAATGTATTTGGTTTTGTATGTTTAAAAAGTCATTAGAGCCCCAAGTGCCAAGAGGAAAATCAAGACTTGCTATTCATCCCAGGTCTCTTCAATGGGAATATCCTTTCCCTTCTCTAACAAAGCCTGTATAGAATTAGCTTATTATTTCTGAAATGGCCCAAGGGAACCACTTAGGACTCCAACAGATCTTACATATTTTAAAGTCAGCAGACATTTTTGAAAACTGTAGTATACAACTCTTTCCAAATAGTGTATTTTATTTTAAAATTAACCAAATGGTTCACGAGTGTTCTGCTTTAGAATCACACTTTCCTCTCCAAACCCAACTGATAACAGATTCTGTATTGCTGGAAGGGATTTTTTAACAGTAGCTGCCAGGTTCATCTGTATGTTGTGTCCAACTCTTAGCATGAACTGTTAGTGCCAGGCAGTGGCTGGATAAATGAATACAACTGGGGACACTGCCCAAAAGCACTTAATGCAGCAGGTTGAATAAATGCAGAAGGAATGGAAATCTCAGTAATGAGGACATACATTAGCTAGTGGATGGATTTAGGATGGGAATTTTCTGTTGTGCTGGGATTTTTCCAGCTTAACAGAGCTGTCGCAGAAAATCAGATCTACTATTGCTGCTCATTTGTTTTTGCTCTGGAGCATTCTACATGCACGAACAGCAGAGGCATGTTCCCAGGGAGACCCAGCCAAACTGCAGCATTGGAACTGACGTCCCAATGTGAATTGATAGCTCCTGAGGCAAAGGAAAAAATACATATTCCTTAAGATTGTGTAAGACAAAATTGTCTTTCAGTATTGAGAACATTCTTGGTGAAAGTATTTTGTCATTTCTTAATCCGTAACTCATTGTATTTGTTATTATTTTATGGAGGCTTGACTAGCTTTTACAATGAGAGAGATGAGGATCAGACATGATACCTGAGGAAGACTGAAGAGAGGTGAGAAGCTGAGAGTGGGAATGGAAACACAGCTATTCCTAAGGATGGTGTTCCATTTCTTGATACCTCTTTTCTAGTCCCCCCTTCTTCTCTTGCACACCTTTGATTCATAGGCAGAGGAGGTGAAAATAACGAAACTTGCTATATAGTAAGTTAGTTTTTTATTTGTTAATAAATAATATTTAATGTTCAGTTACTGGAAGAATTTCAACTTTTTACATGGGTAATCCAAATGTAAAATATGTCTTTCCTCCTTTTTTTCTTCTGGAATTGAATACAGTAGAGTCAGCCCCTGGAATCCTTGAGTTATTGGCTTTGAGATGGAATAATTTAACTCAAAAGCTTATCTCAGTAAGTGGAGGAAACAGCACATATCAGCAGCTTCTGAACTGCTCATGTAGTGCTTCAAATGGCAAAAACCAGATGACTGGAGTCCAGTTATTCATTGTCACATGTTGCATTGGCAGGCAGGCATTATGAGGAGAAGGTAGGGAACCTTCCTGCACCGGATGGATTGTGGCTTGTGAACAGTTAGTTAATGAAGACAGCTTAGGTCCTTTCAAAAGAGGTGCCATTCAGATTTTTCCTTCCACCCCTGCACTGATTCTGCAACAATGCTTGGCAGCTTGCTGTTGAAATACATTCCCTTGGTGGTGGACTTCTCCTCTGAATTCCCTTCTTCTGAGTTACCACAGTTGGTCATGAGCTCTAGTCTTAGTGTATTAGGTGCATTTTTTTTTCCAAAGGCTATTTTTGCTCCATCTACACTTCTGATGGTGTTTATGATCTGTCTTGTCAATATTTCACTTGTAGAAATGGACTTTGGAATTCAAGATATGGAATCCTGGATTCCATTTCAGGATATTAGTACAGAATGAGGATGACACTGGTTTGGGTTTGGGCACCCTCCCCGGCCACAGTGCTGCAAGATGTGATGTGGGGCACCAGCTGGTGGCTGTGGCTTCAAGGAAGTGGTTAAGCACAGTGCAGCCCTTCAGCCTGGGAGCACAATGCTGAATTACAGCCTGGAGTGTTTGTTTACATGTGGGACATGTGTTCAGGACCTACGGAAATAGGGTGCTCGTGTGACTGCAAAACCAAACATGCAAAAGTTAGGATATACCAGGATATGAATTTTCCCCCCTGCTTGCACATCTGCCTTATGAGTCAGTCTTTGATTACACAGTTGCCCAGTCTGCTTTTTCCACAGAATTCCTGCATCCTACTGTGCAAGGGATACCTGCTGTTGTTTCAAAGGGAAGTAATTCAATATTTTGTTTTCTCCTTGTTGCTCCCCATGATATTATCCAGGCTGCACAATACCAAGGAGGTATTATGGATGCCCTTATGAATTTGTTTAGTTTTTTTGCTCATCTTCATGATAGCATAAGGGGTCAGTGTTTCAAGAACACTCTTTGCAATAGTCCTGTCTGATCCTGGATGCTATCCTGACCCCATTCATAAACCACGGGAATGCAAGAACATTGAGGATGTGTTTTGGACCAACAGCCTTACCAAGTGTTTCTGATTTCTTTATCTCCATTATTCTCCTCATTCCTGGTGTCTCATTTCAAATCCCAGTCCAAGTTTTTTCCTCCTCTTACCTGGCTTTAAAAAATAAATTGATTTGGTATTTTTTTTTGGTACTTCTGTGTAATTTTACAATTCTTTTTGGAGACATCCTGTACCAGAATAGAGCACCAAACCTCCTGTAAATATAATGCTTAGAGAACCACAGGGGAGAGAAAAACTAAAGAATAGGGAAGGTAAAGTTGTTTTTACACCCACACTCCATCTCTTTTCACATTATTCTTGGTCTTGTCTGTTTCAGTGAAGTTTATCTATTTCTTCCCTTTAAGTAGCGCTTTGAGAAGATGCAAATACCACCCTTCAGCTTTCTTTCAGTTGGTAGGTTAGCAGAGTGTTCTGCTGCCAATGAGCAGTAATAGATGTAGAAAATAATGTGTGGGTCTGCTGTCTTCAGGTAAGGGTCTGAAAGCCTAGCTCAGATTATCTTCAGTGCTCTTGAGTTTTTGTAGGAAGCTGAGCAAGCCACCAGTGTAATTTTGTTTCCTTTTTAATTTCTAATAGCCAAAATGTTGTTTCTCTACCATGGTGGTACCCTTAGAAAAATCAATGAATGTCAGAGGATGCTGGAATTCTCGTTGCAGCAAAAGCCAAATAAGTTGATTGTTTTTATACTCAGCTGGTTACATTTGAATTGATTTACCAGTATATTAGCTTCAAAGGCAATCCCAGTATAAAATATATTGACATGTAGCTGCATCACAATGATTCATACATTTGCTGTAGTCAATATCACAGATTGTGTTTAGTGTTTACATTTTGTACGTTCACTGAGTTTACCCAAAACATGGAGTTATTTCTAGTCCTGGTCTTTATGTAAAGCTGAGTTTTGGAGTCCGAGCTGGCAAACCCTGTTGTATTTGATTAGTAAAACTTAAACCAAAACAAAGCAACTGACTGTTCTTTTTGTTTGCATTAGGCACTCAGTTCACCCAAGTTTCTTGAGAATCTTATTTCAATGCCATGTAATTAATTTACTGTCATTATGACTGGACTTCAGGCTGACCCACTTGCATGGTGGTCAATCCACAATCAGAGTGGCAATTATATCCCTATGGAGGTTTCTGACTTGAGCATACTGGTAATAAAAAAAAAAAGGGAAACACTAAAGCTGTAAAATGAGTCACTCAAATTTCAGTTTTTCACTAGTTTCAGGTAGTACGGTACGCATGTATAATGCATATTATTCTGGAAGTTATTCTTCTTTGAATTCCATCTCTTTATACAAGATAATGTAAATATGTAGTTTTGAAAAATCATAATTGTTTACAGATTACTGTATAGGATCACTGCAGCATCTGGTAAATTCTGATATTTTTTGTATTTTTTTTTTCCTTTGTTTCATATATTTTTTCTGTTTTTAATTCACATTTAAATCTACAGAGAATTTTACATTCAAACAAACCTAAAAACTTTTGACTAGTTGGTAATCTTTAATTCTAATCAGCACAAAAGGATCACCTTTATCATTCCTTCTACCTTCTGGTGCCCTGAGCTCATGTGAGGTAGGGCATACACCTTTGTACAGAACGCATGGGAAAAAAAATTCACATGTGTTTATTGCCCCAGATCTTCAGCATTTGGCTTTGTGGTTGTCGTGGTGCAAAGGACCTCAGGCTGCTCTGTTTTCTAGACTAACTAAGAGCCACTTTCTTTTATGGATCTAAATTTGGGATAAAGAAGGGAATATTTTTTTCCTGTATGTAGTTTCGCTAAGGCTTTGCATGCCTAGAAGAGCACATTAATAAATCAGGCCTGATTTTTATTGCCACAATGTGACTTCTCTTTGGCAAGCCTTCTTACAGACCCAATCTTAATTTCACTATATTAGTATTAATTCTGTGTTAAAAATCAAAGTTCAGCAGAAGTTCCCAATTGGTTGGTCCCACTAACACCTCAGGAGATTCATGTTCTGAGTAACACTGAAAAGCAGAATCCAAGGTAGAACACAATTATGTAGAAATAGTCAGAAAATACTGGGTTTTGGAATCCTTTTTTTGGTGTCCCCAAAAATAGAAATGTAGCTGATATTTTCTCTGCCAAATATACATTTCTATATGAGATCTGCAGGCTTTATTTGTTCTGTGTATGGATCTCAATCTGGATTGGAGTTTCTCTGGTCAAAGTATGGGGCATTTTCCTTGACACTTCAGCACCTGTGTAGTGTATGATGTCTCTTTGTCCAGGCCCTCTCCTTTGGGTGGGCACTGTGCAAATGGACCAGGCTTGTCCTTCCCTGAATCCTTTTCAAGGATCTAGCTCTGATCAGTGAAAAAATGATGGTGTTGCAGTTAGGACAAATGGAAAGTCAGGGTGCTTTCGCACAAATGGCTGAAGAAACAGAAATGGCTTAAGTCATCTGTGGTTCAGATCTGCCAGGTTGAAAGTTTCCTCAGCAGAGAGCCCATGCTATCCAGTGGTGAGGGATGCAATGAGTTTCTTGAGGAAACCTGGCTACTCTTGTCTTGGCCATGAAAAAGCTGGAACCTGGACGAGTCATTTTACGCCTCGGCTTCCTTTCCACTCACCTTTAGAACAACAGCTCGTAGCAGCAGGGTCTGTGGCTCATGGCACACATTCCTAGCTCAGTAAAGCTTTGATATTTGCTGTCAGCTCGTGCTGTAATGGTGACAGCCTTCAACATAGCAATCCAGAGTGATCCTCTCCAGTCCTCAGCACACAGCCATGGGCGGCAGGGCTAGATAAAACTGAGATACAGACACATTGCGAGGGGGCTGCAGCACGGCAACACATTTACAGTGTTGCTTTTATTAAAGCTGCCCTTTCTTTCTCCTACTCCTCCTCTTCCTCCCTCAGATGATGATGACATTGATTTATTTGTTTTACTTCTATAGTTAGCAAACATGGTTACTGAGCCAAATTAAAAATAAAGCAGCAGACCTTCTCTGTTCTAACCCTGTGATAGCTGCTTTTGTGAAGCTTTGCATTGCAGAAAGGGTATAAAATCCTACCTCTGATTGGGGAGCTTGTGCTCCAGATCAACACAGTCTGGAGTAGCTGGCAATTTCTGTCCTCTTTCTCTCTCCTGTGTGACTTCAGGCATATGATCATTAATGTCATCTTGGTTAAAGAGTGAGGTCCCATTTCCATGGAAACATGGGCAAATGCCTTTGGAGCTTTAAAGGTCCTTTATTTATTGGGTAGCATTTTCATCTGCTGTTTAAGTGTTTAAAACAAAGAAGTCTGCAATGTTGAAATCTTTTAATAAAAATTGAGTTAAATGAGGGGGGGCAATTATAAACATGACATTTACCTTTTGTTCTGCCCTATGCTCCTGCAAAAATACATCAGTTGAAATACATCAGGTGAAAAATCAACCTAGTTAGCCTGAAGCCAATGGAACTACACTAATTTACTACAGCCAGGACTTTGTCCCAGAGGTCTGGTAGCCTGTGGATTAAATTCCTGGGGGAAACTATGGGATTTTCATCACCTGAAAATCATATATAGAAAATATAAACTACTGAATAGATATAGGTAGTCTTAGTCCTTCATCAGCTCTAGATGAACAGAGCAATCTAAAGATTTTTTTATAATTTATTATTGTGCTCATGGATTTCCTGATGCAAGATTTATTTATGTCTAAATGACTTTTTTTTTTTTTTTTGCATTGTTTAGTATCAAAGGAGGCCAGTAACTATGCAGATATTTTGTGTTTTAATGTTGCTTCCTATTCCTATGAGATTCATGATATTGAAGTGACTATTTAAATAGAATTCAACTACTGTGAATTCTTCACCTTGGTCTTTCTTTTATTGTAAATTATTTGCAGTATATTATTGTAAAGACTAATAAAATATTTTACAAGGTACTTGGTACTATGAACAGTGCATGGAAAGATGGAATGTACAAAAGGCAAAGTAAATAATATATTTAAAAAGGCTTAACTAGTGGCATGGGAAATTAGTCTTTAACACAGTTACTGAAGCTGAGGGATAAAATACAGGTCCAATCAATGTTGATGTTAGGGTTATTGTATTAGATGAAACCTGGTTCACCCAAAGATTTTTAGCATTATACATCCCTTTTCTTCACCTTACAAATCACCATTTTTTCCCAAATATGAGTCAAATCCCTGTTCTGATTTTTAAAGTTTTCTTTCTTTAACCAGTTGAATAGAAGCTGTTCCTGCTTAGCCTGCCTCTGAACTTTGTTCTTTTCTGACAACCTTCAGAAAACTCTGCAATCGTAAATGTTAAGACCTGCTTGAAATAATGACATCTACATATATGTGTCTCTTGACAGAGTGCCAAAGGAACATTGCAGATAATCAAACTTATAATGTGACAAGATACTTGAATGATATATTTATCTGTAAATAGTAAAAGGAGAACAAAGAGGGGTTTTGGATTCAGGACTGACCTTAATTTTTGTTGCCATCTGATTCCTCCTCTTTTATTGCAACTCTGTAAGAGTTATATTTTGCCTTTCTGAACCTTGCTGGTGAAGGGAGATAACATAATTTCACTTTGAACTCCCTAAACGTAGGACATCACAGATGGAGATGAACCAGAGATGTCAAGTGTGTTTGCATTTACTTCAGTGTCAGGCAGCTCTTAAAAATTATGAGAAGACACATGGTTGTGTAGGTGTCTGGGGGGGAATATTCCATCTGGGGGGAGTGGCACCAGACTTGTCACTTGGTCTTCAATGCAGCAGAGGAAATTCCTAGAAGTGGGGATTACAGAACGACTCAGGGCACCTGAAATGGAATTCTTACTTCTGGGCAACATCCTTTTTCTGCAAGTTTCTAGTTAACCTGGTTCCTTCTGTACAGACTCTGGCCTCATTTTCTTTAGAGTATCTCCCTGTCAGACAAAATTAAGGGGAAAGCTGAAGTTAGTGAGCTGTACAATTAGGCGTCTTAAATTCAACAGTAAGTTAATTTTCAGAGGGCTTTTTAAAGACTGGAACATTAGCGAGGCAGATTTTGTGCATGAGTGTTGAATAAGTCTCCTCCCTTCTCCAAAGCAATATTTCACAGTAAACGATGGTTAGTACTTTCCCTTCTCATCTGAATTTCAAGCCAGTGACGATGGACGCACTAAAGTGAACATGATCTCAGAACAAGGTCTTGTGCAGATTAGGAGGTTAAAATACTGCTCTAAATTTAGGATGCAGTCACTCAGATGAGATATGATGGCAAATGCCTTTTATTTGTTTTAAAAGAAGAAAATCCAATCCTCAGCATCTGTTGAAAATATTATCTGTTCTGATCAAAGCTGAGATCTAGAGCTCTGGGGGAGAAAAAAACTGTATCAGAGGAAGATGTATCTCTTGGTTTATATCTATAAAATGCTGGCCCTTTCTCTGTTTGATAATGCATTTCAAAATCTGCAATATGAACAACTCTATAGAAATGGAATGCCACAATTTATAGTGCTTCAAAGATTATTTTTTTTTTGCTTATGAACTTAAAATGAAGTTACAAATAAACTGTTATTTTAGTTAATGGTGTATTTTGGCATTACAAATTAACTCATAAGCTAGAACAAATAGCTTCTCTCAAGTTTCAATTGCTCTTTGTTTTCCTGCTGCTGCTGCTTCTGTAAAAGCTCCTGAAACATTTTATTGATGAGGTAATGCACTCTTGTTTGTATGTAGTACTTCTGTAACTCCAGCAAAGGTTTCTGGTGACATGCTAGACCACAAGAACAAAGCTCAAATTTGATCATGTTCCCCCAGATGGAATTACAGTCTTCATCAGTTAATGCAGCTTCTCTCAAGTTTGGAAAGCTGAATCCTGACTTGTCAAGAAAATTAAGCTTGGAGTATTGCAGCTAGCAGCAATGTTGTTTTAAAAGCCTACCCAAAATGAGCAGTCTCTCAAATCGACTGTGTAGGTATTCATCCTCATCTCTTGTACTTTTTGATTAGCAGTGCATTGTCAACAGTGTTGAAGTAATGTCGTTGGCATTTGAATCATGACCCTTTTATAACCTAAATTACTGCATCAGTTTCTCTGCAAATTCAGACAGGCTTTTCTGCATTATGGATGGGCTGTGGTTTCACTATTGTCTCTTGCAATCAAACATCTTAAAAAACAAAGCAATCACAATAACAAAATAAATGGAGCTTCTGGAGGACCTGTAAGAGTCTGAGTTAGTATTCATTGTGCTGTAGATTTTGCAATTTTCAATATTGTACACAATTTACTCTTTCTTAGTTTTTTTTAGAGTGCTGCTAAGTAGGAAGTTTGCCCTTAATTTCCATACCAGTGTGAATGAGTGGCTCCAGAGCACTGTGTCTCCTGTAGGCACTGCCTTAGCAGTTTTTTCAGATTATTGTAGTCCAAGGGGCATAGACTTGGCCTCAATTGCAGTCAAATGTTATTAAGTGAAAGTAATTTTCACACTCTTATTTGGACTAGTAAGAATTAAGTAGTCTAAAAATCTGTTTAGGTTGAAGCATTGCAATTTTCTTAGGTAAACAGTGTTTTGCTTTTTGGCACGGGTTATAATGTTTTCTTAGCCACCACCATACAAAGAAGTTATGTTCTTCTGTGCCTCCCAACAGTAATGGGAGTTGGAGTGTTTTCCTTGCTCTTTTTAATTTTTCCTGACAATGCCTAATTTTTTTTCCACTCACTTCTTGCTTGGCGTTATTTATAAATAATTGATTTAATATAATGCTGCTAGTCTGTTAAGAACTAATTTGTGGATAATATCTCAAGTGATCCAAAGTGGTAATACTTCACTGGAGTGATCCCAGCAATGCATGGGTTGCTCTCTTCATGTTCAGAACTGGCCATTCCTATTCAGCTCAAGGAACAGACAATATATTGAAGGAAATCTGGGGCAAAGGAATGGCAAGAGTACTTAACTTATTATTTTTTTTCTATTTCTGTCTATTTTGCTTTTCCACAGAAGAGATTTATTTTTCTTTCTTTTTTTTGTTGCCCGGAACTTGATCTGTGCAAGAGCTTTAGTGCAGTATTTGTTTTAAGAGAAGTTGCCTGCCTGTATCTTACTGGGTAGTTGCAATTGCCTCCCTGGTGGATTTTTCTCAGCAGGAAATTTTCATAACCTTTCAGTATCGCTTCATGGCTTGAAAGCCTGAATGTGGCTGTAGGGAAGCATCACCTGTGGAGTTGTCAAGATAACGTGCTCTGAGGGCAGCCAGCAAGGATGGATTTTGTGGCCATATTAACTTCACCAGTGAGGTACTTTTTGCAAGATTTGTAAGCAGTGCATTACCCCTCTCTTCCCTGTTGTTCATGTAGATGTGAACTCTGTCCTACCGTCAGCATGGGCTGATTGTGTTCACTTTTAGAGCAGCAAAAATCATTGCTAAAAAGTACATTTTGCTCCTAGGTTGAGCAGAAATTGGTCATGCTCCCCTTAAAATGTCAGGATTTCTCCGTCTTTTACTATGTGCCTTTTATTCATGTTCTCTCTTCCTCTTAACTGTGTTCATTCTGTCTTTCTGCCCTGGAAAAGGCAGCTGGAAGAATGAAGCTGGAAGTTGATGCAGTAGCTCTTAGGGATGGGAGCGTGTAACTTCCTTCATGTCCTCCTCCTCCTCAGTGACTCACAGGCTGTGGGCCATGTCCCCAAGCAAGCTGGTTGGTTTGGCCAAGTCGTGCTGTCCCTCCTGCTAAGGAATATCACTAGAAAGAGGACAATGAGACTATTTTAGTAGCACCCTATTCAGAATATTTCTTCTCCCACTTCACTGCCCATTAGAATTTTGTGGAAGGCTTTATTGAAGGATGTACAGGATGGAGTTTCAGGGGAGAATTTATTCCTCCCTCTAAAGTGGAGGTAGTACCAAAATCAGAATGATACCCAGTGGTTCAGTCCTGTTTTGAGTTCTGGGAAAGTGGTGTAGGGAATAACTGTAAGTAACCTGGTCTGCACTTGGGTGTTTTTTACATCTATATTATGATCCCTTCAGATCAGATAATCCAAGGTAGTTTGGATTTCCATGCTAAAAAAAGGTCAGGTTTCATCTCCTATTTGTGCAATGAGCTTCCTGGCCTGGCTGGTCCTGTATTTGCCAGGAGCAAAAGGCAGCTGGGATATTTTTGCTCCTGTTTGACAGAACAATGGTGATTTTATGGTCAAGGTGTGATTTCATCCAACAGATTGTTGCTATCTAAGGAAATGGTTTGTGTGTGTCTTTTTGAATAGGTGATGCAGCGAGAAAATATGTGGGGAGAAAAATAAATTACTGCATTTCCATACCTTACTGTGCTTGATGGGGCTGATGTAATGAAACAAGGAAAGTGCTACTTAGTTTTAATTCACAGGACTTGGATTTTCTTTCTTTTAATAATGCTGTATCTGGAGACCGTGCTGGTTCAAGGCACGATGAGCAATTCACTCTACTGCTTTTTAATCCAGATTTAATTCTTCCTGAAACCAGCATGATTTAATGACTATTTAGTCATGTGCCAATGGAAAATGACTCAGTGATCCCACACAGGTCACATCTTAGGGGACATGTAGTTTTATCCTGTACCAGAGGAATAAAACACCTGGCTGCATTATTCCCTTCTCAAAAAACCCCAAGAAAAGATGAGGCCAAAGTTGGATTGAATTTGGTGACTGACCTGCCTTCTCAGAGTTACAGGTGTTACTCCAGGGTAAAAGTGGATGGGATGGTTGTACAGTTCATACCTTTTGCTCTGGTAATTTTGTACTAAAGCATTTTAATCTCCCATGCTGTCAGTTTTCTTCATATTTGAATGCTCAGTAATTGAAACAAGCCTCAGATTCTGAAATTATTCTTTCATTATAAAACCAGTGTATAAACAGGTAATATTTTCTTTCTATTTCGGTCTTATCAGCGACTTAATTTCAGCAGTATTTTGATCCCAGCAACTAAACAATACACCAACACAAGAGTTAAGAGTGTGGCATTACAAATCCCTGTTTGACACTCAAAATCTCTTCCACATTAAAATACTGTCCAAGTAATAGGGTATGTCCTGTCACAAGATAATGTCCAGATTTCTTCTAGTTCAAGGTGGGCTTTCATGTAATTCAGTCTGAGTATTTATCCAACCATGAAGGTGCACCAGCAATTTACTGTCCTTTTCTGAAGCTGTATAGGCAAAAGAGAAGCAGTACCCAGTATTACTGTAGCCAAAAGAAATTAGAAGAAAAATAAGTCTCCTTCCTCTCTGCTGTTTTCTTGTTACACGCATTTGACAGTGCTTTGTATTGTGGAAGTTATTTTAGCCTGCTTGTATACAACTGGTGAGTCAACAGGGAGGAAGCAAAACCACATATGTATAATTTAACAGAATTTAGATGAAAAAAAGAAAAGGGCAGATTATGAGAAAAATGAACATTTCTTAAATTGGTTCCAAAAGAAAAAAGAACACCACCCAAACTCCATTTATACCATTTATTTAACTAGATCAACAGAGCTGCTAACAAAAGCTAAAGACCTTCACTTTCATCTCAGCAATGAAGATCACTGGTACTGCCTGCACTCCTCTGCCTCAGTGTCTCCCTGAAAGTTTCCCTATTCCAAGACTGAGACCTAAACTCAGCTGTCCCTTGAGGTGGGAGGGAATGCAATAATCTCTCTCCTGACTGAGAGTGGCTTGGCCTCTCCCTGCAGCACAATTCTGTGTCTGCTGCATGGTGAAGGCATCAGGCCCTCACTGTGATTCTGGTGAGATTTGTAACAATGCATGACACGGGCAATGTCATCATCTTAATCTGATGTGAAACCTGGTGTGATTTCTCCTACGGGCAGAAATGTTAAGGTTTGCTCCAGAAAGTTTGATTTTTTTTTTAATAGTCATGTATAACTCCAAAGTTAATAAGCTTCAATCATAAGTATTTTGGGTAAAAAATTAATGTTTTATTCAGAGCTGAACAGCTGGATAAATACATCATGCAATGAGGGAGCAACTGGCTCACTGGTTGGGCACAGAGGATTACTGTGAGTGGGGTGGAGACCTGTCACAGGTGGGGTTCCACAAGGCTCTGTCCCAGGCCCTGGGCCCTTCATGAATAACTTGGATGAAGGACTGGAAGGGATACCAAGCAAGTTTGCCGATGACCCAAACTGGGAGGAGCTGTTGACCCTCCTGAAGGCAAGAATGCTCTGCAGCGAGACCTTGACAAATTAGGGACTGGACAATCCCCCATGGGAGATCATGTGAAGCTCAACAAGGGCAAGTGCAGGATTTTGCACCTGGGACATGGACAGACTGGGGAATGAGGTGCTGGAAAGTGGTGCCACAGAAAAGGACCTGGGGGTCCTGGTCAATGGAAAGTTGAGTATGAATCTGCAGGGCTCTGGCAGTCAGGAGGGACATCCCTGTCCTGGGGACATCAGGGACAGCATCGCCAGCTGGGCAAGAGAGGGGATTGTCCTGCTCTGCTCTGCACTGGGGTAGCCTCCCCTGAGTGCTGGGGCAGTTTTGGGTGCCACAGTATGAAAAAGACATTAAAATATTAGAGAGTGTCCAAAGGAGGGCCACAAGGATGGTGAAGCGCCTTGAGGGGAAACTGTGTGAGGAGTGGCTGAGGACCCTTGTTGTGTTCAGCCTGGAGAAGACTGAGGGGAGATCTCACTGCAGTTACAATTTCCTCGTGAGGGGAAGAGGAGGGGCAGATGCTGATCTCTTTTCTGTGGTGACCAATGACAGAACCCAAGGAAATGACCTCAGCTTGCAGCAGGGGAGGTTTAGGTTGGATATTGGCAAAAAGTTCTTCTCACAGAGGGTGGTTGGGCACTGGAAGAGGTTCCTCAGGAAAGTGGTCACAGCACCTGACCAAGAAGCGTTTGGACAATGCTCTGAGGCACATGGAGTGATTCTCAGGGTGTCCTGTGCAGGGCTAGGAGCTGGTACTTGATCCTGGTGGGTCCCTTCCAACTCAATGTATTCTGAAATTCTGTGACTGGGAATTCATTTTTGATAATCACACTGGGTATTCTGAGGTTAACACCTCAGAACAGGGCTTGAGTCAGATTCTCTTTCAGTTTTTGGAAGTTAATTTTAAGCTATTTTTTAAGTTTTCTGCTTTCTGTGGACTGAAGGGAGAGGGAGCATCTTGTCACGAGATGCACCTTTTCCTCATTTTTGTGTTGCCACACAGTTGTTGCAGATGAGGAGAGGGAAAGGTGGAGATTACTATATTTTCTACACACACCCTTCATTCCTGGTTTAGTTTCTTTGAATGAAATTTTGTCCCTAAGCCTCCGTTCTTTGATCCCAAAACTCGTCAAAAGTAATCAAGATCTTTAATTAGAACCTGAGCTTTGGTATGGGGTCCTGCAGGAACAGGTTCCTACACAGACTTGCTGGAGAACTGACACTTGTTCTGATTTCATCTGCCATTCACTTATTGCAGTAAATCCTCTTTCTCCACCCTCTGCTGAGCTCTTTTGGTTTGTCTCAAACAGAGGCAATTGAAAGTGGTGGACTGGTCCCTTGGGTTGTGTCTGCTCCCTTGGGATGGGTGCATAAAAACCATGCCAGAGGGAAAGGAAGAAATCTGGGAATGGCATGGGGAGAATGAAGGTGCATGGAGCTTGGAGCATGGTGGTGCTTGTCTCACCTGGCAGCCACAAGCCCCCTGAGGCAATAGGGGCCCCTTGTCCCAGGTACTCAAACCAAGATTTTTTAAAGCATAGCAGTAGATGCCATCAAACTGTGTAATCTTTGTGGTGAGGAATGAAAAAAAAAAGACACTTGTTGAATTTTTTTTTTTTTTATCAGTTTTTGTATCTCATAGGATCCTGGGGAGGGGAAGTGGGGGACAAAACCTTTGTCTTATCTCAGTCGCTGGACTTCCTCCCCTGGAGAGAAAATAGAATTTATTTGGTTAGTGAATGGTAGTTTTATATTTTTATCTGCCTTTCTCGAGTGTCAGTCTAATGAAAACTAAATGTAGTCTTTTTTTTTAAATTTTATTCTTTAATTTTTTTCCCCCCATGAACTTTGCCGTTAAAGCCTGAACACCCTTTCCTGCTCTGCTCTGCAGACTCTGAGTTTGGAATGTAAAAGTCTGACTTGCTTTTCAGAAGAGAAGGTATTTCTCTGTCCTGTGTGCTTCCACAATCTTTTATTAGGAAAAAAATGATTGTTTTGGATTGTTTTAAAGATCACTTTCATTCTGTGTCTTTCCGTGAGTCCTAAGTATTTATGTATCTGGAAGGGAGAAAATTTGATTCTTATATCAATACTTGGCAGTAAACTAGTTCTGCCATCCCCTATAATATTCCTTTTATTTTTTAATCCACAGTCTTCTAAACTGTAGATTTATTTTTCTTTCATCTAGTAAGTATGAATCTCCATTACCTTTTCAATTTTTGTTTACTCAGAAATGGAAGATTTTTATTTTTAACCCCTCTGAGACCCTTGCAAGCTAAATGAAAGCTTAAAAAGGGGAAATAATGTGGAAATGGGCAATCACAATTTTTGATGTTCTCCATTTTCGAGGAAAAGATACCTCACAAAGAAAGAAAAGGACACTTAATGATTCAGGCAAGATTCCAAAAAATCCACATTTGAAGCAATTGTCTGAAGCTTACAGTGCAAAACTGCAAAGCACACACTGGATTTGTAGAAAAGAACAACATAGTAGTTTATTAAATAGTTTATGTGAGGCTGTATAGTTCTTGAGTCATAATGACATTTCAGCTTGTGTAAATAGCTTATGCCAACGAAGGATCCTGGTCTGACATAGAAATTACCTTAAATTAAGTTATTTTAGAAAGCATGTGCTAGCATCTGAGTGGCAAGAAAGTATTTCCAAGACTAATGTTAAAATGCTGCTCTAAATTCCTCCCTTCTTCCCTGTTTTGTTTTCCTTCTCTTTATCTTCCAGATCAAATGAGGATTAATTAATGCCACCAAGAAGAACCCTGAAAAAGGAGTTAAATATTTTTTCTTTTTTTAATGTGGTTATCAGGGTGATAACACAGAATATCTGCACTCTTTTTAAATTTTGGAATATTATTTGAAACAAAAAAGTCACAATCATACCATAGTCATGTCCATCCAATTTGCTGTCACCGTTTGTCTACACTTGAACTACAGAATGCAGGTCCTGCATCTCCCATGATTTTTGTCTGGATGAAATGTATGAAAATGTGTTATGAAAATGATTCCTATTCAGACTTCCTTTGCTTTCTGCAATAGTAAAAACGTATCAATCTTCTGTAATGCTCATGTCCAGTCTGTGATGCAGCTGGAAATCATTTATGCTCAGAGATCCCTGGAGCATTTCTTGTTTGCTTGGAAAGACAGTGATTAAATTTTATCGTCTTGGTTACTTGAGTGATTCCAGAATCTTTGAAATGTAAGCTTCAAACTCCCTATGCACATCCCTGCCCTACATAAACTCACTCAAAGGATTTTGATCCAAAGATTTAAAGATTTCTGGATCAAAACTTTCAGGTACCTTTTATTCTGTAGGAGGATCACATAAAATCATTGGTTGTTTGTTCAACTTTAAGTTTTTGGATGAAATGTGAAGATCCTAATAATAGAAATTTAAGGAAGATTGTACAGGGGCTTGCATATTGGATGGAAATTAAAAAAAATGTAAAAGGGTATTAATGATGAAAAGAGTAGAGATCTAGCATAGCTTCTCAGTAGGAATAAGAGAGAAGGAACAACCGGGTTAGATTTGAAATGGGTCTTTAACTTTGTGAATTCAAACATATGATAAGTTTGCCGGAAACAGAGTTGACTGGATTTCATGACCTAAAAGGTCTTTTCCAGATCTGATATTCATAGCTACAAAAGCTAAAGGCTAGATAAAAAATTAAAACCCTTTTCTGAAACAAATTGGTTTTGACTGCAGCAAAAATAAAGCAAAAGAAATCAGTTTGAGAAAGCTTTTGTATCTTGTTTATGCCCAGCTTTCCTAGGCTCTCTTAGTAGTCCCTTTCTCAGTAAATTACAGGGATAGAGGATACTCTTTCTCTTTATTGCATCACCAACTGTATTCCTTTGTTCCTTTCCCCCTCATGAAAGTTAACACTGATATTTCTCTTACTGCAAGAAGTCCTCCAAAATCTGCCACTTTTTTGTGGCAAGAGTAATCACCACATTTGTATATATTTTTTTCAGAATTTTAAAACAAAATATTGGGAGTAATCCTGTTGGCCCTAAAATTTAGTCACCTTGTTCCATAAGTCCCCTTGATGCTTTATCCTATTTGCTAAGAAATCTAGAGAATAAATTAAGAATAAAGGCAAAAAAAAAACCCTAAAATGAACATAAGGAAGAAATGGTTGCTACCCATTGATATATGGAAATCCAAGCTCTGATAGGAGCTCAGAGAGAATTCTACATGACTTTGACTTTTTCTTATAATTATCTGATTAATTATCCAAGTCTTGGATTCATTTCCACATTGCAGATGAGCATTGTTACAGAGTTTCTAGGGGAATAAGCTGGATCCAGGGCCTGGCCAATGAAGGCATTCAGGAACAAAGTCACCCTAATTTTAATGCAATAGAGGCTCTGAAGTGACTTATAGATCTGGGACAAGATATATTGGTCACCTTGATTAGAGCTGACACAAAACTGTGTGCTTTCTCTGGCTTCTGAGAAGATAAAACTCTTGATGGAAGATAAGATTTAAGGGATTGAATTATTTAACACAGTTCAGGATCAAATTAAAACCATAAATTGCTTTCCAAAAGGTAAAATTTGGTGCTTAATGTATGCCTACTGGTCAAGGGAAACAGAGAGGAGAAAAAATATATACTAGAGATTTTTGGCATTTGGACTTGCACGGTTTTGACACTAAATCAAGCTCCAAGTATAACCACAGAGCAGTGATGATTTGCATGTCTACATTCAAGAAACTGCAAACATATTCATGCCACTATTTGTGAATGCCTCTTGTAATACACAACCTGTTTCATGAATCCGCTTTATTCTTTTGGAGACCGGAAAAGTAACTTGCCATTCTTGTACCCAGAATTTGGGGGGCAAGACTACCAAAAGGCTTCCATTTAAAGAATATCCCTTTATGTGCACAACACAGAAATGTCTGTGAGCTGCAATGTTGTCACAGAAAAGACATCATGTGGTAGAGGCACCTCCTGCATTAACCTGATCCAACTTTCTGCAGTTCTTTTCTGCTCCTTTTGCTTTGCCTCACACTTGCTTTTGTAGGAAGGCTTTTTGGCTCTGTTTGGTGTTGCACCTGCTCAATAAAAGCACTATGAAGTGTTTGATGTGGTAGATCCAAATGTTCCTACCAGAACTTACTAGGCAGTCATTGCACTGTGTTTCAGCACTGTGTTTGAGGTGCTTGGGAAGATTGGTATAGTGGAAATATGTTTCACACTCTTCAGGTCAGCCTCTAGTGGACTTGAGCTGCTCCAGATAGAGGAGGGCTGGACTTGAGGCTGAAAGCAAAGCTGCCCAGAGCTGCATGGAGCTGCAGTGTTTCATGGAGATGTGCCAGTTTCCATGCACCTTTTATCAAACACCTCTGTGTGGTGATGGAGAAGAGAGAGGCAGGAAAGTTTTGTTTGGGATACTGGTGATGAGGATGTTGACTGGCTGAGAAATTACCAAATCTCTGCTTTTCCATACACTGGCTCTCTGGGCAGCAGGGAGTGGCAGATGCTTAGGAAAGCATTTAATGAGAAGTTTTGAAAGGTTTGTTTCTTTTAGTGCTAATTGAATTTCCTGCATCAATGTTCACTGCTGAGGGTGCTTGGGAGTGCCCCAGGCTGAGCTGCTACTTGTGCAGATGAACCTCAGGAAAATGGGAAGGTTAATGTAGGAGGCTAAAGATCACATTGACAAAAGGGCCTGTAACTAATCGCTAAGATTTGATTTTGCTAAGCATTCTGGTGGAATTCAAATAAGAAACTGCTGAGAGGGCTTTATAAGTCCTCCATTAAGTGAGTTCCACTCCTAAAGGAGTGGGGTGGTCACATGGGTTCACAGAGTGCTGATGGGGTAATCCAGAAGCAAGCTTCAATCAGAGAAACTGGTAAAGCTGCTGATAAGATGCAGGATTAGTAAGTGCATAGCTGAACGTGATGGGCTGAAGGAGACCCAGCACAACTTTCTCCATACCAGGACTGGTGAATCTTGCAGAGGTTCCTGACAGAGGCACAAGGCTCTGAACAGGGGTGGTCTGGCCAAGGAGGGTCTATGTGGGCTTCCAAAAAGCTTTGATGGTGTAAAAAAACCCAGCTTTTGGTACAGAAATAGGGGTGAAAGGCATGGTGTCCTCAAGGTTAAACAATGTTTAAGTGTAGCTAGCAATGGGGTGATTTTCACAGTTTACCAAGGTATTTAATGCTGAAGACCACTGGGGATCTGTGATAGGAGCAGTGTTGCTCACTGGAAACAAAGTGAAAGGGGCTTGCTGTTTCTTTGTACAATTAGAGGGGGCATGGTCTGATTGCAGAAATTTTTCAGCAGGATCTCGTGATGCTAAATGACTCTGCAACAGATTGAAGAGTGAGATCTGTGAAGGCAAAATAATGTGTGTGCCGGATTTAAAAGCTATCAAGTTTGGACTTTATATTATCATTTGACACTCAGGAAAGAGATCTTTGGATAATTAAAGAGAACAGTGCAAAAAGTGTGATGACACCACTGATAAAACATCTGCAACCAGATGTTGAATATTTTTTCTCGTTCTGGCAATAGTACCTCAAAAAAGACATAACTGAACTAAAGAAAATTGATAAAGATAGAACAGATTCAGGATTAGTAGAGGTCTAAGTAGTCTAGGGTGCTTCCACTTGGGGTTGTGTGTGACTTAAGGGGTATATCAGTACATTCATAAAATCACAGAAGGTGTAGAGAGGCAAGTGATTACTCGCTGTTACTTACACTATGATACAGCAATTGAATTATCAGGCAGAATTTTAAAAACAGACAGAAGGAAGTACTTTACATTGCCTGTAATTAAATTGTCAAACTTATTACATAGCCTGCTGTGGAGACCAAGACTATAAATGGGTTCAGGGAAGGACCGACACATCGACACATTCCTAGAGTAAAGAGCCATTACAGGCTATTAAGTGCAAAGGTCTGGAAGCAGCCTCCAGCTCAGGAAGTCCTTAAACTACTGATTACTGGAAACTGGGGCTGGAGTATGTCAGGGGAAGGATCACCCAATTTGTGCCAGTGCTTCTCTAAACACCTGCTGCTGGCTACTGTCAGGAAAGGGTTGGTGCACCAGACAGATTATTTTATTTGGCTGAAGTTGGCTCCTTTCATAGCAAATGCAGAAAATCTGGGAATTGATGTTGCAGTGAAATAATCACTGCCCAGTGGTCAGCTAAGAAGAACAATACATGCCCAGGAAGCAAGCTGGGACCAGGGGGTTTCAGGGTCCTGATGCAGTCAGCAGAGATGCATGGGGGGTACTTAAATAATGCCAGAGATTAGCCAGTATATTTTCTCCTTACTTTCACAAGCACCAAATTTCAGTAGTGAAAATCATCTTCAATAAATGTCAGGCACATATAATTTGTTCATATAGCATACAGGTGCTGTCTGGTCTTATACAGGCCTTTTCAAGCTCTGGTTGGCAAAGCTGAGGGCTGGCAAGTGTAGGGTTTTTCCACATGGAATAGTCAAAGAAATTCAGAGCTGCTGTAACTTAAGCATCATTATACTAATGACTGTCCCTTTCTCTGTAACTGTCTGTGTTAACTTTGACAAAAACTCCCCAAAACATCTCTCCTGGCAGATGTCCTAGCCATAGGATCTGTGGAAGCCAGTCTCTCTGCATTTTTATATTCTCTCAGCCTTGCAGCTGAGAGACTACCCCAATGGTAATGCTCATATACTGAGGAGGATGATATCCCCAGACTTGGAAAGGCAGCAACTCCAACACCAGTGACAACTAAATTGACAGTCAAAGCTGTTAACTGCATGTAACAGTAATTTACTCTTTCTTTTCCAAATAGATTTCTTTTCTAGCTCTTAAGTGGATTGCATACTACTGACTAAATGGTGCAGTCTTTGAGGGTTCAGGTAAAACTGTTCCGTCTAAAGAACTCGTTGGAGGACATTTATATGCCTTCAGTGGAGAAAAAGTCTCAGTGAAGCCAAAGGCTGGGATATAAACTCAAATCTCCCCATATCAAATATGTAGCCTTTGATCTAATAAGTAGGTTGAGTCTCGCCTGACTTTTCAGCAAAATGCAAATGTAATGTTTCTAAAAAATAAAAAAGTCAATTGGTGTACTTGAACAGCTTGAATGTCTGATTGCTTTTGATTTTCAAGACTGTTGAATGCTCTGTTAAAGATTTTCCTTAGTGGTATCATCTGAATTAGTATCAGATATTTTTATTAGTTGTATATTCAACGACATAGAGATTTATGTGTACCCATGCTTGTTCACAATGGTGATGTGTTAGCTAAGTCAATAATAACATCTACCACAAATGATTGATTACTGGATATGAAAAAGTAATTATTGAAATACAGCTCATTATTTATGATGAAATATTTCCTAGCTGTTGGTTACTACATCAGCAAGATGGCCTGGTTGTGCTCATTTTAGCAAAGTTGTTCTCTTCATAGTCTGAAGAATGGAATATATGATAAAACCACGGATTCACTTTTTCTGTCTGTCTCTTATCAGGGGAAGTGATTACTTCTGTGGGAAAGGCTGACTGTCAAGCCTGTGTTTTCATTCATGCACTCAGCACAGTGGAGATGAAATTTCTGGGAAAGATAACTAAAAGCCAGTCGTGTTACCTTGCTGTTGGAAAAGTGCCAAGTGGTGTAATTTGTCAGAGTAATATGAGATATGATCACCTGGATACTCAGCATCTGCTCTGTTATCAGATTTGTGCTACCTCCCTCTCCCCCCATTTCCCCCTCTCTTGTCTGCCTTACTTTTATTAGAAGGCCATATGTTTGCTCTTTACCTTGGCCTCCTTTTTTAGTGGGATGCTTTCTCCAGTCATACAGTGTGCTTTGACACTTTGTCTCTCTTTGCTCTGAGAGAAAATTCTGATAAGAAGCTGTGCAAAAGTAGGCATTTTTAGCTCATTCCTGGGCCTAAGGGTCACTTCTGTCTGACTCATGCAAATTTGCAATCGCAGAGATCATTTAAAGGCTTTTATGTTAAAACAGGCCGGGGGGGGGGGGGGGGGGGGGGGGAAGCATTATTGTCTTGCCTGTGTTTTTTGTACTTCCCAGACAAAGCCATAAATCCAGCTTGGTATGCCGAGGAAGGGCAGGCTGCTGGCACAAAACTGTGCCAGGTCTCCCCCAAAAAGGCTCATCAGTCTCAGTTTCCTCTTAAAGAAATGTGGGCCAAGTCTCAGGTTCTCCTGTGGGAGGCTTGCACATCTCTAATTCTGACTTGAAATAGGATCTGGGGCTTGGTGTTGAGATGTCTGTAACCACTCATTTCACATATTTACCTTCCACTGTTGTGAGGACAGGCCTAAGTAGGTTTGCTTTACCCCTGTCAGTGATGCAGAGTGGAAAATGTGATACTGCCCTGTTTCCACCCAAATAAACTAACACATTATAAACCACAAACAGGCATAAGAATGTACTCTGGTGTTTAGGAAGCTTGAATAACTACACTGATATCAAAAACAGCATGAAAGGAGACCGCCAAATATTGGGAAGTTTTCTTGAAAAATATTTTTTTCATTTATTGTAGCTTATTTCTCTAAGGCATTAATCCAGTTATTGAGATGCGTAGCTTATGTTGTACTTATATATTTGGCATAAAACCTTTCTTGCTAAATTGTTCCCTCCTGATACATTGCCAGATGGTAAAAGTATTTTCCTTGGGCTTCTTCCTTTTTTTTTTTGTCAAATGAAAACATTTTGGAAAAAAACCTGTAACGTCAAAAGTCTTGCCCACATTAACTAGAAAGAAGGGTATTGGATGATCTGAGGCTGATGTTAATGTTCTGAGTCATTCATGCTGCCCACAAGAGAGGGGATTTAAGAGATTCTGGTTCAGTTCACTCGATTTTTCCAGACATGCACTCTGAGCAGCGAGGCTTCCAAGCTCCTTTACAGCGGATATATATTGCACTGTATATTTTTCAGGACAATGAAAAGATTTATTTAGCATATGGCTGACCTGGATTGTCTCCACTGGCTCAATTGACCTTTATTGCCTTGGGACAGTGGTAAGATTAGGAGATGCTATAAATAGCTGCAGCACTGTGGGAGTGGTATCACAAAAATGCACTTTACACAAACAGCCTGTCATTTTACTTTGTGGGGGATGTGTGTATTTGGCTTACAAAGGGAGACATCTTTCTGAGATGATTTTTGTTCTCTTCTGAATCCCTGCAGCTGAAACAGTGAAATTATTTTGGCCACTACCATCAGGTTCTGATACATACAATGCAGTAATGTTGGGAAATGGTAGGAAACAGACTGTTCAGGTGCAGGTGAGCTTTGTTTTGGCAGTGTACTGTGCTTTTACCTGAGGGCTCACTGGTGGAGGCCCCTCTGTCTCTGCTGGGTGTTTCTAGGGAGACTGGCAGTGGGGATATCCCCTCAGCACTGTGGAGCCAGCTTCAGGAGGGTTTCTGGCCACCATCTATGACTTCCTAAGAAGGCGACATCTATGCCTCAAGAGCTGTAAACATTTCTTTGGACTGGAAAGACAGAACTGAAATATAATTGGAAAGAAGCTGAGGGATCCCTTGAGGGATTCTTATATGATCAAAGAAGTTTATGACTTCCCTTCCTAGTGGCATCCCCATATCTTGTTTTGCATAGTTGGATGCTGAATGGACTACTTTTTCCAATTTATGAACTAAGGGAAAGCAAGTCTTATCCTTTGTATAAACTCGTATTTTTTCTCTCCTATAAATGGGACATGGAATTATGCATAAATTGATCCAACAGGTGTTGCTGGTGTGTAAGGAATAGTTGTAATGCACTGACGCTGGCAAACAGAACCACAGATAGTCCACTGGATTTGAAATTTCAGCTTAGTGCCAGATGAGTAACTGATCTCCATTAACAGTAATTTCCAGTGATCAGGTTGCTTTATTCTTTTACTGAACTGCTTTAGCAGGAGATGGCATTCAAGCACTGTTTCACTGAAGCTGAAATGAAATGCGGGGCTGCCTCTTCTGATTTCTGGAGAAGGCTGGGGAGGATGTTGGGTAATTATGTTGGAGAGGTATACTTATATATCCATATATGCACTCCATTTATTTGTGTTTCTCTTTTTCTTTTCAATTTGCAGGAAAGCAATCTCCAGGTCAGGCCTCCAGCACTTGGCTCCTGTGCATACCCTCAACATTCCAGTCACCAATGGACCTGTGAAGGAACCCAGAGCGGCCTTAGAGTGGACTGTAGGTGTTTGGTGTTTTGGATGTTAATTTGAGCTGCATCTCTAGTTTGTGCTCTCTCCATCCCTGAATCAACATAAGACCTTGAGTTGCTCTCAGAATTAGTGCTAATCATTAGCAACATGCTTCTATTATGGACTGAAGCTCAAGGCAGAGACATGAAAACTTGTGGGGACTTGAGCAAAACAGGTCAGGGTCTCCAGCTTGGATGCTGTCTGGTTACATTTTCCCACCTCCTTCTTGACAAAGTCTGCCATCAAAGACTGATCTAATTTTAGCACAGCAGGGTTTTGTGCCTCTGCTTGATGGGCCAGAATTTAAGGCTGAAGAAACACATCAAGCTGTCTGTGTCTGTAGAGTAGGTAATCAAAATCTTTGTCACATTTCTCTGTAGATATGATTAGATTTGTTCTGGGCCTAAGCTGCTGTACAGGCATGGAGAGCTTGTTTCCATTCCTCCTGTCTTGCTTCCTTTATGTTTCAGGGCTGGACCACTTCAGGGCTGGCCAAAAGTTACTGCAGATTGTTAAGGGCATTGTCCAAATATCTTTTAAACACTGGCAAGCATGGGGCATCAACCACTTCTCTAGGAAGATTTTTCCAGGTTTGGCCTCCTTCTCTGAGCTTACCAATGGCATGTCTGTACCTCCCCTTACCCATCCCCACACACCTACCATGAGGTTATGCACTGGTAATAGCTAAGAGGATGAGCTGCAAGCCAGCAGGTCACACAAATGTCTCAATTAAAGCAAAGCACACAGTAGATTTGACACTTTGCTATTGGAAAGAGTTTGATATATTGCAGTATCAAGGCACCAGACACCCAAGCAGCTTTTAGTTGAAGATCACTTCTGTTTTGATGAATATGGCTTATGTTTATCTTGGTTCTTGACATCAAAACAGAATTGCTTTTTAGCTTGCCTGCTCTTCTTGAACCCCAGCTAGCACACAAGAGATGAAGTTTTGCAGGCTGTGTTGCAGGAAGTTAGATTAGATTCACTATGATGGTCTGCTGTTTGGAAACTTGTATTGAATCTTCTTGGAAGTGCTTTGGAGAATATCCTGTTCTTTCATTCCAGCAAACCCAGGTGCTGATTCAGTAAGGTAGTGAAAATGCCTGTTTTGGATCATCACTGCTATTCAGTACAAATCTGAAGGATAATCACATAAGTGAAGGGTTAAGCACATTAGCCAAATTAAACACTTCTGAAAACTATTCTTAGAAAAAATAACAACAACAACTCAGGGAAAAAAAACATCCCTCCAAACCCCAAGTCCAACAACCACAGCTTGCCCTTACTCAAAGTCTATTGCCTGCTACTCAGGATGATCCATGATACCATGATGATTACTCCTTTTACCTCATATAATCCCTACCCATAAATACATCAGGAGTTGCTATAAGTTGTGAAATACTGATTAAATATTGTGGCTTTTAATTGTGTGTGGTGTTTTTGTAGTTGAGTTCCATGTTTATGGTTTAAATTTTTGATCAGTTCAGTTTCTTAGCTGTTTACAGGCTCTCATAATGGTTTTGCTGCTTTACTTCTACACTTGAGTTGGAGAAGGGAGGCAAACCTGTCATGTGGGGAGAGTGACAGGCTAGTGAGTGGAAGAGGTCTGTGGTTAGAAGGAGACTGAACTGACCAGCTGTAGTAACTGGTAAAAGGGAGAAAGGTATTTCTCAAATCTGAGGTACAATGGAAGTAAGGTTTGGAGATGTGGGGAGATTGAAATGGAACAAAGCTTTTTAATTTGTAGTGAATTTCAAAAAGAAAAAACCTTAAGTTTTAAATGAAGTCCAGATGTGTATTTGGTAGAGTGAAAAGATATTTCAATTGATGTGTCAGAGCCAGGTGAGAAGATTTTGTATTTAATCACTGGAAGACAGCATTGATCAGTGTGTGTTGCATCCCTGTATACATCATCCTGCTCTTCAGTATTTCTGAGGATGATTCTCTAAGGACAAATGATGGGAAATCTTTCCAAAGTCTAAGTGACATGAACATAAATTGTCACTCGACTTGAGAGGAAGGAAATATTTTCTGCCACAGACTTCACAGAGATAACTGGAAAGAATTCCCTGGCCATTGCCTCCATTTTTGAGAACTCCTTGCAGGTGATTTGCAATTATGTGATGGTCTCATAAACAGGGCACTGAGTCAGAGAGATTCCCTTCTCTGCTCTGTCGCTTACCTCCTGAGTGAGCTCAGATGAGTTGTTTTACTTCTCAGTAAATCAGCCTCTCTAGCTGTAAAACAGAGGTGTTGATTTTCTTTCCCCTGAGATTTTTTACACAAAACCCCCCCAATATTCTTTATTATTGTTGTTGCTACTGTTTCTCTTCCCTGAGGTTTCTTTTCCTTAACATACTTAAAAATGTCCAGTTTAATCAAATTTGTTACACCTAATTCAAGTTAACTTGTATCTTTGCAGTATATTTTGAAGTTCTCTTTTCACACCATGCAGAATACAGTGTCTGCAGCAGGCGTTATAATAGCCAGAGGGGATTGCTGAGGGTGCCTTACCAGAAAGGAATTGACCTAAATGGCTACCCCTGTGATATGTTTATGTGTATCCCCTTCTACCACCTTCCCACATTTTAGACATCACTCCCAAGTGCTAAATAATAAAGTAAGTAATTCTAGCCCAGATTCTCAAGTGAGTACAGATTGAGCCACTCAATACACTGCCTGTGTACCTTTGAGGATCCAGGTCTTTGTGTATTTTTCTATTGCCATTTTGTACCAAGGATTATAACCATAAGCTTGTACACAAAATCCTCTGGTAATTTTCTTTTAAGTACTCCCTTCTAGCTCTTGCTTTCCGTGGTGCCTACAGAAATATAGACAGCCACAGAATAGTAGAGTGTCGAACATCCCCAAATCTCTTTTCTTTTACATAGAGCATTTTTTTCTGTTAATGCCCATTCCTTTCCTTCTTCCATAACAATAAGACTTAGAATGTTTCCGCCACATCTTAAGAGGCATTTGAAGATATTCAGTTTCCACTCTTGGAGGTCAATGGAAAACTTGACTGATCCATGCTTTGTGTTCTGTGAATGCACAGCTGGAGTTCTCTGGGTACAATGAATGTTTTTTAGAGGAGAAATATTACAACTTATACCACAAATTATATGTGTAAAACACAAAGCCAGAAATCTTATAGATCTTAACAATAACAGAAAACTATATGTTGGAGTAAAAGTTGAAAAGTGGCATTTGGCAATATGTGGAAGCAGACTTTGGTCAGGAGGATTGCACAAGGAAGTACCTCATTCCACACAGATGGAGTCAGGAAAGACCTTGTCTAATGTAGAATCTAGCAGGAACAGGAAAGGTAGCAAGAATGGTTTCTGCAGGCAAATCAACAGTGATAGCAACAGCAGCAAAAATGTGGGCATGACACTGAACAGGGCAGAGAACATGGTGACCAAGGACTTGGAGAACCTGAATTGCTCAGTCTCTTTTTTTCTTTTTTCTTTTTTTTTTTTTTTTTTAACCTTCATTTTTGCTGATAAGAGCTGCCTTCACTGATACTAGTGTCTGAAAGAAGGAAAACTGACTTTTGTGGAGGATGATCAGGTTAGGGAATACTTAGACTGAACATATAGAAGTCCATGGGACTTAAGGAAATTAACAAAAAGGTGCTGAGGGAGCTGGCTGATATTGCTGCTAGGACAGCCTGTTGTCTTTGAATGGTCATGATGGTCAGAGGACGTTCCTGAGGACTGCAACAAAACAAATGCCAGTTCTGCGTTCAAGAAGGATAAGGAGGTTCCAGGGAGCTTCAGGCTAATCAGACTTGCCCTGATTCCTGGGAGGGTTATGGAGCAAATCCTCTGGAAGTAATTTCCAAAAATATTAAGAATAAGAAGTGATTGAGAGTATTCAGCATTGATTTATGGTCATGCCTGACAAACCTAAACAGATTAAATCTGCCGTGGTAGATGAGGGGAGAACAACGTTTGTAGTGTTGACTTTTGCACGGCTTTTGACATCATCTTCCATAACATCCTTGTGGATAAACTGATTGGGGTGTGGCCTAGACAAGTGAAGTGACTTATACCTGAGAGGTATTTATAATCTGTGAAAGTGACTTTGAAATGAGTCTATTGCAATATATTCTGTGCCTTTTTGGCAATAGTCAGTAGCTCTGTCTGCTTACTTTCATGAACAGTAAGTATTTGGAAGTGCCTAATGAGGTACTAAAGCTTGGATAATTAGCATATGTGTTAATAAAGAGATAGATATTTTACATATGATGAAACATTTCCCTCAATCTGAATAAATTTATTTCTTTTTCCCATAAGTGGTTTGTCTGCTGTATCGAAAATTCCTAAAAGCTAGAATAATTTTTACACCTAAGGATGGACTTTCTTCCATTAGAGGGTCTTCAAGGCTAAGTTTTGTAATTGGGAATTGAGTATTCAGTTGAAAAGAGATGTATATTATTACATGATCTCATGATAAAAGGAAACTCGGGGATTTGGGTATTCCATTAGTCACATAAAACCATGAAGAGGTGATAGGAATTCTAGTTCAAATTAAATAATTTGTGATGAGTGCAAGCCCCATGCATATTTAAAAATTACTGAAATTTTGTGTGCAAATGACACTAGGATTAGTGGTTCTACTCTACTGCTTCTTTTTCCTGAAGGTTTGAGATCTGATATTCTTTCTGGAGAGATCTAAAGAGAAAAGAGGTCTGTAGTATTTCCAAGTGGTGGCCACATCGTTGTGTTTTTCCAGTGGTGTAGAGGATGCAGCGATTTTGCAGAAGGTGCCCTTCTTGAAAACACATATTTTTTTCATGTTGCTAAGTGCAACTGTTACCAGCCAAAGTGGTGGTTCATGAGAACGTAGGGAATCACCATCTCAGTTGATAGCATCTGAACTTTGCTGCTCCATAAAGACAAATGCTCTTGTGCTTCTGTACACAGGTGATCTCTCAACTGAAGGTTTCAGGGTTCTCAAAAGGCCATTGATGTTGGAAAACATGATGGGGAAAACATGATGTTGGAAAACATGACCTCTACATGAAAAATATTCCCAAGTTAAAATATGCTAAGACGGAGTTAAAATTGAGGATATATACCAACAGGAAAATATTTGATGCATTGCTCTTGTTTGCAACATGAGTATTGCAAACTCTACAATTTCAGAGTTAAGGGTAAAACATAAGCCAAACATGACAGAAAGACATTTGGGAAAGATGCATCCAAACAAATTTTTTTCTGCTCAATATTCATCTCATAAAGAAAAGGGCCAAAACTAATAATTTTTGCTTACAAATATATTTAATTTTCAATTGATGAACACTAATTTTTCACTAATCATAAGTACCACCCAAATGCATATTTGCAAGAAGATTCTTCTCTCTGCTGGAGTGTTAACAAAGGGAAAATTTTCTTACTGATTTATTTTAGAGATCTTTCTTACATAATTTTTACAGAATGCCAGTTGTAGCAGAAGTGGAGGAGAGTTCCATTCCTCCTGTTACAATTGGAGTTAAAACTCTTTTGAAGTAGAGATTTGGGCTGATTGGTTTATTTGTGCAGCTGAACAAATAAACCAATGTAAAACAGTCAGGTTTATCTTCACTGCTTTTGAAACCATGCTGACTGTAGTCTGAAGAACAGTGATGTGTGGAGATACTGGAAGATTTTAGAAAAATGATAACTCTGTTATAATGGTAGCTCTGTTATTTACTGTGCTGGAGCACTTGAAGAAATCTAGTGGGATTAGTGAAATGTGCACAGCAAGTTATGAACACATGCATGTAATTACATTGTTCCCAAACTCCTGGTCCTTGAATTCTTATTTCTCTTCCACTTCAGGGGGGATTACGTGTGGTATTTGTTTCGTATGCAAGAAATGTTTGCTACACTGAAATTATTTTTGTTTGCTGTTAAGGTGGTAATGGATCAGGAGCAATCAGATGGGAGGTCTCCATCTGGGGGAGCATATTGAGTTCGTGTGTCCCCTGTGAGCCAGGCTGCATCTGCCAGGAAAACACTGCTGCCTCCACTTCACTGAGCAGGGGCTCTTTTTCCTCCCAGGACACTGAGTTCACACACTTGTGCAGGCTGGGAAGCTGCTGAGGAGAGAGAGTTCACAGTTTTCTTTATCAGGCCACAGTCATTGCTGTTTTATCCACAATGAGGAACAGCATCCATTTTCCACCTAGCAAGTCTGAACAAAACATGTCAGCTCCAAAGCATGATTTGGCGGGTCAGATGAAGTGCCCCAACACTGAGCTGGCACCATAAGCATCAGTCCCACTGAAGTCATCTTTACTCCACCTCTCTCTGTCGGATCCAGCAGTTATGTGGTCACAGAGTGAGGCATTTTGTCTAGCTGATTTGGTAGATAAGATATCAAGGTTTTTTTCCATTAGCTGAACTGATTTAATGTGTAGCTTTACAGCCACAGATTCAGCATGAGGAAAATGGCAGGAGCATGAGACTGGCATCTGTGTCTTCAGGGGCAGAAAGAGAACAACTGCTTCTTTAGGAGGCATTAAATCCTAAAACCAACATAAAGACATCAAGTACAAAATAAACAAACTAGCAAGTTTTTTATGGAAAGAAAAGACTGTGTCAAAATACACAAGTGATGACAGAGCCTTTACTGTGGTTTAGCTTTGTGTTAAACAGGATGTCATCCTAGAGTTGATCCCAGGGACCTCTGTCAGCTTCTGTTTTGGTAGGTGGAGATGAGTGCCCTTTTGTCCAGCATGTTGTGAAACATTGCCTGTAAATTTTAGAGTAGAAAATACTGTTTTATTGCAGAAAAAAATTCTTCATTGAAATGTATTGATTATTGTCAAAATTTTTAGTCAGAAGTGAATAAAAAATCTGGCTTATAAAAGGTCACAGCACTCCCTTTGGCTATATCATCTTAATTTTCATAAATGGCAAGAGAATGGCTCATCATATAAATGACAGAGCCCTGTAAAATTTAAAACAGTGAAGTTCAAATAATTCCCTTTGATCTTATTGAGACAAATTAACCAACAAGGAAAGATTTTTGAGGGAGGGCATTTCATCGTGGGCAGTCTCAGCTCTTTGCTCTGATTCAGGATGAAAGATTTTTCAAAAGTCAATTTGCTGGAATTAAAATAGTGAGTTTTAACACACAGTGATGAGAAATTGTTTGTGTCAGTAGGTATCTGGAGTTGTGCCACTCATACGAGATCAGGTTATTTACATTTTTATTACCTAGTTGTGTTAGAACTCTATAATAACATGAACTATGAAGGTCATCCTTGTAGATTACTTACTAATTTTATCTACAAGGTGATGTAAAGTTAGACATGTTAATCTATGATACAATCTGGAACAATACAGAACAAAAAGCCTAAACTAGGTTATGGAAATAGGCCACTTTATCTTTAGAAATCCTGGTGGCAAATCCAGGTGTGGACCTGTTCAGAAGAGTGGTTAATCTATTTTTTAATATAATTTTTATTCCTTGTTAAAATTTGTTCCAGGAGCTGTGTGCTTTCTTACTTAGCTTTCAGAATTGGTATTTCCTAAGAATCTTTTATAACCTGCAAAATTTACCTCTGGGTTATAATGTTGGGTTTGTACTGTTTTGTCAGCAGAGAACCTACTCGGGTCAAGAACTCTTTGGTGAGCTCATATCCTGCTAATGAAGAGAAAATAACTGCAATATAAGGACAAACATGAGGGACAGAGTTTAGAATCTGAATAATGAACCCTCTAAGAAAGGCTTGAAGAATTTCTTAAGCTGGTGCAAGTTCTTCGAAATTATTTTGTATTATAAAAGTGTTGAAAATCCTCACCTAAACTATTGTGCTTTGACAATTGGGACATTTCTGATGAAGTTAAGGACCTGCAGGCAGGTAGACCTCTCACCAGCCAATGAAAGCAGCCAATGTTCATCTTGACTTCTTGTTTTACTTGAAGTGAATGCTTGGTAGGCACCATGTGCAGACTTGCATAGGTCCTGACTGTCATGGATGCACTCCAGAAAGCAAAGGTTATTTGCTACTTCTGCTTCTCCGCATTACCTAAAAAATCAGTGTGGCAAGAGAAGCTATCTCCTTTCATCACTTTGAAACTGACAGTGGCATTTTAAATAAATTATTTTATCCAAGATGGCTATTTCAGAGCATCCTGCTGTCGGACACCATCTGTTTAGTGAGCGTCATCATTTGTGACTTGTGCAGTGTGGGAACCAAATGTCAGACTGTCAAAGAGGTTTCTATCATGCTCTAATTCTGGCTGAGGAGAATTCCTATTTATTCACTTTGCTTGAGTAGTGTACAGTAGATTTTTAGGCTTTTTAATCACACCAAGATTGCAGGCAAATGAAATGCACAGTCTATCTGTAACCAAGTTTCCCTGGAACAAGAATTTCTATAGCATCAAGGTACAAATGAGGCTGTCAAGACAAAGTTAGATGTTAGCCTGTTGATCACTCCTAATTGTCAGTGTGTTAGGTAGATTCTTTTTTTTTGAGAGCATTCTCAGATGAATGTGTTGCTCTTTCATGTATAAAGTTAAAGTCTGGTCTTTCCTGGCAGTGTAGTATTTTGTTCATGTAATTGCAGAGTGCTGACCCGGCCATTTCAAAGAAAGCGTTTTCCCTTGTCTAGTTTATCCCATCACCCTAAAGCTATAGTCAGCATGCTATTTTTTCACTCTTGTGCCCAGTTCTCAAATTTTTTGGTTTCTCCCATTGAAAGTTTATTAGTTGGGTTTTTGTTTAATATCTCTGGATTTGCTATTTCTTTAGAATTATATGTACATCTCATGCTTATGAATTCTCAATTCCCAGTTAAACTATGCAGCATGTGGGAAGAACATCAATAAAGTTTCACTGAAGTCTGCTCAAAAATACTTTGGTTTTGATTGGTGACACATCATTGTATTGTCAGCATCCTTTAAGTTGGGATGGTCAGCCAAGATAATTGCCATAGCTTTGTGTTGTAGAAAACCAAAGCAACACCTGGTAGTGTGGTGGTTGTTTTTTTTGTTCAGCTTCTTTTTTAGTTTATTTTAGTTTTCTGAATTTATGTTGAAAAACAGGTTTTTTTTCCCCCTGTATACTCACATGGCTGATTTTCACAAAACAGATTAACAACTATATTTTTTTCCAGGAAAATGCTGTGAATGGAGAGCATCTGTGGCTAGAGACAAATGTTTCTGGGGACCTCTGCTACCTGGGGGAGGAAAGCTGCCAAGTCAAATTCTCAGTGAGTTATTTTTGGATTTCTTTTTCTCTTTCTGAGGTAACAAGCCTGGCTTCAGACTGATGCAGTGCTCAGTCACTTGAGACCTTGAATTGTTTGCCCGTGTTCCAGAAGAAGAGCAAAAAGGGCAAAAGTCTTCTAGTAAAGACTTTATTGCTTCAGAAAAAGAGCCCAAACCAGTTTTGATTGACCCAGATTATTTACACAGTGAGAATGTATGTAAAGAAGAGCTTTACTAACATGGCAAAGAAAAAAGAGTAGAATACTGAGGTGTTTCAGGGATGTTAAAAGACACTATTTTACATAAAGTCAAAGTCTAAAAGTCTATTTTACATAAAAATATATGCAAATATATCACTTGTTGCAGCCTCTGAGGGGAGGGTCTGATCAAATTTCTGCAATTTTAATCACTGCAAGCATTTGAACTGAATTTCCAAACTCTTGAATGCACTCACCAGCAATGACTGCACTCATATTTGAATGTTTACCTTCTCCTGCTTGGGAATATCCAAGGTTAGCTTTCTCCTATTGAAGCTTTTCTGCTGTCTTTGAACATGCTTCACTGGACCGATTTCAGATCCAGGAGTATCTGTTCTTTGACTGTTACACTTCCAGTCTATTTCAGAAGCTATTTTTGCCTAGAGTTTCAGTTAAATTGCTTCATCAAAAGAGAAGAAAATACCCAAGCCCCTCTTACTTTGGTGTTTAGGCTTGGGGAGAGAGTGGGGAGCCTGTGTTCAAGTCCTTGATTTGAAACAATGCTCTAAGGGAGTATCCGAGCCCTTGGGCTGAGAAGGTTAAAGGGAATTCCTATGCTCTGGGATGTTTGTGGTTATCATCTGTGACTCTTCCTGATTCTGTCTTCCTACTTTTATTACCACCCTCCCCAACCCCCTTACCTTCAGAGCATTTAATTCAAATCAAAGCATTTTAATTCACTAATCACCCCCAGTTTTCAGGGCAATGTGATCCCAAATTCTGGAGCTCTCCATGGCACAAATTTAGTATCCATCTCCTAAAACTTCTCAAGTAAATTGGTTACATTATGGAATATAGCATTAAGGCCAAGCCTGAGAAGCCAGTGCCTCATTGAGAATACTGAAGCAAAGTCCCAACAACTGCTGATTTTGTGGTAATACTGAAGGGAAGTGTCACTGTGTGCTTACATTGGTCCTGGGGCACTGAGTTTTGCCAAAAGCTGGACATGGATTTGTTTGGACTGAGTTGACCCAGTGTGATGATTCTTGTGGTCTCAGCAGAGGTTTGCTTTTCTAAAACTGAGCAAATTCTTCCACATGATTTGGCACATTGAAATTTAATAATATATTGCATATGGTTATCACAGAGATAAAAAAAGTCATGCTTGGTAACACAGAGATAAAAAACTTACTTTAAGTTATCCGGTCAAAAAATATATGAAAGATTTTTCTGCTACACAATGCCACGATTCTTCAGGTGAAACATTAGAATGCCATTCTATGGTACAGTTAGGGTGTATCTAGATAATTGTGAGAATTAATAAAAGTATTACAATTATTCCATAATGTGAGCTGAAACTGTGTTCCCTGTTTTTTCATGAGCTTATTTAAAATATGCTGAAAATTATAAAGAAATAATTTATTAGACATTTAAATGGGCATGAATAAATGGAATTTAAGAATCTGAAGCAAAGAAATCTCAACTTATTGTATATTTATAAATCTTCTGTCCCTTAAGCACAAGTCTGTAAGTTAAATTTCTATGAAAATTAATTCCATCTGGTTAATTAAATTGAGTTTTTGGAAGTAAAATAAGTAAATACATTCTCTCTTCTGGATATATTCTCTTGTCTTTGATATGCCTTGGCTCAGGGGATTAAATGGAAATAATTTCAAAAGCCCTACTGAAATTAATAAAACTAACCAGCATAATTGAGAATTTTGTCCCTGCTGTAGCATTTCATAAGCACTTAACAGCATTCTGTGAGAATTTTATAATTCTCTGCTAAAATGACCCAATTACCCAAGTGTTTTTCAGCAAGCAATGGCCAGGCCCATCAAATTAAATATTTTATGATAAGCATGAAATGGCATCTTGTAAACTGATCCAAGTTCTCTAATTCGCATGTGCAATTTTTTTCCTCTTTGCTCATCATCTTCATAGGATGCTTTCTTTTAGAGTGGTGCTCTGCAGAGTTAACCACCTGATCCTGTACCTAAAAGGGAGGCATTCACTTCTAGTTCACAAGCTGGAGTGCTGTGGCTGTCTTTTTTACAAAGTTCAGGTTTTGACTGGAAGAGCTTCAGTTATCTTTAATTTATTTATTTATTTATTTATTTATTTATTTATTTATTTATTTAGTACACAACTAAGAGCACCAAAGGAAAGGGGAAAAAATAAAATAAAGAGTGTGTTGCATCGGGAGCAAAAAAGCTCCTGTTTTCCTGCTGACTTTGTTTTCCTGCTGAGAATGCACACACGTGTCCCTTTCCTGTTGCAGAAGTCTGCCCTGCGGAGGAAGTGCGCTGCCTGCAAGATCGTGGTCCATAACGCCTGCATGGAGCAGTTAGAGAAGGTGAGACATTGCCATCTTCTGGAGCCTGACATAGCCAACATGCTTTTAATTCTTTCAGTGAGGTTTCAGCCTGGAAAACACTCTGTGCCAAATTAAGTTTTCACGACTGTTTTAGCAATGTACCTGTGAACAAAAGTTGGCTTAAAATTCCACCTTATTTTTGTTTTTAGGTGTATTTCTTCAAACTCCATGAGCCATGAAAAATCCCCAAACCAAATAAAAAAGAGCAAAAAAAGTACAGAATGCTTTTCACGCTTTTAATATTTAAAAATTGAATTGCCTCTACTTCTAGATTAAAAATTTAAGCTGGAAAAATTATTCTGTCATGTAAAAAACTGGCCTTTTACAATTCCGCAACTAAAGCCAGCCTCTAATTCATCATATGATAGCTATGCTTATTATGAGCAGTGTAGGACAAGATACTAGTGTGAACCTTTCCCCCTGTATTTACTAAACTATACTGTTTTCTCCTCAAAACTTCAGAAATCAAGCTTTTGTTTGTAAAATGGAAAACATCAAATCTTTCCTTTATAGTACCATTTTGTGAGCATCTGTCCTCCTTCTCATTTCCTTGAAGGATCCCTGATCACACCCAAGATCACACAGAATATCTATCACTGACCTCAGCCTTCCCTTCAGAGATTTGTCTTCATTATGCCTAACTGAAAATGTGCTAGAGAAATCTCCCCCCACCCTTTTCCTTCCTGGTGGGATATATACAAAGAAAACTGTGTGGGAATTTCCCCATTGCTTTCATTAGAGCTTCATTTTCACTCCTATATATGTTTAGCAATGTTGTTCATAAAAGAGTTGATGTATAACAAATTTATAGCAGCAACCCTCTAAGGAAAGGGCTTTTTCCTTTCCAAGTATTTGGACTCCTGTTGATAAATCCCACAGTGATTGCCATAATACCAAGTTGGAGAGGTACCATTTCCACCCCCAATTCTTTCATCCACAGTGAATTAACATTAACACTTGCTTTCAGCACAAGATGTTGCCAGTGAATTTTTCATGACTTCCTTCATCACCAGCAGTGCTGGCTTTCCATAGCCCAGTGAGTTGGTGGCATTGCCAGCCAGAGAAAATGAGCACTTAGGTAAAACCCAGCTTGTCTGTGCTGTTTTGGAGACCATGAAATCCACCTCTTGCCAGAGGGTTGTTATAAAGTCTATAAAGTTCAAAACTCATCCTAAGTCCTCTGCTTGGCCCTCTCTGCAAAGGTGCACATTTTAAGCAAAATAAATATAAGCTGGGTCTATCCAACCTACCATGACTGAGCAGTGAAACAACAAATTGTAATTCCAGGTGAAGAACAATGGAAGAAGACTAATATTACAATATAATTTCTTTATGCATAATAGGTATTTTGCTAACGTCTTTTTTGTGTGTGCCTTTTTTTAATTATTATTTTTATTTTTCTCCCTAGAGCTATTATTTTGAAAGCAATTTTTAAATGAGGGAAGAACTTATTTGGGGAGGGTTGTATTTAAATTTGGAGAAACTTGGTCATTCTGCCTTTGTAACAAAAGCATAGCTGTGCATTATCTTTAAATGTTTAATTCTTTGAAGTCAACCCAAACTTGAATTTATTTCATTTAGTGTATCCTTAGTTCACAAATAATTTGGTCACTTTTTTCAGGCCTCTATCTTCTTCAAAATATTTTTAAATTTCTACATCCCTCTATTCTTATTTCTATAGACTTTCTTTTCTCAAAACTTTTTTTCCTCTCTCTGGGAAAGACAGCCTTTTTTAAAATGAAATACTTTTTTCTCTTCACCTTCCTAAAAATGTTTTCCATTCATGGAAGCTCCTATTGTCCTCTTTGTCTCTTCTCTTCCACCTGAACTGGGAATAACACTGCATGAGGCAGCACAAGGCTCCCCAAATGATTTATGTTTAGAGAGGTAATGGAAATATCCTTATCTAAGGAAAAGGTAGAAATTTATGAGAATTTGCATGGTTCTTTATGTAAATGACAATTTTTCGACAGATTTTGTTTATGAAGTCA
The DNA here is from genome assembly GCA_025920805.1 of Petroica traversi. NCBI lineage: Eukaryota > Metazoa > Chordata > Aves > Passeriformes > Petroicidae > Petroica > Petroica traversi. The sequence continues at coordinate 805,900 of JAHLSL010000102.1, read as the reverse complement.
TAAAGCTGTAAAAAGATCTAATGGAGTGAGATTTCCAGCACCTACAAACTTTCGAGACCTATGTGAAGTCTGCACTTGTTTGCAAATATCTTAAAAAATAAAAAAAGATGAAGCAGTTTCCTCCTAGAAGGAGGAGGCAGTTTAAATATTTGAACTGAGTAGGCAGAACAGCTTTAGTGAAGATGGGGGCTGTGTAGGGGTCTTGCAAGGAGAATTAATATGGCATATGAAAATAGATTTTTCTGAAATCCAGGTAAGTTATTTTTTTCACCTAGTAAAGCTAATATTTTATCAGATAACAAAAACTTTGGAAGCCTAGCCTAGATCAAAATACTTGAATAAATTTTCTTTCAGGTCACTTTAAGTTCTAACAGTTTTATTTCAATGCCAGATTAATTTTCGCTGCAAACCGACTTTCCGAGAAGGAGGCTCCAGATCTCCAAGAGAAGTAAGTAATGGGCAAATGATTACTTTTCATTTGACATGTGTGCTGATCCCCCTGACGTGCAGCTGCAGAAGTGCTTTTAGATTGAGAGTCTTAGAGAATTGGTTCCCAGTGGAACATGTTCCTCTATCCAGAATAAATATAAAATGAATTCTTGCTGAAGCACTCTATTGCTTACACTGACAGAAACCGTTTCACCTTTCTATTATTCTTTGCCGATTCATTCAGTTATTCTAGGTTTTTCTTTTTTTTTATGGTAGCATTTTTTTTCTTCCTGGCCTTAGAGCAAGTATTTTAATTTTTTAAAAAACCGATTTACCTCGCTTTTCACTTGTTCTCTCTTCATTTCTCCCCCCCCCCCCCTCCTTAGGAAGTATCCCAAATGTAAAATCAAACATTTAAAAACCTGAATACTAAGGAAGAAGCTGTGGCCTCATTTCAACGTGGATAAAGAAAACACCACCTTGTCCTTATTCCTCCTACACTTTTGGTGGAATAAGTGCAGTGCCTGCTGCACATTTTGCTCCAGGAATTACTCCACTGACTGGAGGGACTTTTTCTTAGCTGTCTATTAACAAATTTCACATTGGTCCCATTGAGTTTAAGGTGCCAATGCTTCCTCTAACACATTTTCTGTCTTTGTTTGCAGAACTTTGTGCGGCATCACTGGGTGCACCGGCGGAGGCAGGAGGGCAAATGCAAGCAGTGTGGAAAGGTGAGAATTCCAGCACGGCACAGAGCACTCAGGAATTCAGGGCAGCCAGTAGGTCCTTCCAGTTACTGCATTTTTTTCTATCACAAACACTTGGTCTCTTTTAATAACTAATGGCAAGCCAGAGACGTTGAGCACAGCAGTTCTGATTCCCACGTCGGAAGAGAAAGGCAGCTGCATCTGCAGGAATAAGCACATCATTTGTCCTGGGAGCTTGTGGTGTGCTGGCTGCTGGAAATGAGGAGGAGGAAAACTATGACTCCTCGAGCCTTTTTAATTGCTAAACTAACCCTGTACTAATATGAGGTTCTTGCAGTGCTGTCCTCTGTGCCAAAATTGTGATGGCCTATTTTTTAGGCTGCTGGAAAAGAAAGGCTGTTGCTTTCTTTCTGCCCCAGCAGACTCTAAGATTTGTGAGACTGCTTCACATTTCCTCTGCTTCATAGATTGCAAAAGTTTATTTCTTAAAAAGCTATAAAAAGGGGGAAGAAGTACTTTAGCTACTGAAGGTCTTCTTATGAAATGTTATGAATCCCTGAAATATATTAAAATATATTGAAAAATTGAATTAACAGAGATTTAACTTCCTTTCTCTAGCACTATATTACACTTTTGCCTCCCTCTTTACAAGTAGTAAGAAAGCCCATGTCTCATCTCCATGGCATAGCACTTCAATCAGAGGAAAATGAGATTTGTATCTGGATACCCATGCAGATTGGCAGCTG
>JAHLSL010000102.1:679377-804008 GCA_025920805.1 Petroica traversi | reverse complement strand
AAATCTCATTTTCCTCATGGCACATGACTGAAGGGCTGTGCCATGAGACGAGACATGGACTTTCTTACTAGTTGTAAAGAGGGAGGCAAAAGTGTAATATAGTGCTAGGGAAATGCCTGTAGGGGTTTCATGTGTTATAGAGGGATTGGTTGCTGGAGAATCAGTGTTAATCATGTACTGTTGGGTTGATGTTCTCAAAAAAGTGAAATTCATTTTCTGTCTCAAAATTTCTAATTTGGTGAAGAAGACCTCCTTGCATGATTGAAGGCATCTGAAATTCAGTTTTCTTTCTCACCCAGAGAAGGCAGAAAATATGATTTTTAATGAAATACGGAGAGTTCCTGTGTTTCAGACCAATAGTCCCTGACAAATCTCACTGTGACTTACAGTGCACTGTTTATTTTAACTGCTGCTTTATTTGTGAAGCTAGCTTTACAAATAAATGCTACCTTAACTGAAACTTGTATCCTTAGGAAGAATTAGCTCACATTTGTAAAGCAATTTGAGGAAGGAAAGTGGTGGTTTATTGCTGCTTATCATTAATATGTTTTTATTGCTGTATCATTTTCTCTAATGACTCCCTAAAAGCCGAATTACTTACTAAATAAGTGAAAAATGGTCCATCCAGAACCAGACAAGCTGCTCAGTCCATATGTTTAAAATGCACAACTGATGGGCTGTGGAATTAATGTACTGAATTTAGATTTTTATTAGTGGAGATTTTGTGAGAGAAGAGTTTTCCCCTTGATTGTTACAAAGCAGAATAAACTAAAACACTTTGTGCCCATGAGGGGCTGAAATATTTCTTTTTGTTTTAATGCACTTTGGAACAAGGAGGAGTGAGATTTGTGAGAAACATTGGGAAGAACTATAGAGTAAGTAAAGGAGAAATACAGGTCCAGTGTCAGACCTGTATTCCAGCACTTATATCACAGTCATTGTCACCCTGTTCTTATGCCCACACTGAATGGCAGACAAGATGTGCCCAGCCAGAAGCATCCGGCCAGCTTGTCTTTGTTAAGCCACTTCCCTACACCCCATTGCTAAACCTGAATATGCCAAATAACCAGCATTATGAAGAACCTACTCTTTGAATTTCTCTGAGTGTAAACCCTGATGCATCAGGGGAAGGGTTGAAACAAAACCCCAAAAATGTAGCCAGAGGTGGCACAAGCCTTGTCAGGAGCTGGTCTTGGTGCTGAGATCCATGTGGCAAACTGGTTTGAGTATGTGCTGGTGACACCAGTAGAAGAAGCTGCAAGGTGTCCTTCTGCATGGTGGGCAGGCAGGTGGAGCCTCCTTCCCTTCTGAGCATCAACAGAATTGTCCTCAGCCACCCTAGAGAGACAGATTGTAGCTCAATCACTCACTTAAGAAGACCAAGGCATCTCTGCAATTTTTCTTTTTTTGGTTGTTTATTTAATTCTCCTTCTTGGTGTGCTTGACCTCGTCATTTCACTGAGCACTAACAGGCTCATTTGTCCTGCAGGATCAGAAGGACTTTAATAACAGAAGCAATGACTTTTTAGATGTTATTAAATCAGTTTATAACTTTTTTTTTAATTGGGTCTTGGGCATTGTCCAGCATGTAGGAGACTTAGGTATTACTCAGCTTGAAAAGAAAACTGGCTCACAAATTCATCACTTGGCAGAAAGATTGAATTAGAAAATTCTGGGTGGTGAGGGACTACTTACAGAGGTAAAGTGAGGCTTGATGGAAGCCTATGAACAAAGGATCCAGCCAACTGCAAATCTGAAATCTAAGTAGTAAAGGTGACAAACTGTTCAATGAAATTCTGGACTTTACATCTCTCCAGCCAATAACAAAAATAAATTTTTTTCTCTGACTAAAATAAGCTTTAACTCAATTCAAATTTACAGACTCTATCTTATTATTTGTTGCCTGTGTTAGATGCAGAAGTATATACATGACCCAATTGTCTTTTGCAGCCTTAGAATTCACAGTAAAGCCATATTGCATTCTGTTGAAAGAAGATCCTCTCTAGGAGAATAAAACTTTCTGATTGGGGTGGGCTTTTTTATCTTTAAAAATGTGAAAAAATATTAAAAATATTATATTTTAATTGTGTGATCTGAATCAGACCATTGATTCTTTTGGAACTTACTGGAAAGATTTTAATCTGAGTCAATTCAATAAAGCTATAAACTTAATTACTTCATTTCCCTGTCAAAACATTCCCAGAGAGACATTGTAGTTAATTTTGTTCTGTAGTAAAAAAAAAAAGTGAATTCTACTCTGCAGTAGAAAAAAAGGAGAATTCAAATTCTTGTTTATATTTAGAACAAACAAGGCTGCAATGACAGAACACTTTGTTCAACAGAAAATCTGAAACTTTCAGGTCTGTAGAAATCAATTAAAAATTAAAATAGACATTTCTTTTCTATTTCTTCTATTATTTTTAACTACAAAAATATTTAAGGAAAAGCATAAAATTTCACAGAAATCATTTTAAAAGGATTGTGTGAATATACCCCAGAGGAAGAACCTTCTCTGTTACTTCCTGTAATTGTTTTATCCTACAAAACTCTGCTTGCCTAGCACAGTCACCTGGTCAGAGTTAGAAGTATAAATTTTCTTACAGTCAAGAGGAATTTAATCCATTTTTCACTCCTGGTTGTTCTAGGGCTTTCAGCAGAAATTCTCCTTCCATAGTAAAGAGATTGTGGCCATCAGCTGCTCCTGGTGCAAGCTGGCGGTAAGTGGATAATACTTCAGAAGTCTGTGTCCTGGGTTTAACTAGGAGTCATTGTGGGGTTTTGGTTTGTTGTTTTTGTGCTTTTGTTTGTTTGGGGTTTTTTTTTGTTTTTTTTTTTTTTTTTAAGAAGGTATGGCTTAGGAAGACAGTCTTTAGTTGCATGTCCCTAAATCTTCATGGTTTGAAGGTCTTGAAGATAGTGGGGCTGGGAATACTGCTCCAGTTTCTGTACCATCACCCTCTTCTTCTTTTTCCCCAGGCTTCCCTTTTGTCTTTCCTGTCCTCTTTCATACCTCTACTCTTGCCCTCTCTTCCAGTTCCATAACAAAGTCACCTGTTTCATGCTACACCATATTGAGGAGCCATGTCCCTGGGGGCTCATGCTGCTGTCATTGTGCCTCCCACCTGGATCATTAAGGTGAAGAAACCTCAGGTAACTGCATGCTGATGTCTGTTTCTGAAGCTGTCTGGCTGTGCAGGGCCTGTCTGGCTATGCAGGGCCAGCCTGGCTTCTCTGCTTGGTCCCCCTTCACGAAGGCATGCTTGTTCAACCCCTGAAACCCAGCATACATCCATGGTTATGAACCTGTATCCTCCTTCCCCTTCATCAGACCCTTCAGTAAATTTCCCTGTTTGGGATGATTAGCCACAAGTGTGACTTGTTCTGAGCTAATTCAGCTCAGAGTTGTCCTGTAATAGTGAGTTCAGCAAGCATACTGCAAGAAATCCCGTGTGCTAGGCAGTGAAGCATGTTTCACTAAATAGAGCTGAGTAAATACAGGGAAAACTTCACAAACTTTCACTTGAACTGCAGTAAGAATTGGCTGTCTGGGCTAGCACCCCTCTGAATTTGCCTTTAATAGACATTTAAAGATTCAGTTCTGTATTACACCAGTGCTAGCACAGTCAGCAGTAAGCCCAAATGCTCATTGAGTTGCATGTAACAGGCATTGGACTTCAAAGGTTTTGTGATGGATGTGGTAGGTCTTGGAGAGGGAAATTCACTGGTGAACACAACAGGGAGAAAAGATATCCAAAAGATGGCTAGCCAAGAATTAAAAATGGGTTCACAGCACGCAAGAATGAATTTTTTTCTTTGAAAGTCTGTTTTCACTCCAAGTTGAGTTGAAAGAAGAAAACACAGAACATATCAGGGAGATGGAAATGCTGGTTAAAGTTTAATTTCAGATTGATATTCTTTATTGCAGTCCATCCTTGCAAAGTGACCTGGGCTTTTTTGACTCTGCCTTCTGGTTGTCAAGAATAAGCTAAGAATTCAGGCTGTATCCAAAGCACTAAGACAAAACTAGTCCATGAAAATGGAAAAAGGCTTGAGTTCTAAATTGTGACCCTGTTTTTAGTTCCAGCTTAGGGATGTGACCAGCAGATTTGAATAGGAAACTGGTTGTTAAGGACAAGGCGGGGAGGGAAGGGGAAATATATGTATAGAGTAACGAAAAAGTCAACCAAAGAGGCCTCTATTTCTCCATTAAGTCAAGAGAGAGCATAGCAAGATTCCTAGCTAGCTCAACTCTGGGAAAAAGGTTTTTTTTGCCACTTGTAGATTTTCCCCACACTCTTCTTTCTCTGTTTTACTCGGTTTCCTCTGGAGAAATATTTTTTTCCCTTTTGTTGAGGAATGTTTGAATCATTGGCAGAGACTTAATAACCTTGCACATAGCAACTGTATGGTATTTGACAGATATATCCATGTTTGACCTTATTAAAAGAAGATTTTCTTCGACCCTCTTAATTTTTATTTTATTTTATTTAACTTTTAGTAAAAAACAAAACCAAAACCCAACAAACCTTGATGCATAATTTTCTTTTGATTTGGCTTTTGCCCAAAGCAGGGTACCTTCCTTATAATATTTGTAGAGAATTTGCTTTCTTGTCCATTTTTTTTTTTACAAAGTCAAATTAAAAGATAGTCTAGGTAATTATAATTTATGGAGAAATCTTTTAAATAAAGGCTTAAAATGTTAAACTAAAAGAAATTATCTATTAGCTTTGTATTCCTGAGTCATGGGTGCAGAGAAAGTACTTCAATTAATTATTAACTTGCCATCACATCTCCAATCCTTGAAATTCATGGTCAGTATCACGCAAAACCTTATCTTGAGTAGCTGAAGCATTAAATAGATCAAACTTATATTTTAAAGTGACGATGGGTGCATTTTCATGAAGCATGAATAGCACCCATTGGAGTCATGGGAAATGCATCCTTATTACTTTAGAAAATAGTGATGCATCTTTTGGATATGTTTTCAGATTTTTGGCAGAAGTCTTGTTTTCTTATTTTTTATTTTCTTAGGAAATATTTTTCCTCTCTTGCTGTTTCTGGCCAGCTGTACTTCTCTGTATTATGAACCTCTTCACCCTATAGAAATGTTTGGTAAACACTATGAAATATTAATTTCATTTGATCCTGAGAGTGCAAACACAATATTTACAAATTTTTGTAATTTCACATTGCAAAAATGCATATGTAACCAACAATCTGGTTTTCACATATTCCACAGACAGAATAAATTTGGCTAGAAGCTTTTTGGGTATAAAATATTTCCTCAGCTCTAATTAATCACTTACATTGGTCACAGACAACTCCTGAACTGAATTCCCTGCTCATATAAAATTGATTTTAGTAGTGCCTGCATCCTGTTTGTTTGTGGTTTCCTTTAAGTAAATAAGATGGCTTTTTGTAGCAAAACCTTGCCCTGTTTTATAATTTTTATTTTTTGATTGCCACAAAAATGGTTTTCCATGCTTATTTTGTACAATGTGGGTCACCACCTTTCAAATATTAGGCTTGCACAAAGACCACACTCTGTGTCTCATGGCCAGCAGTGCTGTGGTAGTGAAGAATCATGGTGCAATTAGTTAAGAGCAAATGTGTGCTGACAACCTATGGTCTAAAGGGGGAGCTTTTGCTTCCTGTAATCAACTGATTGCAAGATGAATATTCAGAATGGTCAAACAGTTTTGGAATTGGTGGTAGCCCTGTGTGTAATGACCCACTCACAAGAATGGAAAACTCCCAAAGCCTCTTCCATGTCATCCGTAATGTGAGTCACTTCTGTAACTTTTCTACTAATTTCCAGTATTTCTGTATTGTTAGCAGTGCTTTGACACCAGCTCAGTTTTCCTGGGCCTTGAAAAAATTCCATCTCCTATTTTGTGAAGCAGGTCACCCCTGCTGAGTGGTGGTATTTTGTTATAGGTGAGGTTTGGTAGCCAAAGTGGTGTTATAGCTCTGGCAGTGGACTTGCTATAGGCCTGTGTTTTGGGAGAAAAGTAGATGATAAGGATGATCTGGCTGGTCTGTCTTCTGTTTGGGAAGACAAAGGCAGTAAGTGTAAAATTGCAAGGTTTTTCTGTTCAAGGTGAGTAAACTTGGTATGTCCGTCTCCTCCTTTGAGGACTGTGAACCAGTTCTATTGGATACTTTTATTTCTGGGCTTATTTTATTTCCTCATTTGCTGAGTGCCACTGGCTTGTCTGATAGTTGTTTGTGAGCAACCAGAAGATGGTCAAGATTGATCTTCCCGGATGCTGTTCATTGTTTAAGCAATGTGAAAATCATTTTGCTAAAAGCCTTTGAATACTGAGGCTGAAATGTTGTAAAGGAAAAGGGTTAAAGATTTCATTGGATATGTCTGAGGTATTCCATGGCCTTTGCACCATCCAACACCATCCAAGGGGGACTCCAAATCTTCTGTTCTTCTATCTAAGCTTTCTGAGAGCTATACTGACCATTCAATAATATGAAAATCTCTTTTTGAAGATGGACAAACTGACATCCACAAAGGAGAGGTTTCCTCTCTAGAGGCAAGTTAGGATTTACTAATGGTGCCCATTTAAAGGTATGCTTTGCTATCAGGTACCTTGCTGAATAACATTGTATGTTTACAAAATACTCATTACCTTGTTCTGTGAACAAGGCATTATGTATCCATTTCCTCACTTCAGTGTGCAAAGACTGCTGATACTCTTTGGCTGTTTCTCTTCTGCATGTTTGCAAAAAAAACTCTGCATTTGTTTAAGCAGCTTTTTTGCTGTTCATCAGTTACTGTAGCAAAGCTTTAGATTCTGCTAACACTGTAGGTGTATTTATGTTAAAAAAAAAATGAAATACCATTGCTGAGGTGCAGCATTTAGTGCTTTTTTGAGTAGGGAAATGAAAATGGTTGCAATCATGGATGGAGGCTTAGACTTAAACTGTTTCTTTAATATAGCTGTGTGCCTTTTCCCACCCCACTGTTAGGTACATTGTAGTGGGATTTAATGACAATTACATCTAAACATTATCTAAATTATTCTTTTATAATCAGTCAGGGTTGTACAGAACAGCCTTTACCCTTAGTATGTGTGTGAGCTTTCAGTAGACTGATAAAAGACTGTGGATAGGCTAGTGCTCCTCTCTCTGTCCTGTGTTTTGCCTAATCCAAGGAGAGTCCTTCAGAGAATGCCTGAGGAACTGGGGCTATTCAGCTTTGAATGTAATGCCCCCGTAACTTTCTGTTGGCACCAGGACTTTTGCCTAAAGTCAGTGAGACTGCTGAGGTAGGATATTGCAAGACCATGCAGGTGTGATTGAAACACTTGGTAGTGAGTGCAGCCTTTACAGTTTATCAAGCTTTCAGGATCCCTTTGTCTCAGAGTAGGGAAGAGTACAAACACTTCTTTAGGTGGTTTCTTAAAATATGGTCTGAAAGGGAAAATTCCTGAAATTGCTCTGCAGAGCTGTCTTGTCTTCAGTATTTTCAGTAAGTGATAAGGCATGAGGATTTCTTCTCCAGGAATGCTGAGAGCTTGGGACCTTGTGCTCTACCCTTGTGCTCTTGGACTTCTATTGGTCTAGGTGATAAAGGACAATGCCTTTAAGTATTTCAGTTAAATAGCTGTTAGTTTTTCTTCTCAGGGATGAGGAAGCATTAACTTGTGTATCTGGTGTGGCAAATTCAAGTCTTGAAATTCTGGAAGTGGTGCATGTGTATTAAACAAAACCTAGTAGTCCTGTTGATGTTGGATAGCAAACAGGATTAAGAATAGACATCACTTTTACAGATTTGATGATCTCTGATTGTTGACTTTCATTAGTGGTACATTTCTGATCAAGGTCAGTGCAGAAATGAACTTTCAGATGAGGTGAGTGAATCTTAGAGCCAGAAAAAAAATCAATGAACTTTCTTCTAATTCCTCATGCTACTTATTTCCTGGTGATGGTTAGACTAGAAGTTATAACACTGCAAAAATATTTGGAATATTTCCCATAAGACAAAATTTCAATTATGGAAATGATTAGGGTTTCCTGCAGGTGTAACTTCAATTAATGAAGTAAAATAAATAAAAAGTATAATAAAATCCTCTTTTTTGGACTGTTCTTATCACATCAGAACACCTTTCTGCTCAGCATCACTGAGCAGAGTGTTACCTGCCTGGAGAATAGCCTTGACATAAGTTCTCTTTTAATAGGTTTTGCAAAGATACAAGCAGTTGTACGTTTTTTTTTCCTTATGTAGCTAAATGTTAATGTTATTAAAAACAACAACAAAAAAATCACCCACAAGCACCTTCTTTACTTAAATCCTTACAAATTAACAGTTTAGTTTGTTCCTTAGCAGATGATTACACAAGTTTCTTGATAGGCTGGAACTGACTCTACAGTGCCAACATCATATGCCATGGTGGCCTACGTTATGTTTAGTCATAATGGTTGCCAGAGCTAAAACTTGTTGTTTTCTTTCCTTAAAAAAAAAAAAAAAGCAAACAAAAAAACATGAAAAATATCTTATTTATCATGTTTTTTTATTACGTCTTTATGCAGGTGGTCTCCATACCAGGAGACGAGCCTGATTGGGCAGGAGACTGGAGCCCCGAAGGGGAAACGGGCGTCTCCTACCCCTATTGGGAGGGTTGGCAGGTACAACATGTGGTGTTATGTGAGTCTATGGGAGCATCTGATCTTTTTTCCCCCCTCACAGCGTGGGAAAGTTTCCAGTTCCAAAGCACCAGTCTGGTCTCCGTGTGTGGCTTTCTCCATAAACGGTGGTGTGGAAGTGTAAAGCATGCAGCGCATGTAATTGAAATCTCAAGCATGTGCCAGACACTCTTATCATTCTCCAAAGTGGACATGCATGGAAGAGCTTCGTAAAGGGGCTCTGTCTGGGCCTGTCTTCTAAATTTTGTTTTGCTTTTCATGTATTCTTTTTCTTTTTGATGTAGAACTCCTTAAAGACTTCCACACGGCGAAAGAAGAGAACGTCCTTTAAAAGAAAAGCCAGCAAAAGAGGAAATGAAGTAGGTATTCAAGTGCTTTGCAAATCATGCTCCTTTTGTTTAAATGTCTAAACTCAGACTTAAAAGTTTTTAGGATTTTTTTTCCCTTTTTTTCTTTTTCTTCACTGAAGTGCTTAATATATTTTTCCCCTGGGAAATTCCATGCTATTGAATTTGTTGTTAGAAGAAATAAAACTTATATGAGAAATTTTATTTTCTGAGTTGATTTTTTTCAAGAAACAGCATACCAGACTCCAGAAAGACAAGAACCCTAATGAAAGAGTGTTCCCTTGGGATGTAAGAGACTCAGCCCACACCCTTTTATTCCACTAAGCAGAGCAGGGGTGTGAAACTGAGGTTGTGAAATCCATGGTGAGTGCCCTGATGCAAGGCTGAGGTCCCATTTGAGGATGTCTCCTTTGGGGGATCTCATTCTAAAATTGGACCACAGAGAGAGAAAACACATTATTGATCTATTGGTTTGATTTATCTTATAGAAGACCTTGCTAGTGGATTAATTATATAGACAAAGCCTCTTGGGAGAGTGAAGGGAGATTCATCCCTGCATAGCCAGGGCTCTCTGGTTGCAGTCCTTTCTTGCATGGTGGGAGAACTGCAGATCAGAAACTGGAATTTGTGTCTGTAAGAGCCCTGTTCAGTGCCTTCACTCTGGGCTCTCAGGTGTCTTGCAGGGGTAGGGAGTAGGAAGTTTTCTCATTGATAATGTCATGCTGGATCTCTGGCATTTGTTCAAAGGTGGGAAGGCAGCAAGGCCAAGAATTTGAGAGCAGATTATCTGCAACTAAGAGCTTATGCAATTTGTCTGTTAGATGGAATTAATGGAAATAAGTAGCTTATCTCATTCTGTTTTTCTTTGAAAAAACTGTTTGTATTAGAAATAACACTGTATCTGACACATTATTAGATTTGTGTGAATAATTGTGGGGAATAGGGTCAGAAATAATCTTGAAATAATTTTGAAATAGTTGTGTGCTACCCTGAAATGATATCTTCCCCATCTTATTTTATTCTGTTGTCTCAACCGGATAAACTACTCTCAGCTTGGCACCACATTGACATGGCTGTACTATTTCCAGTACCTGAGGTAGTTTTGTCAGAGCTAGCTTGGGTCTTCCTTGTCCTATGCCAAGGAAACATACCTTGCTCCTACTAAAGCTGTTTCTTGCTTCTGATTCTCAGGACAACAAAGGCCGGCCTTTCGTGATAAAGCCTATCTCCTCTCCCCTCATGAAACCACTGCTGGTTTTTGTCAATCCTAAAAGTGGAGGGAATCAGGTAAGAGTCTGGGTCTGGAACACAAAGTTTAAGTATAACAGCAAGGTTTCTGCCAAAGAGACTATTTCTTGCCCAGCCAGATGGGAAGGACCCTGTGCCTAATCTGCAGTCCTCAGAAGAGGTGCTTACTGTAGAATGACCTTTCTACTTCAGTAGAGCTGGATGACTGGAATGGATATTTGAGTAGTTGTACTCCTATCTTCAGTTTCTTGGAAGGAATCAAAAATGACAGGTTGGAGATTTTCGGAAGACTTTATCTTTCCACAGAAAATTTAGGTTTCCAGTGAACTTTTAGACTTTCTTTTATCCAAAAAGTGGTTTAACTTTGTTGTTAAAATTACTGAAAGTGAAATGGCATATTCCTATGGCATCTAAAAAAAATCATTAGTGGTCTTGTACTGTACCACAGAGACCAAGTTTCAGTGACTAAAATGCAGCAGACTTCTTAGGATTCTCGGGATGAGTACTTACCCAAATGAATATTTTCCAGGTTAGTTCTGCCACATTTTGAATATTTAAGAATCTGGGTGCCTTTTGATAAACAGGGCCTTGTAATAGAAATGACTGATATAAGATACAACAGAGGCCTACAGAGCATGGAGAGTATCACAGGTACTGCTCATTTTCTCCTCTGTTAGAATTAGGCAGGATATAAAATGAAACTGTTTAGACTGATTCAAAACAAAGGAAAGAGCTGGCTCTTCTCACAGTCTGTAGTTCAGTGAAAAACTCCTTGTAATAGGATGCTGTGGATGCTAAACATTTACACAAGCTGAAGGAGATATTTGGAAGTGAAAACCCTGAAGATTACTGCAGTCTTGTACCTTCCTCTGGTTCAAGAGTTCTATGAACAACACGCAGCTGAAACTGGAAGAATGCTTATGGCAAACATCAAGTTTATTTTCTCTCCTCTTATACTTTTTCTAGTACTATGACTGCTATTATTGGTTCTCCAGTTCAGGGAAGCTGTCAGGCAGAAGGGCCACCCCTCAGAATGGAAAGCTATGGAAAATTCCTGATGTGTACCCTCAGGCTGTGTCTAAAAGGCATTCTTGAATTAGAGTACTAACTCATCCCACCGTGTTCTTAGCTCTCTGCTGCTAATAGGAGATCCTGTCACTTTGTGTCTGGGCAGAACATGAAGGAAGGAATTTGAGTGGAAATACAAACCCCAGAGTTTTAAAAGGCAGAAGTTATACCTTTAGGTGATGGCCTGGACACAGTGCACAGAGGGAGGGACAACTGGGGCAGCTATACCCCACAAAGTCCTTGACTCGTGCTTCATTAGGTGGTAGAGGTTACAATACAAATGATCAGTGACGGTGGAGGCCAGAGCACTGTCTTTGCTTGGACATTGGGCAGGACAATCTTCAGTGTGGTGGAGAATTTGGCTACAATCTTGTTCAACTTCTTGTTGTCATGGATGGCTGAGGGTGAGGTGGGATAACAGAGGCTTCTTCTTATTGCAGGTGGTGAGAGGCAGGAGAACAGGTTGCTGTGCTTTGGTCTGACCCAGATGCCTGTTCTCATGAACCATTAGTGATGTGTTGTTGAAATTGTATGTTTGCATGAGTACCTTGTCCAGATTGTTGGGTTGCTATTCTACAGAGCAGGCACAAAAAATGAGAAAAGCAGTTCCAACAGAGAGAATAATGTGCACTATTATTTCCAATAATCATTAAACTACTCATGGCTTCCCTTCCTTTGATTTTTCTCTCTTGCCAGGGCACCAAGGTTCTCCAAATGTTTATGTGGTATTTGAATCCACGCCAGGTCTTTGACCTCTCTCAGGAAGGGCCGAGAGATGCGTAAGTACTGGAGCCTTCATTGCTGTGCACCCTATTTCTGGTCTGGTCAGGAGAGCAGGAAAAGATCTAGCTTGGCTGTAAATATTTTAGAGTATTAATGTAAAATCAAATATTTGCCTGTAGAAGAACACTCCAAGTGTTTCCTACTCAAGGCACTCCAGCTTTCCATTTTCCCCCAGAAATACCTGCACTGCTGCTCTCTCATGATGTTTAGGAGTTTCAAGTTAGATATACATTTCAAAGAGCTGTATAATGGGGAAAAGGAGGGTTAGGTCATTCAGCTCTCTACATATGAATGTCCCCCATTTTGTCAGAAAAGATTTTATTATGGCTTTCTGAAGAATGCGACTGGAGGAGCAGGACTTCAGTGGGTGCTTTTTTGGTCTGTTGTGTTGATATTTAGATCACATATCCAGAGAAAGAACTCTTATATATTCTTGCCTTCTGTGGTGTTAAAACACAGTCACTACTTGAAGAAGCTATCACATTATACAAGACTGAGAAATGGTAGCTCAATAAGTCATGCTGAAGAACATTAAATATTGTTTTAAAACTTCCATGTTTAAATTTATTTCCTTTAAGGTAAGAGAAAAATGAAAGATCTTGTCCTCTCTGGAGGGAATATGAAAATCTGAGAAAATGCTAAACTGATCAATCACTTGTCAGGAGGTGCTCCCTAACACAGAGGAAGGCCCCATTTCACATTCTAGTGGTTTTGCTTTTCCACCTTCACTCATATTCTTAATAATGAATATTTGAAAATACAGTAAGTGGTGGTTACACTGTCACTCAGCAAAATGCTTTTAAAATGTCTGCATTACTGTTCTGACTTTTTCCCCTCCCCTTGTTCCCCCCCGTTCCCCCTCCCTTTGCAGGCTGGAGCTGTACAGAAAAGTGCCAAACCTGAGGATCCTGGCATGTGGTGGCGATGGGACGGTAGGTGGCAGGGGCCTGGCAGTCCCATGGTCTTTGGCCAAGTGATTAAACTCCTCACAGAGGTGGGTTTCCCACCTTACGCTGCCTGCAGAGGCAAAGAGTGATCACATTCCTTACAACTGTGAAATCTAATATTTTTCAATTTTCTCTGTGGCCTGGCTTGTGTATATATGGGGCCAGATCCTCATGTTCAAAGCCTTCTTTCCTTTATGCATAAAGATTTTGTACAGCTTAAAGGAGATAAAGACTAACTTTGCTGGTCTCCACTCAATATTTACATTAGATCTGAGGGTCTAGAAGGTTAAGATACTGTCTGGGAGCCATTAAATCTTAATTTCTGCTCCTTTCTGCTAGATCCTTGCAAGTCCAGGCTTTCAGTACTTTTTTTATGACAGAATTTCTGTGTTCTTGGGGAACTGAATGGGGTCAGATCTTTAAAGGATTTGGGCACCTTCATTTGCAGGAAAAGCTCTGCAGCTCAGGGTCTGAAGGTCATGAGTGGTAATGGAGTTGTTATAGCTGCATTCTTTCCAATACTTGAAACTATTTTAAATCTCAGTCTGTGACACTGAGTGCTAAATACAGTTGAAAAACTGACATTTAATCTCTAGGGGGCTCAGTTCCCCAACAAGCATTTGATGGCAATTTTAACAGGAAGTATGGTAAGGAAAATGCATTGCTACTGGCAAGATGCAGTGATTGGACAGAACAGATCTATGTAAATATTTAGGGTATGGAGAGGTGGTTGATTTTTTTTGTAGGGAGCTGAATCCCCTCTCTTAATGTGTCTCGGCTTGATTTTCTGGGGGAGTTTTTCCAGCTTCTGTGGGTTCTTTTAAAACACCCACATTAAAACCCAGTGAAAGGGTTATTAATGTCAATGCTTCCCCTGCAAGAATGAAGAAAAAAAATCAGTGATAAGACTTCTGTCTTTTGGTACATGGGAAAGTAAGATATGACACTTACTGAATGATGAACTTTGCTTTAGGAACATGCAAGGCATTGCTTTAGCAGGAGATGTAAGCTGAGAAGTGTTTTGTTCTGTTTTCTTTCCCATCTGAGGAAGCCAGTGTTGTTGTAAGGGAAAAAAATAAATAATGTAGATATTAAAAGAGAAAAGAATACAACTACATTGAGTCAGACCATCCTATTTCCCTTTGCTGAACTGTGCAAGCGAGAGGTGGCAGCACCTTTTCATTAGTATGAGCAGCACTCCACTACTACCTTTGCTGCTGCTCAGTTTGAAGCA
Organism: Petroica traversi; assembly: GCA_025920805.1. Lineage (NCBI taxonomy): Eukaryota > Metazoa > Chordata > Aves > Passeriformes > Petroicidae > Petroica > Petroica traversi. The sequence continues at coordinate 789,723 of JAHLSL010000102.1, read as the reverse complement.
AATTAATATCTAGTTATTCCCAAAGCCATTACATCTAGAAATGAAAAATCTGGCTGAAATGGGCTTAATGAATATGCAATGAGACCAGATGTTACCTCTCATTATTGAGGTGAATCAGAACTTATTGTAACTTTTCCATCATCACTTCAGGGTGGAAGAGGAAAGCTTTGCTTTCAAAGCAGTCAGGAGCTTTCTGTTTACAGGGAAATGATAGTCTGTGCCATCCTGGATTGTGAACATAATGCACAAGGTTTAGAAGTGACCTCAAGTTAAACAGTGTTATGCTCATAAATTAGTAATGTGAAGTTTCTGCTCATCAGTTAAAAGCATTTGCAAAGAAGTGGGTATTGTAATGTTATCTGTAGCAGTGGGAGGCTGAAGCACAGGCGTGTGGATTAAGCCAGTGGCAATGACAATGGACTCTTTAAGAAGTCCTGGCCCTACTGATGTTATCTTGACTTTTTATTCTGTCTCCTGTTATCAGTGCAGAAGTATAGATATTTTGAAAGAGAGAGGATTACTTACCTCTGAAAATCCATTTAAAAGACCTCAATATTTTTGGTGACATCCAAGGTCATGAGAGCTGTAAGTACTTGAGATGGCTGTTGTCAGACAATGAACTCGAATAGGGGATCACATCCCAGATGAATGCTTTAATAATTGGATGATTGGTTATGATAAATAGCTGTCTGATAAGTGCCATTTGTGCAAAATTAAATTTATTTTTTAAGGGACTTGGAGAAAGAAATACCCTAGAATACTAAATAGTATGGTGGTTTCTGTATTTAACAGGCCACCCCCTTTGCAGTCCTTCAAGCTCCAGCTATTTTTCCTGATGCCCATGCTATGCTGGCTGCCTTTTGAGAAGCCCCAGTTCTATCCTGATTTGGATTGAGAAGCTATTTGAAACCACAGTAATATTAGTTGAGGGAAGAAAAATTCAGTCCAGCTGTAGTCAGGATTTTGGTTTTCTGTCCTATTTAAAAGCTCACATTTCCAGTAGAAACTGCATCTTTGAAAACTGGCAACAGGAAAAAAAAATCTTCTGTTATTTTTTTATTAATTCTGTATCTAAAAATCCAGCGCAGATTCTTCACTTTTTTTTTTTTTAATTGAGAAGTAGTTTAAGAAAAGGCTTTTGTATTTCTAGCAAGAATTTCAGTCATCAAAAGTTTGATAATGTCTTTAGCAACCATTCTTTCTCCCCTTTGAAAATTACCATTTAATGAAAACAAAATAATTTGCAGTCATTTGCTCCTTCTGGCTAGATTTCTATTTGAAATTTTTATGTAGTCCAGAAGAAAGAGAGGAGAAATAGCTCTCTAAACTAATAGCTTAGGATCTTAGGATACAAAAGAGACAAATTCATTGTTCCAGTACAAAGCCTTCAACCCCAAGCCTTAGTCCATCTTTTAGTGTAGTCTTTTATTCTTTTATTAGATATATATGTGTGTATGTGTGCATATATCTATATATTGTATATATATAGATTTAATGCCTTGTACTGAATGAAATAATTCAGCACTAAGGTCTTTTCTCTGCTAAAGGGAGACTTGTGAGCAAGTTCATGCTTGGCAAGGAAGTTCTGAGACACCATGCTGTTTTAATGTGTGTCTCATCCTCTTTCATAACTGTTGCCAAAGAATTAGTTTCTTTTGACATAATGGTAATTTTTTAAAGAAAGAATTATCTTGAATTGTCCATATTATTCTTCATTCATTTAAAAATTTCTTTTACTTGATCTTCTCTGTGAAAAGAATATGATGTGATCAAAATATGTTTTTTTGCTTTTAATATTCCTGACAGTTCTCCTAATTTCCCTTTTTATAGGTGGGCTGGATCCTGTCCATCCTCGATGAACTGCAGCTCAGCCCTCCACCTCCTGTGGCTGTCCTTCCCCTTGGCACTGGGAACGACCTTGCCCGCACCCTCAACTGGGGTGGGGTAAGGACTGGCTGGGGTACCCTTATCTGGGGGTTCTCAACTTGCTGCTCAGATTTACTTCTGTGGGGTGGAGCTTCCTTTTGGCTAAAATAGCAGGCAGGGCTGTGGCCAAGGTCTGCTTCACTCTGGCAGAACAATTTGCTTCAATTTGCAGTCTGGGATTTTGAATTACTAATGATGTTGTTGCAATAAAAGTGTACTTAGATGTATCTGGTATTTCAGGCCAAGTGTGTGAAAGGAGGGAAGTCTGCCAGGTAATTGGTGAGTAACTTGATTTGCTTCCACCATCTGTGGCTGATACTCTGGTCACTCTGCTGTCAGGGTTACACAGATGAGCCAGTGTCTAAGATCCTGTGCCATGTAGAAGATGGGACCATTGTCCAGCTGGACCGCTGGAATCTTCAGGTTGAGCGCAACCCTGACTTGCCCCAGGACGAGCTGGAGGATGGGGCACGGAAGGTAAAAGCCTGCTTTTTCCCATGGAAACTATGGAATGCTTATGGACATCTTTGGGTTGCACTTTAGGCAGCTTGGGTGGGGAGTTCTGCAACTTTTTAATTTTCTCTTTGCATCTTTCCCTTTGACTCCTTTCACGTGTCAGTGATTCCAGAGTTGTGTGAAATGCATTTATTTGTTGCTTGAAACTACTTGGCATTGAACATTTATGTCAAGGATTAAATCCTAGAAAAAAATCCCCAGCATTTTATCATAAAGGCCATTGCTGTTTTTCTCTAGTTGAAGGAGAAGCAACTCTGTGACTACCATCCATTCCCCAATAAGAAAAAACTAAAAACAGGATAAAATTTTACTCCTTAGGATTTTGCTAATGGACACCAGCTCTTTCATACTTTACAGCAAGGTGTAGTGTATTTTTGTATTTAAGTTCTTTGTGTGTGGGTCCCCATGTAATCTCCACAAGTGTAGTTGGTAATTGAAGAATGGGAATATTTTTTGTGAGGGAATCACATAGTAATGTATCATTTGGGCTGGAGATGTTGAAAATAATACAAAAATAAAACCCCCTACTGATTCTGCAAACCACTTCCTCTTCTCAGTTATAATTTCCAGCTTATCTATTGGATGCTGCAATTGCCTCTCTACAGCCCTGCTGGGTGTGTGTAACAATGGAGAGACCAGATGTGTGCTTGCCTGCCTCATGCATCCTCAATAGGATTAGGGCTTTTCTGGGACTTGGATTGCTTCTGGTTATATACGGAGTAAGAAGAACACAGCTGGAGTTTCATTTGCCATGCTGAGCTTGAAGAGCCAGAAAAATCTTTGAAAACCTTTGTGTTGGTGATATGTTAAGTGGTGCAGCCTTATGGGAAATCTAAATGACAACATAAGGAACCCTTTGATGTGTTAACAAAGACACATATATGATCATAAAGCACTGTGGGTCTATTTGTGTTCTTTGGGCTTTTGTATCTGATCATTTTCCACAAGCCATTACTAACCCTCAGAGCAACTTTCTGCTTACATTTCCCTGATAGGTTCCACTTTGTTCCTAGTGGGTTTTCATGATGAGCCTAGTTTAAATAGTTAAACCCTGGTGTGTCGAGAAATGTTCAATTCACATTGTTTTTATGTCTTTTTTATTATATAATTACAGCTTCCCCTCAATGTCTTCAATAATTACTTCAGTCTTGGATTTGATGCACATGTTACGCTGGAATTCCATGAATCTAGAGGTAAAAGGAACTTTTTATTTCCTTAGCCTTTTGGGTGGGCAGTCATTTTTATTAATTAGAAATAGAGTTGGATTTAACATCCTGTTCTTCCAATTCAGAAGTAAAGCTGGAAGATAAAACCTTAAGAGACATACAAGAAGAAAAAGTGATTGTATCATGAGTTTCCAAGGGACTTCATGATTAAAAAATGAAAAAATGTACAAGGAAGACTGTAATTTACTGGAGGATAAGGGCTAAAAGGGAAGCTTTCTAAAGTTTGAGATCTTGCAAGGGAGGCAATATATTAAATCAGGTGTGAGTGTGGTAGTGGAGGGAAGAGCCACCAGACTGAAAGTAGCAGAAATATAATTGTGTTCTCAAACTGAGCAACCTTTGGATGAGTACAGCATAATATCCCTGGACTTGGTACAGACCCAGAGTGCCTCTATGCAAGTTAAAGGGTTTAATGCCCACAGAAGTGTCAGGAGTTTGAGCAGTTGTAGCACCTTGTCTGTCCCTTTTCCAGTGCAGTCATGCCACACTGTCCAGATTGACATGTGGCTTAAGGGCTGGTATGAATGGATTTGCACTGACATGAACACGGTTTAGGCAGGTGTGCTTGTAGAAAAAAAACCTTGTCCAGGTGTCTGCCTTCAGCTTCTGGTCATTCCAGCTTCATATGCAGGTATTTTTTCTGAAATACTGCCTTCCTTATATTCCCTCTCATATTATCAGAGTGTCATTTCAAGATGAAAAGACAGCACTCTAATGCCAGGCTAAATAAAGAGCAGGATACATGAAGGAATGAGCTAATGAATATTTTATGATGTTTAAGACTGCTTCAAGCTTTCGGAATAATAATGAGGGGCCACAAAAGGGCACAGGAATGAAATTATGACAGCTGTATGCATTTTTTTATGAGTGCATATCACTCTGCATTGCTAATGCGACTGTGAATATACTGTATAGATTAAATGCATGGCTACTTTCTCATTTAATGGAGGCATTATTTAATAATGAAGTTATGGAGCCCTATAAAGAATGAATGTTATTCCAGACATGCCACACTTTTAAAAATTTGCATGGGTGAAAAAGCACTTGGCAGAGCAGGCTGTGTGTCTGAGTATGTATGGCCAGGAGAGCTCTTTGTAGCACAAATTTTCACTGCTGGTGTCATCCTTATCTTCTCAAGTGCTGAAATATATGAAGTGAATTCTATATATTTTTTAGGAGAGGAAAGCTTATAGCCTTGGAGGTGTTGCTGTTGTGTGGGTTGTGTTGTTTTTCATGTGGAGTTGGGGTTGTTCTGCCTGGAGAAAAAAGGGTTCCTGGGAGCACTTCTTATAGCCTTTCAATACTTGAAGGGATTTATAAGAAAAATGGATCCTGTTTCAATAGGACAAGGGATAATGGTTTTAAGCAAAAAGAGTGAAAATTCAGACTAGATATAAGGAGGTTTTTAATGACGAGAGTGGTAAAACACTGGCACAGGTTGCCCAGAGAGGTGGTGGATGCCCCATCCCTAGGAACATTCAAGGCTGGGTGAAATGAGGCTCTGTGCAGACTGATCTAGATGAAGACATCCCTGCCCATTGCAGGGGGTTGGACCAGATGACCTTTAAAGGTCCCTTCCTGCCCAAAGTATCCTGTGGCTCAGTGAATTAAATAATGCAAAGCAGATTATGACCTCATTTACCACCGATGACAATCCAGAGAAATTCTTAACAACCATAGCAAAATGTAAAGTACTTTCACAGCTATAACATTTGTGTTCTTGAGATAAGTGGCTGTATGCAGTTGCTTATGTGGAGCTATTGTAATCACATCTAGTATTAAAACAAATGAATGCCATGCTTGCAAACCAAAATAAGATAAATTGATATGAGCTCTGAACCTAGTAGGACACTTATTGCAGTAGAGACTGGTCAGCTGTTATATTTAGAATAAGCAGTGATTGCATTGTCTCAGAAGAATCTATATATTAATGTGGCCTTTTCCATGGCAACCTCTACACTTTTCTTGTGACTAATCTGATTGAGACTTGAGGGTTGGATCCAAGTCTAATGTATTTAGCTCTGCTTCTTCGGGAAGTGTTCGGGGTAGTGGCTCTTTCCAATTTCCTTCATTGTTATCCTTATGCTTTGGTAGAGCATAGAAGATGCAATTTACTTTATCCCTGCTGACATGCTGTTTGATCCCTCAGCTCTGCAGGACTGCTCATTTGCAGGAACATCCCGTACAGCATGCAGACAGAGTCTAACACATTCCATTTTCTACTTCCTTGGTGGTTTAGGAATGGTGAGGATGGAGTGAGCCTTGGATATGCATTCAGTAATTTACTTTTACAATCAAAGTTACACTCTAATAAGTTAAGGCTCTGTTTTACATCAGAGTCCTTTTTCCCTCCCTGTGCTCATCTGTGATGGCAGAAGTAGGAGCAGCAGGTTGAGGGACTACTGAGTCCATGACCTCAGAAAGGCTCCTTTCCTGTTCTAAGCTGGGGCTTTGGTTATGGGGAGTATTTGTCTTAAGATCCACGTAAGATTCAGTGCTGTGGTGTCTGGAACAATCGGGGATACTCACATGTGAGAATGTGCAGGACAAGCACTAAGAATCCAGAAGCCTTCTGCTGCCTAGCATGGGGTGTTGAGATTCTCTGCAAAGAGCTGTGAGCTCAGTAAGTGAGATGAGATGGACTTGTGCAATCAAATTCATTCTTTGAAGGAGAAGTGGCCCTGACTGAGTTTGAGTCACGTGTGACACAGCAACTGATGTAGTAACTGAGCCAGCAGGCAAATCAGGAACCTCAGGCAGCTCATTCTTTCAAAATGTTTTGTGAGATGTAGTGGCTTCCAAGAGACCTAGAAATATTGTTTTTAGTGGTCATTTGAGAGGCAATTTGCATGTGTCCACACTAATGTGATGCTTTAGCCAGAAGGACTGCCTTAATAGTTTGATGTTTTCATTGGAGAATCAATGAGCAAGGCTGAGAAGTTGGCACTAACACTGAATACAGGGTCAGAAGGGCTGCTTCTGGAACCTCCAGATTCCAGAAACAAAGAAAGCAGTTTCCAAGAATGTCCAAGAATGAACTGTATTCTGGGAAATATGCCTTATATTGGGAGAGTAAGGGAGCTCCATTTAGCTTATTGGAAAGAAGGTTAAGAGGCGATTTAATCACTGCCTATAAGTATTTACTCAAGGAGAAGATATCTGATAGTTGAAGGCACTTTAATCTGACAGAGAAGTATAACAAGATTTAGCAGTTGGCAGTTGAAGACTGAAATTTCAAGATTGGAAACGGCCACATTTACATTAACAGTGAGAATAATTAACCATTAGATATACATTACCATTAGACTTAAATTTCTCCATCATTTCTTGGAGTCTAATAAAAATGAAATGGCTTTCTAAATAGGTTTCAGAGTAACCAATTATCTTTTCCTTTTTTGTTGTTTTTTCTTGTTTGTTTGTTTGTTTGTTTGTTTTGTTTGTTGCAGGGGTCTTTGGGTAGAAATGCTATTCCTTAGGTAACATTTTAACAGAGTTAAAATCAGAATGTAAGGGTCTGTTTCATCTTGTAATTTGCTAATGCTTTACTCCTGCTTCAAAGCATGGATTAGTGTTTCATATATTTCTAATAATTCTTAGAGATTTGTTCTGCGCTGCTAGAAACGGAAGTCTCACAAATTGTCATGAGGGATCATAAGATTAATAGTCTGAGAAGTGTTAAATTGATTGAATTCTTGTTACCTCTTTGCTCATGTTTCCCTCTATTTTCACTTTCTACAGGAAAGAGGAAGGATTCAATATCAATGTTTGAAATCTGATAGCAGAGAAAGGCACAGATGGGGAACTCACACATGAAAAAGATACTTATGTTAATATTTTCACTGAGTGATACATTGAAAGCACTACATGTAGTGCTAGCAGGGAATGTGAAGGTATAATGAAGTGTACTTGTTTTATTAGGGTGTTCATACTTAAATTTTTTATCCTTTCACAGAAGCAAATCCAGAGAAATTCAACAGCCGATTTAGAAATAAAATGTTTTATGCAGGGGTAAGTACAGATTTGTCTTAAAGAATGATGCTAACTTAGCCCAAATGTTTTCTTAATTACCTTCCCCCTCACTTTCTCACATCAGGAGCTCATGCCAGTTCATTTTGCCTGTTACAATTTCAAATGCACACATGCTGTTTCTGGCAGTGTTTTGGCCTGTATCTTAGTAGCTTTGAGGAACACTCGTGGATGTAGGGTCATGGGGAGTGCAGGGCACAAATCAGATAATTGGAGTGTTTAACGATGTGCGAATATGCGCATATAACTTCCACTTGTGCATTGGAGGCAAATGGACAACACTTTATTCTGAAGCCATTAAGAGCAAACAGCAGTTTGATAATGAATAACATATAATGTATTTCTAGATGATGACACCCGCTGTACCCATGTGCCTTAAACATGGAAACAAGTATGTGAGCAAAATTTTGCACTTAATGGTCCAGGATACCGTTGCACTTGGGTGTTCAAGAAATTTTTTTTCAGTTAAGCTATCAAAAGGAGAAGTATCACAATTTAAAACAATTAAAAATAAAATCATGTCTTCTGACAGAGAAAGTTTGACATACGGATGGCATTTTGGTAATTAGCTCTGTGAGGAAGACAGGAAGTGTTGACAATTCGTGCACTCATTTCTGTTGCAGGCAGCCTTTACAGACTTTCTGCAAAGAAGCTCAAGAGATTTATCCAAGCATGTTAAAGTTGTGGTAAGTATAAGAAATTGTGTCATAGTATTGGGGGAAGGGGGTGGAGGGGGAGGTTTGGAGAGAGAGTGAGGTGAGAGTTTAATGGCTCTGTTACTTTTCAGTTTTGAGCATGACATTTGCAACACATTCCAAGGAAAGTCTTGGGAAAGTTGTTACAAAGCAGCAGCACTTCTCTTGTCTGTGGCTCCATTCAGCAATTTCTCTGTGCTCTGTCACTTTGGCTTTGTAGTGTGATGGTACAGACCTGACTCCAAAGATCCAGGAGCTGAAGTTCCAGTGTATAGTGTTTTTAAACATACCCAGGTAAGCTCAAGATAGATTATGGAAGTCATACAAGAAAAATAACAGTAGTTTTCAAAAGGCACCTACCAGTTGTCCTGGGCTGCTTATAATGCTGACCTGCCTGCTTATAATGCTGCTAGTGAGCAATGCAGAATGGCATCAGAGTTCAGGGGGCAGCAAAAACATCCTTTAAGACTCTGAATATCCTGATACAGTAGAAATGCTTAACAAAAACACCCGGAAAAGTTGTGCATCTAACCTGCAAAGAAGTTAGTAAAGAGACAGATGCCTGGTCTTTTGCTTAATTAGAATCAAAGTGCAAAATAAAGGGGGAGGAGGGGACAGAAATGGAGAGAGGGGAAGGATAAATATTTTACCAGTTAGTGAATACCAAACTGCTGAAAGAAGTTACAGTTTTTAAGATGTTACAAGGTGTCCTTAATAAAAATATAGCTGAATCATTAAATATTGCTAATCTCCTTCTCTCTAGAACAGTAGTCTCCAAACCTAATTTGATTATACATCTCTGTCAGTGAAAGGCTTTTAAGCACCACCTCAATATATGTATATTTATATTATATACATGTACCTCTATACTAGTATTACAAACAATACAAAACATGCACAAATATGAATTAAGAAAGAATATCATAAAGATGAAACAAACTTATTTTATTTTTTTTAATGTTTGCTTTCTTATTTACTAAAAGAAAAAGCAAAATTTTTCTTCACACACTCTAATTGTGTTGTGAGTTTTGTATTTTTCTTGCATGCACCCCACTTTGGAGATCATTCCTTTAGATAACCTCCTACTTTGCTCCACATGCAGTCCCAAGCACTTGATCTTTTGAGTCCTGCACTGCAAACTTCTACTTGGTGTCACCTCTCCAAAGTTCCCCCTTCTATCACTTTTAGATCACTTTTGTGTCAATTCTTTGATGGCAGAAAAGAGAGATACCACAGCTGGATCTGTTCCTGCTTCTTATGTCTCCCTGCCTCCTCAAGCCATGCAAAGTTGGTTAGCAGGGAGAGAGGAAACAGGGGCACAACAGCTTTATAGCTCAAACAGCTCACCAGCAGGAATCAAAGCACATAGGGAGAAAGGAGTGCTGATCCTCTATTTCCTATTTCCTGGTGTTTCCCCATTTTCCTCTCAGAGAGGAACACTATAAAGTTTATGGTGGATTCATTTGCAGGTGTTGTATCAGCTTGGAAACAAGCAGAACAGGCTGATAGCCTACTAGTCAGGACCCATCAGGGCAAGCTGCTTCCTCAGAGCTGCTCTCCAAACCTCTCTCTGCAGGTATTGTGCTGGCACAATGCCCTGGGGAAACCCTGGTGACCACAGGGACTTTGAGCCCCAGCGTCATGACGATGGCTACATCGAAGTCATCGGCTTCACCATGGCCTCCCTGGTGAGTACTGGGGAGCTGCCAGGGTGGGCAGCACTGCAGAGTGCAAATTGTCCTTGTTACTGCAGAACAAGTGGGTTTCCCACAGTCAGCTAAGGCCAAAGCGTGCTCTGCTGTCACATGGCAGAGTCAAACTATTATTTTCTAATTAGAGAAGTGTTATTTAACAACAAAAAGTATTACTTGCAAAATACGGCTGATTTGCATGTGCAGAGCTCCCAAGTTAAATGGCAAGATTATTACAGCAAGAAGTCATGATTTTACTGTGGGAATGTTCTATGATCAAATAAATACTGCTTTTTCTTTTTAACTTTTGTGTATTTCAATCTATGGCCTTAAAGTCTATTTTTAGGTATAGCTGGTATATTAATATGATATATTATATAAAATTATATGCACATACAGTTTCCATATGATCACCAAAAATCTTGTGAGACTTTAGTAACAGCTGTGGAAAATTTTATTAGTATGTCTCACATTAATTTTATCTCTCCTTTTTATTCTGCTAGGAAAAGAAAATTCAGCCAACGATTTAAATTTGTCAGTGCACTTTCTTTCAATGCTGTCCTTAAAGTGAACTAAAACTGAGTCACCATAAAAGCTATCTTGCTGTAAATACCCTGGTGTCCTGCTGTGGCAGTGGTCAAACACAGTGGCAGTGACTTCACAGGGTGGTAAAATGCAGCCAGAATTGGTAGTTATCCCCAAGGAAACACTGTCCTACCTAAGGCACTGCAGCTTGGACTTAGTGTGGCCAGCAGAAGGCCCAGAACTGGACTTGCTGGCAGGTTTTTATAGCTCACACTCAGCTCCACACCTGTATGCCTTTGTTGTTATTATCTCATGTAAGCTATTTTAAAACTGAGATGGATAAGCCTGTTTTAGCTAAAGTCACTTGTTGAGACTTGACCTGACCTCAGTCCATATCACTTTCAGTAAATACCTATGATAATGGTTTTTGTTTAATTAAAGACAAATCTAATCTTCAAAGTAAGCAAAAGGCAGTTTCCTTTAAAAGTTTGCTTGGGTTAAGGATATTTTTCTGTCTTTGCTTTGGGTCTTTGGATGGGTCTAGTGGATTAGGGAAGTAACTGCCAAAAATAATTTGTTTATTAGCCTCGTAGATCTTGTGGGAATAAATGTGACGAGTTTAGGGCATGTTTTTGAAAATGCTGTCAAAATTCTCTTTAGCATGTACCAACTGGCAGTTTTTTTACATTTGCCATTAACACAGCTCTAGCCAATGGAAGTGCCTAGAGAGATCTCAAAAGCTACCAACAGTTTCAGTTGGGGCTGAATTTAAGAAGTAGGCCCCTTTGAGCTGCTGTTTCTCTTTAAAGGAAGCCTAGTTGAGAACTGACGGTCTGCAGGTGTACTTTGGCTGTGAGGCTGAAGATTGTAACCCTAAATTGTATTGATATAATCGTAACTTGTCTTGTATGTCTCTCAGATGTGCTCCTTCATACCTAGGTGGGTCTGTGAAACCAAGGGAAAGAACTACTTTATAAAAAGTATTATTATATCATTGATCATATTATCAATTGATCCATAATATTAAGTGCACAGAGCAGGATTAAGACCTTTACTTGTGTTTAGGCTATTCTCTGTTTGCATTGCATTAATATGAGATCTTTTTTCTGCATCTGAGAGATGAGAGCTAATAGTCACATAATAGTCATTATTCATTAAAAAAATTCATTAAAAAAATACATTTCTGCCCAAACATGTCTACCTAGAATTTGAAGGGTCTGCTCATTGTCTTTCTTACTTAATTGCTTTGAAATTAATTCTTAAATATGATATTTAATTGTTTTTAACAAGGTCCTTCTGCTTGCTCTTTTCAGCCTGTCTAATGTTGAGGTTGACTTGATGTGCAAGCTTTCATAATAAAAAATTTAAATTTATCTAATTCACATTAAGGACTATTTTGTTCAGGAAGGGGAAATAATTTTTCTGTCTTGCAGAAGTATCCAGTTAGGGATGTTGTTTTTAAGAGCAAATAATTATTAGCAATACTGTTATGGTAAAAACAAACCAACCAAAACAAATTGAAAGCTTTAAGAATGAACACAGTTATTAATTTCTGTGTGCATGTGCGTGCATATATATGTCATTAGATATCTGCTTGTTGCCCAACACTTTTCTTTATGAAACTTTAAGTATTGCTTTGCAGTTTTGAGGTGAAAATATTTCCATTGTGGTCTCTTAGAACAGCTTAGGTATGGAGTGCCATGTAACGGCCGCTGTCAGCAAAGTGGCATTTTGGATTTGTGAACTGCCTCAGAGCTGTCTCTGTTCTGAGCTGTCTTTTCCCTGCTCGGTGTTTTGTTTGTCTGTGTTTTGTGGCCTGTTTGCTGTCTGCAGGCTGCTCTCCAGGTGGGTGGGCACGGAGAGAGGCTGCACCAGTGCCGGGAGGTGACGCTTTTGACGTACAAATCCATCCCCATGCAAGTGGATGGCGAGCCCTGCCGCCTGGCTCCCTCCCTCATACGCATCTCCCTGAGGAACCAAGCCAACATGGTGCAGAAAAGCAAGAGGAGAACGTCCATGCCTTTGCTCAATGAGTGAGTTGCACACCTGCATGTCCTAGCGGCGGGAGGCCCGTGTGGGGCAGCTTATTCCCTCATGGATTCTGCATGTACTGGACTTGCGGCGCATTTGGAAAATAAATCTGAAAAAAAAAAAAATCACACCTTCTGAAGTCCCTTTTCACTCTCTTGTAAATACTTATCTGACTTTCTTTCACTCTTTATCTTCTGAGTTACCCCTGTCCTGCTTTTAGACTAGTGTTGTATCTTTCTGTTATGTATTTATTTATTTATTTATTCAGAGAGGTTTCTGCAGGCTTGGCAGTGCACTCCTTGGCTTCTTGACAGTTCTGCATATGTATGCCATTTACCCTTGAAGTTATTTTTTTTTTATTATTTAGTTTGTTAGCCTTATTGGTCTGCTTTTTAAGCTGCTTTGAAGACTCTGTATGAAATTGCCACAATCAGGAACTAGTCAGGGCATATTTCAGTCTCTGTTGCGAGCACATGCTGCCTGGCAGAGTTTATGGAGAAAGACCTGAATGCCCTGAAAGAACCATTTGTACTTTGTAGGAAATCTTTCTCCAGTACGGAAACCCAAATGAGAAATGAATATTGTAAATATGACTAGGGGAAAGTTAAAAAGGCTGCGATCTAGTTGCTTGTGAAGAGGAATACACAGGGCTAACATTCCTTTTCATGATTAAACCTTCTTTACAAGCACTGCAGAGATATTTTAATTACAAGAAACCTAAATAGTCAAATCTTGACCTATGAAAATGGCCATACAATAAAATAATTTAGATTATTGTGTAGAGGGTATTATTGTAATCCCAGTATAGATCTCTATTGCTGCTAAAATGAGTGATGCAAAGGACTTTGCTGTTTTTTGTAAAGTATTCTAATCGTGAAGCAAAACAATCTGTCCCTTATTCAAAGTACTGAACTATTGGCCTACAGTTAAGGATTCATATTTAATTCAAACACTCATGCACCGAGGCTTTAATATTTCTGAGGAAATGGGTGGGGAATTTTGCTGTTCCAGCTGTAATGGTGAGGAAAGTTCTGTGAAGAGATGCAATACCTTTCACTAGACTAACTCATATAACTGAGAAAAAAAAAGACAAGGTCTTAGGCACACCTTTTCTCTTCAGCTATCTTAAAAGTTGTTTCCCTTTCAGCTGTATATCTAGAGAAAAATACTGCTTTACTTTAAACTTTGACTCCAGCCCTTAAGAGTTTTTTTGTCATACCCTGGCTGTCAATCTCTTAATGTAATCAAAGCCACCCTGGTTACTTTCAACATGTTCCCATTCAGGTTAGCACTCTGTTCAACTGAACTCCTGCTCAAATTAAACTTTAGCCTCTTACTGAGACTAAAGCTTTAGGTTTCAGTAGAAGCCCATTTCTCTAATGTGCAATTTCTATTTGCCTGGAAAATACAGAGGGTATACTCACCTTTCTTGAGCAGAGAATATCAGACCCTTGACTGTGGCACCAGTGCCCAACTTTACCCACAACTCCTCAATCATTTATGAAAGCTAGAATAAAGCAAAGGGCAATCCTGGGACAATTTTTCTGCAGTGAAGGAGACTACTGCAAATGTAAAATGATAATTAGCATGGTGAGGTTTGGATTTTTAGATCTGAATTTAAACTGTGGTAGGGAAATACAGATTTGTAGTATATGCCAGCTGTGAAGGGGGTATTATTTGTGTTTTAGCTTGATTTAAATGTACCACGGTATGCTAAATTGCCCTCAGAGTCCTTTGATTTGGATAAGGTATTTTTCTGCAGATCTTTGTCTTGGGGAAAAGCAAATGAGCTGTCAGTAACTGTAGTCTCAGCTTCACGTATCATAAACTGTGTATGTATATTTACATCTATTTCTACATATGTGTATGTACCTCACTCTGAGGTTGAAAAGGAAGGAGAGAGGGCCTGAATCTTCTGCTGTGACAAAAAGTAAATGTTATGTTAAAGGTTAAAATCTAGGAAGTACATTAGTATTTTAAGAAGTTCATTCAATATGATGCTGATTGGTAGTATTGCACAAGTGAGAAAATTTATAATTAAATATGTTTATTTATTTTTCTTAACTTGATCTCTAGGATACAACTCCTGTTCTGTTGGAATCTCCCAGAAAGCCTTGTATTGGACTGGACATGATAGATTAAGGGTTTTTTTATGACTATCATTTGAATGTTAGATATGTGAGATAAGTCAGTGGGTCTGGAGCTATCCTTAATTAATGGACAGCCTTTCTTGAGCTCCTTGCCAGGAAACCAATTAGGAAATTATCTTGGTCACAGAAGGGCAGAGTTGTTATTATTGACAGCTTTCATATTATTGCCAGGTAAGAAGTAGGAGTGAGTAGAAAAAGACTTAATTTGAAGAAGTTTTACGCTATTTCTGTATTTTTTGTCCTGATCTTGACTGTTCTGTGTGTATTCTCTGGGATCTTTTTTTCTCTCCTTGAAACACTTATTGGCTAAGTTCTCATTCCTGTTCTCCACTATTGATCACGGTAGCATGTGAAAGAGACAGCACATAGCTCATTTTTCTGTGACTGAGCCAAGGATGTGATTGTTGTGAGTTATATCAAAAATTATGGGGAAAAAGGAGAGAAATTGTGGTTCAGCTTTTTCAGGGATATTTTTCTGATTAGAAGCTCCTGTGTAGTAATCTCCCCAGTAAGTTTCAGTAAATGAACACTTTCAGAATTGTAAAAAGTATTTTGCTCTCACTGACTTTTAGTTTGGGTTGAAGAAAAACATCCTGCATAATGGATGAGAAAGAAGAGGGAAGAGCTTTCAGAGGAAACATATTCTATACGCTCAAGAAAAAAAAAGGGACTATTTGAATATAAACACTAAAGGTGAATTAAAATTGACAGTCATTACATACAAAATGCAAGTTTCCTTAAGGTATGAGAAAGAAGAATGGAAACAGCCATCTGTCATTGTGGATACAAAATCTCCAGTAAGGGTATATTAAACAGTAATTAGAGATGGTCAAGCCTTCGAGACAATTCAGTCCATCTGGATCTCAGCTCTGATGTTTGTTTGCATTTCTGGATCTGCTTCCAAAGTTTGTTGCTTTGAAATTTTTCAGTGCCTGTGGAAGAAATCCTGGGGTCCCTTGTCTTCCTTGTACACTTCTGTGCCAAGCTTGTCACTGGTGCTCACTGTGTCTTTGGGAAGCTCCTGTGTGCCATATAACAGTGATTTTTTCCATGTGCATGTCTTCAGTTGCTCTTGGCTTCCTAGTGTGAACTCTGAGCTCTGCAGGTCCCTTCATTCAACTTTTATGTGACACATTCCTTTTGTTTCTGTTTAAATGTTGTGTGTCTTTGTCTCTCTTTCTTCTCTTCCACTCCTTCTCTCTCTCTCACCATTTTTTCTTGTCTGTCCTCACCGTGTGCTGTTTTTCTCCTGGCCACTCATTTCCTGCTGCCTTATAGTATCCATAAAGTGCAGTCTGCTGACCTGAGGAGAGTCTCGGCTCCCCCTGATTCCTTCACTGTGTGAGTATCTGGCTTTTTTCTATTCTATGAGTTCCATAGCCTTTTGTTATTACCCTGTGTCATTCAGCCAAGAGATGGGGCAGTAAAATCCAGTGACAAACGGGACGAGGGAGCTCAGATGACAGCATGACTGATGGGCACAGGATCTTACCAGGAAGGGCACAGCTCCACAGTAGCCAAGTAAGGCAAGCAGGGCATGTCTGGTGATGGTGACCAGGTTCAGCCACGTTCCAGCTCTCCAGACATCCATAACAACAGGCACATCTGAATTTAAATCATCAGGCATCATTCCAGGAAAGAATCAAGATGAGATCTTTTCAATCCAACACAGGAGGTTTCCTCTGAACATGTGGAAAAATGCTTATTATTGTAAAGTTGACAGAGCACTGGCACAGATTGCCAAGAGAGCTTGTGGAATATTAGTGATAATCAAGCCCTGCCTAGACTTGGTACTGGACAGCCTACTCTAGGTGGTCCTGCTGGAGTAGGGGTTTGCACCAGATGAGCTCTAGAGGTCGCTTCCAGCTTCAACCATTCTGTGAAATTTCAGAAAACTGCAAGTACTTCATAACAACAAGGAAAGATTTCCAGTTTGGTGTGCCTTATCCATGGGTCCTATTTTCTGTACTCTGCTGAGGAGCATAAAGCAATGAAACCAACTTGTCTCACCAATTCAACATCTAAACCAGGCTCTAGAAAAAAGTTGAGGTAACCTTTATTTCTTTCACAGAACACTGAGCTGTATATCTGGGAGAATAAGTACTATTTCCAAGCCTAGGGATATCCCTTGGAAAATGACCTCCAAATTTTGATGCAGTTCCTTTTAATGTCCCATTAGATATCAGCTGTCAAAAAGCTGGGAGAGAGCAACTTGCAAACCCCAAACTATTTTGAAAGTCAAAGATGTTCTGTATCTTAAAATCTGTAAAAATAGATTAAACATACTGCTACACTGGGGCTGCCAATTAATGTGTCTGGCAAATTAAAATATGAACCTGTGAGATAACAGAGAAATTTGATTTGGATTATGATGGCTTTGAGATTGAAATATTCCTTTGTTTTTTTTTTATTGAACAGCATATCAGCAGACTGAGTTCCAGTTAGTACTGAACAGCCGGGCAGATCCTACTGAGACCTGGTGATGGATATAGCCTGTCTTAGATAAATGTCAGGATTTCTGCAGCAGGAGATGCATGGGAATTTGGGGCAGCCAATTTATTAGACTCATAATAAATTGGCTGCCCCAAATAGACTCTTTTTTGCAGATATAGTAGAACTGTAGTGTGATTTATTACAAACGTTTATCCAAGGTGTGTAAGTAAATACAAGTGTTGTATTTTTGAGGCTCTTTTAAAAGGAAGGTAAAGACTTTCATTTTCCTGCTGGATGTTCAGAGATGAGAAGATGCACACATAAGGGTACATTTGTCTTGTGTGGTTGATATACTAAGGAATGCTGAAAAAAATGCCACAATGACCACTGAAAAAGAAATGAAATTTACTTGCATAGCTCTTACAGTCCTACAAGTGGAATAAACACTGTGGGTAGGCTGTAATTATTTTTTCAATTACAAAGTCTGCATAAATGAAAATAAAAATAACCCTGTCTTGGTAAACACTACTCCTTTATGGAGTTTATGTGGTAATGATTGCAGCAGAGTATGCATATAAAACCTGTATGAATAAGAAAAGGTAATAGCAAATAATATTTTTGCATTTAGAAGTCCAAATTCCAAGCAGAATCAGCTTTCTCAGGCTGACATTTATGAGAGCATGTAATGACAAGTGGAGTAATTTCAACCTGACAGAGAGTAGGTTTAGATTAGATATTAGGAAGAAATTATTTATGGTGAGGTACTGGCACAGGCTGCCCAGAGAGGTTGTGGGTGCCCCATCCCTGGAGGTGGTCAAGGCCAGGTTGGATGCGGCTTTGAACAACCTGGTCTTGTGAAATGTGTCCCTGCCCATGGCAGGGACTTGGAACTAAGTGATCTTTAATGTCCCTTCCAACCCCAAAAATTATATCATTCTGTTTAGTGGGATTGTTATTTCTGGAGAGCCCACTATGCTTGGAAGGGTAAAGTGTGAAAGAATCAGAGTTAGCATGCAGGAGAAGAAAACAAGTACCAGGTTTCTACTGGAAACTTCAGTATGTGTCTGTACGTTAAGTGTCTGTCTGGGTCTAGCCTCTACAAAGCCAAGACTGTTTGCTAAAACAATTATGAAATAAGAAAGGGCCAAAGAATTTACTGTAGTTGGGTCAACCTGGCTTACCTGGGTTAACACTTTATGTCCTGGTTTTGGCTGGGACATGGCTAATTTTCTCCATAGCAGCTGGGACAGAGCTGTTTTCTGGATTTATGGCATGAATACTGTTTTGGCTGTTGCTATGAGTGTTTATCCCAAGTAAAGGACTTTTCAGTGTCTCACACTCTGCTGCTGAGGAGCTGCACTCAAAGCTGGGAGGGAGTAAGGTCAGGTCAGCTGACACAAACTGTCCAAGGGGATGTTTCACACCAGAGAAGGTCACTCCCAGTATGTAAACTGGAGGAGTTACCTGGGAGGGGTCTGACCACTGTTGGGGATGGGCTGTGTGGTGAGAAGTTGTATTGTGCATCACTTTTTTCCTCTCAGCTTTGTTACTCTCTCTACCACCCATTTATAATTATGATTATTATTATTACTGCCATATTTATCATTATTATGCTATTTTGTTCTATTATGAAGTTCTTATCCCAGCTATGAGGTTCACCTTTTATTTCCAATGCTTCTCCTAATCAAGGGGACTGCCCTTTGGCCCAGCATTCCATGATGTGGCTGCTCATCTAGCTCAGATGCTCAAATGAAAGAAAAAAAAAGTGGTAGAACTTATAATTTCAAGGGTATTTTTTTTTTTCAGGTAAAGAGCTTAGCAAGAGCTTTATCTTAAAATAGTAGTGAACTTTTGTGAAGCACTAAATTTCGTCCGTAAAAGAGACTGAATGAGTCTGCTCTGTTGTGGCAGTTCTTATGTTTTAAGTAGATAGATGCTGCCAGAAACTTATTTTTAATGCATCATTTCTAAATGCATCTGTCAATGTGATATTGAAAGTAAGAGGAATTAATTTTCTCTTTTGGCTACAGCTTTTCTCTTTCCAATTGTTCTAAACACTGGAACACTTAATTAATTTTTCATGTTTATTTCTTCTCTAGGAGACAGGTAATTCATTAATCATTCATTGTCACTGCAAACATCTCCTAAAAACTGATTTTTTTTACTCAAGTATTTGTTGTATGGGGGGAAGTAGATTTCCTTTTCTGTTTACTGATTCACACTAAAATCTGATTGCGTGTAGGATGGTGAAGGCTGTATTCTTGAACATTTATCAGAAATTTGTCACCGGATTCTATAGAGTCATTGGACTGTTTATTTTTATTATTCCTTTTTCTATGGGGACATGAAGCATAAGAAATGGATTCATAAATACTTGATATAGGGATCAGGGCATTTATAATTTACAAGCCTGTCTTCTCAAGCTGGTGGCATGGCAGAACTGTAAATGGTTGCTGTGCAGGAGGCTTGGGCAGGACCCGAGCTCACTCTGCCTGGGCTTTTCCCTGGGTGGCTGGAGGCAGAAGCACGTTTCCTAGGAAAGCCAGCTGTGCTCCAAGTGAGCTGTCTGGCATCCCCTCACTTGATGCTGGGCGATTAATAGGGGTGAGAGGAGCAAGTCACAAATTAATCAAAAGCTGAGTGTGCTTTCTCAGTGAAAGACCTTGGAGAAGACTCATATTTAGGTTTGTGCTTAAATGAAATCATTGTAAATAACAACTATGATGAAACAGTGTGTTTTAGTTGACCCAAATCTTTATTTACATCCTCATGGAGCAAATGACACTTGGGATTTAATTCTGTGGATTGATGTGTTTGTGGAATGAGGTTCTTAATTAGATTCTTTAGGAGGTAATGGAATTAATTCATCTGTACATTCAAATACATTTTGTTGACTAAGTAATACACCAATTTTTAAAAAATAGGTAAGTAATTTTAATATTTTAGGTTGAATTTAAGTGCAGCAATCTCCCCAAATTTATTTATAAATTGCTGCTATATGTAGAAAGCTTTTCTTCCTCTCCTTGAGGTTGAGCAAGTTGTTTTACACAGTAATCAGAGACATCTATTTCTCTTAATAGTGTACTAATGTTTGTTTTCGGTGACATTTGTCACCCTGTTATTTTCTTTTACATGGACATGCTTATGTATTTAATCTTTCTGCTTTCTGGATGTGCTGGGTATGTCTTAACAAAGAAAAAATGATCAATTTGTACAATAATATGGATTATTATGCAGTGTCTATAAAGACTATAGAAGTGTTGATAGTGGAAGTATTTTGCTCAGCTGCATTAAATAGATTTCTGTGAATGAATGAGTTAATTAGTTTGGCTGATGAGGACAATATACCCTAGTGTCAATTGCTAGTCTAATAGCATAAGAAATGAATATTCCAATAGTGAGTTTCAGAACTAAATTTATTTGGAACAGGTAATAAAATGTAGTGACACAATGTGTCAGCCAGTGACTGTTCTAAGAGAACAAAAGGTGTGTTGCAAAGAACTGATGAACAAAACCATCAGGCTTCAGTTACTGAATAAATGTCTCTTTTGGGTATGTGTCAATATACACACATTTTTGGGAGTGTGTATATATGCTTACTGTATTATGAATATGCTACTTGTGGCTGGACCTGGCTAAGTCTATAAATTTCTACCCTGTAGAAAGGACCTCCTGGCACTGCTATTTCTGATAATAGTTTATTTTCTATAGAAAGCTACTGTTCCCAAGGTTATATTTTTATGACTAAGATAGTGAAACTTTTTAAATGGACAAGAGGCCAAGTTCTGTTTCTCTCCAGCTTTATGTTTCTGCACACAACCTGTTTATGTAATGATTTTAGCCTGTCTTTATAAAAAGGGTGTGAGAGGAGAACAGAACTGAATATCAGACTGTAGTATTTGCCAGCTGATTGTCCTCCTACCCTGGACCTGCTCCTGTTTCTCCTCAGAAAGTACATCACACTTTAGATGGCTTGTTGCTTCTGCAGAAGCAAAGTCGGAGATACACAATGTGCCTATATACCAAAAATTATACTTTTTGCAAAAACATGGCAAGTACCCTCTTAAGTATTTTCTAATTAAAAGATAATTTTGGAGAGTGTGTGTGTGTGGTTCCTGGAAGAGCAAATATATTTTAGATTTGCTTTTCATTTTAGATATTTTTCTTCCTTCAGCTCCAAGCAAAGAAAAATGGCTTGCTCACTTTTTTTCAGGGGAAAGGACTAATTTGACTCAGAAGGTGATACTTCATGTGCAAGAGGTTGCCATTGGCTCCAAGCTAAGAAATAACATTTTCTTTTCTTCCTTACATGGCATTAGGTAGTGAGTCAGCATATCTACAGAAGTTAGTGTTGTCTTTCTCTCCCCTTGGTGTCCAAACACCATCCTGTTCTCACAGGTAGGTTGGAAGGGAGGCAGCTTGCCAAGGTTTGGCAGATGTTGGCAGGAGGTCATCCTGTTTCCCTGTCTTTCCTCTCCTGCTTTCACGAGATATCCAGGTTATCCATTGTGATGATGAGTTTGAAATGAGGCCCGTGGTGATAAGTCTACCACTGATTAATTGATGACCTGTGTGAAGAAAACTGACTTTTGAACCAGTGCTTAGAAATGAGGTAACACAGGTAACACTTGTGAGATGTGCCTTGTCCTGCACTAACAGTGCAAATGCTGTTGGTCAAATAGTTTAAAATTGAGAAAATAGTATATTTATGATAGTGCACAGCATTAAACTTACAAAAGGCTGTGAATATTATCCAATATTACTGTAGGCAGAGTCCTTTTACTAACAAGATTAAAACAGAAAATATAGACAGTATTTTGATAAAAGCACCAAATGAGTAATCTACTTTTAACTGACCTGGGGCTGAGTTCTTATAGGACAGGCATTTGGTATGTGCATTATAATATACAGATTGTCTATCTTTCTTTAAAAATGGAAAATGCAAATGTGGCTAAGTTAATTCGCATAGATTCCAGCTAAACTTAAAAAATCAAATAATAAGTTACAGTAAGTGTGAAAGGAAAAAGCTTTTCTGGACAAATTTGTATCAATATATGAGCACTTAAATTTCTAGATTTTGATTTATTGAGTCTTTCAAAATTATTAGCAGTTGAGGTGTCTAAATCAGACTGAAATGTGTAAAAATGAGGTTGCCATAGTGCTATTTGCTTTTAAAATTCCTCCTGGGTTCTGAGTATTAGACTTACAACATTAGAAATCTGGTTCTTAGCCACGTTTTTGTTGACTTTTTCCCAGACCAGAGATGCTGCACCAAGATCCTGCAGTAATGTGGTGTGGGTGCTCTCATGGGCAGAGGGATGGTTGTCCTGAGATACTCCTCAAGAAGTATCTTTTTGTGTCTTGAAATTCGAGTTGGCAGATCTGCTGGCTGTGGTAGGGCTCTAAGATGTACACAAAATCAAATTGGAGAAGGGCGGGGTAGCTACACAGGGGTGTAAGAACTCAGAAAAACCTTTACAGTTTCAGGTCACACAAACAGCAAAAGGGATTCTTGGTCTTGCTTATTATTTAAGGTGTAACGTCTGTGCTGTGGTGCGGTAGAAAGTCATTGTTTTAAATGCGGGAATAGGCCTGTGGGGACTCGGCCCACTTTTGAAGACGCTTGTTCTTTTTCTTCTTTCAGAGAAGACTGAAATCCCTTCATATTCTGTTTTCCTTTGCTCTTCCAGGGAACACTTTGTCTAAGAAGCTTTCTTCTTTTCTTGCAGTCCTCATTCCATCCCAGATCGCCTGCGGATCAGAGTGAACAGGATTAATTTACAAGAATACGAGGGGCTACATTACGACAAGGAAAAACTCCGCGAAGCTTGTAAGTTGGAAGAAGCCAGATTGTAGCTGCTTTTGGTAGAACATTCTGTACAAACCTTACATTGACCAAAACAACCCCTACCGCAAAAATAACAGCAAAAATCCACCAAACACAGAGTGAAGCATAAATTTTTGGATAAGTAATGCAGAGAGTATGTTCATCTGTATGTGCATGTGTACAAATGTGTTCTCTCTATATAAATAGCCTCTCTAAAGAATATGTATAGAGATTCCACCTGCTTTCTTATTTAACTATGTCTCTGCCCTCTAATTTTATTTACTTTAAAATAAGTATTTTTCACACAGGCAATTTTTTATTAATGTCTTTCTACTTGTTCTGCTGGATTTCTAGTGTATGAAACTGTACCAGATTTTAAGACTAGCATCAGGTTCAAACTGAGTTGGAGACCATGATACATTTGATATTGAGAATGTGCACTGACCTGGAACACGGTTCTTGCACAGGTACATTTATCTTGGGGTACAAATCTGGCTTCCCCACACCCTTATTCTTTACCAGCCTTCAGTTTTCCATTTCAGAGAATAATCGCTGTTTTGTTTCCTCTTGTAATGGTTTAATTGCCATGTTCAGGGGTAAGTCAAAAGCAGACAGCGGTTGCTTTGGCAACATTGATGATGACAATCTGTACTTAAAATGGATTCCTTTCCTTGGTGACACACAGAGTCATTAATCAATGCGGGACGGGGCTTCTTGTGATAACAATTTAATAGTCTTGTTATGTATCTGGCTCATTATTCATATTAAATTACGAGCATGACTGTTTGTTGTGCAACAGAGCTTCAGTTCCCTCTGCAATACAGAGTGCTCTGGTAATTACAGGATGACAATCCTTTTAATTGGTTTGCTTATCTTATTGTTGGAAGATAATTAAACTGTTTCCATTACACTCTTCTAGTCCCACCCCTCCTCATTCTACTGTCTCTCCTTAAAACAAGAGAATTTTTATATAGCTCTCAACAGTCTTAACAGAAGTTAGTGTATTTTGGGCATATTTAAAGCAATCAAACCCTTCTTCACTGGGCTCAGAAGAATTTTAACAGGATCAGGATTATTCCTCACTGGAGAGAACTTGTTTTGAGCTTGAGTTGAGAGTTTGACATTGAGTAGATTTCAGACCACACTGAATACACAGCTCTCCAGCACTGTCAGAAACAGCTTGGTTCATTTGAGATGTTGCTATCTGAGGAGAACTATACTTATCCATCCTTACTATGCATGTAAATTTTCTGTGTTGGTAGTTAGAATGTATTTTGTCCTTAGGAGTTATTACATATTCTGACACAAAATATACAACTTCTCTCACTATTGTCACTGTGGTGGTAATTGTGCATTTATCTTATTTGTCACCTGCCAAAATTCATAGTGATAACATTAGAAGAAAATGTCAGCATCTGATCTAACATCTCGGTTTTAGATTTCATAAGGATTTGATCCCATACTGGGAGTGTGTTTAAGAGATTATAATTCAAAAAACAGATGTTTGTTGATCAAGAGTTAAAGTTATTGCTTTTGGACATTGGTGGTTCATTTGCAATAAACCCTTTTGTCCCTTTCAAGTTAATGTATGACCAGCTTGATGTTATATTAATAACATAGCTGCACTATTCTCCCCAGATATTTCTCATTGAATAGTTTTTCCTACCAGTCTTCTTTTAACTGTTTCAGTAAAGCTTGTTCATTACTGTTTTTACGTAAGAATACAAGAAAACAAATATCCCCATTATCCTAAAAGAAACCAGAAAAGATACTTCACCTTAGCCTTAGCAATTACTAGAAATATCCTGTAAGAGGACATGTAATTTGCACTATACACTGGTGCAAGCCTACTTCTCTGGTTATATAACTTAAAAATGCCTCTTTTACTGGAGGGTTGTTACTAAAGAGGTGCTGTTTTCCTTCAGCAGGACTGTAGCTCTTGTGTGTATGGATGTCTCACTTAGTGCTTGCAGGAGGTCAAGTTTATATACTTGTTCAGGCTTTGCAGAATACCTACAACTGAATCCATAATGCTATACTTAATATCCATTCTCCATCCACAGGGATTAAAAGCATTTCTACCTCCCTAAATAATTTGAGAACAAAGCAGAATCTCCCAGCAATCTGAACAGGAAAAGGAAGCCAGTTAATAAGGAGTTATCCCTGAAGGAAAAATAGCAAAGGAGCTATTATGGTTTTTGCCTGTTACATGTCCCCATAATACAGTTTTGAAAGTTCTGACCTCAGTGTAATGATAGATCATTTTAACTTACAGTAAATACATTTAACTCCCCTTGGTTTCTTGAAATACTGATTGGAATCTATCAACTATTTCACCTAAAATTGCACTTCCTGACATAGAGGCGCTCATGATACAAACTGTTCCATGAAGATTAATCTTCACTCTGCTGGAGGTAGACACCTCATTTGAAAGCCTCCAGAACAATTAAAGAATGTAATTCTGTCCTTTGAAGGGCATGACTGTCCTTAGCTCATTCTCCTTCTATTGTTTTCTACTTTTCTTGTCAACGCAGCTGGCATTTAACCAAGATGCTGCTTCTGAATTGTCCCTTTCTTTCCCTCCCCTTGCTCTTTCTTTTCTCCTGTCAGCATCTCAGTATTGTGTGGGGGATGATTAATGATGGTACAGAGGATGCTTATTGATCCTTCAGTGAGGAGGGATGAATGCTTCCATGCAGCATTTTAAGAAATGTTGGCATTTCAGTTATGTTGTAATATTCTCTGCAAATGTAGTTGTCTTTCCTAACACCTCCTTTTTCATGTCCTAAGCTCTTGTCGCCTTAGTCACAAGCTTCACCATCTCTGGCCAGTATGAGAGTTGCACAATACAATAACCATTAAGATTATCTTATTCAAAAAGTGAGCTGGACTGATGTTTCTAGGTGGACAGAATATAATTCAGTCTCTCTTTCCTGCTTATCTTGTGTGCACTCTCTCTGGCTTCCTGTTATAGCAGAAAAATGTGCTCCAAAACAGCATTGTGGGCGAACAATTGAGTTATTTTTAAAAGAGCAAAATCTTTCTGTGTGACACCTTTCCAATATAACTAAGAATTTCCTAACAGTGGAGGCATATGCAGAAACTTATGCAGTGTTTCTGCATATGCAGGCATATGCAGAAAAAAAACCCCATGAAATTAGCAACAAACCAAACATAAGCTACCTGGTGACCTAGTGATCTTCAATGCTTCTTAGTTCTTCCTAGCAACACCATTTCAGATTTGCACCATAAAAATATATCAGTGAAATAACTCACCATAAGCAGTAATTGAACAGTTGTGGGATTTTTTAATAGGGTATGTCAGCCCTTAATGCCCATAACCTGTGCGTGCCCTAGCCATGGAGAATAATCTTAGTTTCCTCAATATCACTAACATTAAGGAGGAATCATACCCGATTGCAGTGATGACAGTATCAGAAATAACTCTCAGCTCTGGGTTTCCTACACTTTCTTTAACACAGAAGCAGCTGTTCCTACGTCCTCTAGAATAAAATAGGACATTAAAGTCACAAGAAATTTTAAGAGAAAATTTAGTTCCATGTGTATAATGACTGGACTGTCTGTAACTTAAAAATCCTTTCCTGTGCAGCCTCCTTGCTTTGTGAGTGTGCCTGATGCTGTAACGTGATGGGATCTTCACCTCAAGTTCTTGCCTCTTTGACTGTAGCTAAATGTCTGTAATGTGTGTGTTTCTAATACCTGGGAGTTACCTGAAGGTTTTGGGGTCATCCTTGGAATACTTTCAGATACATGGGGGGTACATGGAGTGACAAGTTTGTGAGTCATAATGATGTGTCCATGTACAGTGATATTGCAGTTTCCTCATACCATAATTTACTTAGAAACCTTGATCTATCAGAAGCCCTTTGATTCTTTAAAACTTAGGGATATGACAGGTGAAGCTAATTTGGAGATTAGTTCATGTGATTTTGAACAGCTAGCTAAATACGAACTTAGAACTTGGTATTTATATCCTGAATATATAATGTAAAAGGTAGCAGGGAGCAGAAGGCTTCCTTATAGAAGGCCACTAAGAAAATGTGCTTATACTGAGAAGCATCTTTGAGCTGGATGGATTTAGATGAGGCAGGTTGTGCAGCTACAAACTTTCTCTTCAGTCCTGTAAAGGAAGCACCAATGGGCATTTATTGGTCAGGAGATCTCTTAGGGCACATGGTAGAAGCTCCATAAAAGACAACATTGCCTTCACTCTGCTTAGAGGTCAGTGCCTTGCTCTAACAACTTTATTTTGTCAATATGGGTCAGGTACACATTAGGTAATTTAGGCATTTCTTCATCACAGGGACTTAGTAAGACCTGAAATTGAGAGGGGTTGGATGGATTGCTTAAAACCACCCAGCAAAATGAAAACAAGAGGATTGGAAGCCAGTAGTGAGTTAAATATTGGAAATTGTTATTGCCTGGGGATAGGGGAAGGAGTAAACCCAAACCATTGGAATTTCATATAATGGAGTTATACAATCATAGATTGATTTGATTGGAAAGGAATCTTCAAAAACCATCCAGTTCCAATCCACTGTCATGGGCAGAGACCAGGCTGCTCAAAGCCCCTGACCTTGAACTCTCCCACAAATGGAACATTACCACTTCTCTGGGCAACTCATTCCAGTGTCTTGCCACTCTCATTTTGAAGAATTTCTTCCTAATATCTAATCAAAATCTATGTTGTCTTGCTACCTCACAGGGCATATTCAGTACATTCCTCTGCCTTTTGAGCTAGTGGGAAATTGTTATGCATAAGTTTGCATCTTCTTTAAACTGATGGACAATATTCCAAATAGGTACAAATTTATATTTACCTTACAGAAGTGGGGAGAAGCAAGAATATTAAGTTCCTTTTCAAACTTTTCAGGAAATAACACTGTAGTTTTTCTTTCTTGTGTAGGCTTTTCTGTGAGGTTCTTCCATCCATACTCGCGTCTTTCCTTAGTTCTTTTCTGATTTGATTTCCTTTTACTTTTTCAGTCCTGGTTGTCCCTTTTGGTTAACTCATCCCACACACACATCCTTCCTGCCTGTCTTAGTCTGTCTCTGCAGACCTCACAGCTCAGGTTCCTGTTATTTTTCTTTACCCTAAATATTTATTCGTTGTTTATCCAGATCTCTGCTGTCAGCTCTTAGTCCCAATATTCATTCCAAACCAGTTTCAATTCCCAGCTCTTTACATTTCTTTTCTATAATCTGTTCATTTTTCTGGGGTGTTTGGCACAGGTTCTCTCTTCCTTGGACTTGGGCAGCTTCTTCCCTTTTTTTGTGGGAAGGGTGTTGGAGAAATCACTGAGAGACTAGAGGGGATGACTGCCTTTTCACACATCCTCTGGTTTAATCTGATTACCTGCACTGTGTTTTGCCTCCTTATATGTGAGGATTTTGCAAGTGGGCTAAAAAAACTAGTAACCAATGAACCTAGAGAGAATTGGGTTTTCTCAGTATAATAGCAGAAGGGATCTGAAGAGACACATGGCTTAGATTTGGTAAGAAACCACACAAACTCAGTTATATTAAAATCATACTGGCAAAAGCAAAGCTTCTTAATATAAATGTCTGAATATTTTATAATTCTCTAGCACAAATTTACTTGGTTCTTCATATTCTTAATATTAGTGGAAGGCCCTCAGGAAAATGGCATACTTATGATAAATTCAGTAGTGAAGGTCCTTTATTTGTTACATTAAACATTTGCAGTCCAATGTCTAATCTCCCCTGAGGTATGTCAGAATTAGAATGAGTTTTCCTGGCATTCACATCTACTATAATGTTCTATCGTGAGGCTGTTTTATTTAGTATTTGAATGGGTTAATCACGGTATTAAGATCACAAATTGAATCCTTTCATAAAAATAAACAGGGAAGTTAATTGAATTTTATAATATATAAAAGTATATTTGGGCTTCCTTCATTTGTGTCCTCAATACTATTAAAGAGTTTACTAGCTCTAGGTATTCAGCATAATGGGCACTTAATAGGTGGAAGATTTGTTTGTTGTTTATAAATTCCATAGCTAATTTCATGAGGACTTAGGAAATCACTCCTAATCTTGCAGTTAATTAGAACACCACGCTGGCCACACTGCTGCATCTACCCAACCCTCCTCCTGCTTATCCTTGCTTTTGGTCAGTGTTGCTAGGAGCAAAAACCTTTCTGCGGTACTGGTTCAGATTATGAAGCAACTGTCTGCCTGTCTCATTTCCTGGGGTTCTTGCACTGCTGTTCATCCCAGCTGCCTGGACAAAGTCCTTTTTTATCATTCAGGGAGCACAAAGGAACTGGGAGCTGGGTGCAAGTGGCCAGAAGAGCAGACGCCTCAGGAGAAAAATATCTGGCACTTGGATGCTGTGGCTTGGCTCATGATCTGAGACTCTCCCTTATTTTTGGCATATTCACATGTGTGGGTTTATTCATATATTCACAGGAGTGGGCAGAGTATGGGTACATGGAAAGTTGTTTTGTAGTGCTCTTAACGTGTTTGCCCTCCCACCTCTCTTCTGCCATATCCAGCAATCCCTGTGCCCCACAGCAGAGTTCTGTACTGGCCACATCCTCATTGTGCACATCAAATGCAGAGGCTCCTTTAGTCCTGGATGAAAGTGTCCACAATCTTACTGTCTGCTATGCACAGTGACTTGGTCTTTAACTGATTTATCACAAATTAACTCATTTTACCTCTATTGCATGGTACATGCACTGCTACTACTACATGCACTATTTGTAGAATGAGCAGCAACCCCACAGTTTCTATCCCATTATCAATCACTAAGCATTTTCTTTTGTTTTGGAACAACTATTGTGAAGCACTTTGCAAATCTTGACTGCGTGGTGCATTTTGGTTACTTATTGTGGTTTATGATAAAAATGAGGGCTGTGAACATTTTCCTTGCTGAAAGCCAAATGGGTCTTGCAAAAAGGAGCCAACCAAGCAACAAACAAACAAAAAAAAAACCCCCAACAATTGGAAAGCAACATTTTAATATATACCATAGTCTTATCCAGTAATGACTTTAAAGATTTTGAGATGGGTATGACCCATCTGGAATGGAACCACTTGGGACCCACCTCACATATTACCCCTTAGCTAGCCAATGACCCCAAAAGCCATAGATCATGCAAATTCACAATTTCCAAACAGTTAAGGCAGCACTTTTCTTTTTAAGGACAAAGTCACACAGCACACACTTTCAGAACTGTTCTTTGACTGCTAGGAACCAGTGTGACATAATTTAATTAAAGCTGTGGATCACTACTTCTTCAATCATTAGATGAGACCCATGAAGTATCACCACTAAGATATCTGTTGCATGCTAGTTTTTTTCTTTTTAGAGGTTTTGTGGATTTCTTTAGAATTACAAATATTTTAAGGTCCTTCTCTTTTGGTCTGTCAGGAATGGTGATAGTTAACAATTCCAGTGCTGCTATCTATGTTGTTTTGTCAGGTCAAAGCTTTAGTCCCCATTAAGTGGAGAAGAGACAAAATCTGTGGTGACAGTCTGTGAGCCAGCACTGTAACTCCCTCGTGCTCTGTTGGAGGTGCAGCCTGTCTGCTGCAATTCAGTTTTTAGTGCCATAAATGAATTTAACTAACACTTCCTTCAGTAAGGGCTGCAAAGGGATCTGCTCAATTGAAACTAGATAGCCATTATGAACCTTCTGCAAAGAGCTTAAGGGGCTCCTGCCAAAGCAGGTTAAGCAATAATACACACTAAGCAAAGAGAATCAAAATGTTACCCAGAGCACTGGAGCCTGTGAAGCAAACTATGTTTCTGACCCTCCTTCCCTTGTCTCTCAGTTCTGTAATGAAAGAATCTGGGAGCACTGTTTCTGAAATTGTGCAGGGGGATTTTCATCACTATTGGATGTCAGTGTTGTTTCAGATGTGTGACCTCTTCCTTCCTGTTCCTTCTTTAGATCCTTGTTTCTTGCTCCAGTTTTTTCCCCCGCCTCCTGTTTTCCTGGGTCCATAGCTCTTCTGCTGTTCAATTTGCTTTCCAAGCACAATTGTGGCAGTATTGCTGACCCTTGTGCTGGCCTCTGCGGTCCACAGTGACCTTGACTGCAGTAGGTGCTCCCCAGCTCTTCTCCCTGGAAACCACTGAGCTCCTCTTTGTGCTTCAAGCCTTTGTGAACCAGAAAAATAGGAGGTCTGTTCCCCAGTATCCTTTAGCACTGTCTTGTTCTCTATCAGAATAAAGAACTTGTCAGTATTTTAATATCTCTCCCTCTTAATCAACTTCTTTTCAACAGCAGGAAGGGTTGCAGCCCAATTGCTTTTTCTGTTTATCTCAGAAACCTCAGTAATTTTATGTTGCTGCTCATTATCCAGTTATCAGAATTGTTTATGAGTTGATATTCTGTTCTCCTTCTGGAATATTTCATGTGAGGATTTAAATATCTTTCCCGCTGCTCCCATAAATTTTTTGGCCATTATTTGATTAAAGACTCTTCAGGGAGAAAAAAAGAACTTAATTCAGTGATTCAGTTTTGCAAAATCAGGTACTCAAGAGTGTTCACTTGTTTTCTTTTTGTTTAATGAGATCTTGGTAGGTAGCTCTCTTGGTACATTTCTTGTGAACTCACTTTTTTCTCTTTAATTGTATAATTTTTTAGTTATTTTTCTTTTTGTGATTTTGTTTTGGACTCTTTTTGGCAGCAAGAACTTTGGAAACCTCAATCTTCTTTAGTAAAAACTTTACCCTAACCCAATAGGATTTTTTTGCAGTATTTTCACAAGTTATCTTTTTTTTCTATCTGACAAAATATGGAGATGTGTAAGTTCTCTGTGCAGATGAAATAATGTATGTTATGAATTAAAAGCAGACTTACATCAAAAGAACCTGGTGTTGATAGTTTTCCCTGAAATCAGGCTGTGACTTCCCTTACTTTAAATCTGTAGACTTTGAATTCTGAGAATGAAATAGCACTCTTTTTTCAAGGAACATGGGTTCCCCCCATAACTCTTGTTCTGGGGTATGTTCCTTTGTTTTGCAGATCAGAAAATGAGGTACACAATTTAAGTGAATGTGTTTAGCTTCTTTCATGAAACCATGAAAAATGGTTGAAAATAAAATATTTGATAATTATAAATGGGTGAAACTAATGATGAATAATATGCTTCTGCTTTTAAATAACTGTTTAGATTTAGATACTAGAAAACCTTGAGGGGATTAAAAAAAACCCTAAAGTTGGAGTCCATTACAAGTCTGCTACAGGTCAAGAGATTACAGGTAAAGGAGTTTTTATTTGTTTTTTACTTTTTCAGCCATTCCCCTAGGAATCATAGTTGTAAGAGGAGATTGCGACTTGGAGACTTGTCGTATGTACATTGACCGTCTACAAGAGGTGAGGCTTTTGTGAATTCATTTACAAATCTATTTTAGGTATCATTTACAAATGTATTTTATGCTTCTTTTAGTTCCGAGTGCAGGGGTCTAATCATTGCAACAACCATCTACCAAGAGTATTGTAATTTGCCCACCATTGAAACAAAAAATTCTGGAATAAAGATATGACAATAAAAGTATTGCAAAATATTCCTTAAACAGAAAATTCAAAATCATACTGGTTCCTTTTAAATGGTACCAGAATTGAAGTGGATAGGTGTGTTTTCTTCTTGATTTACAATTAAATACTAGGATTTCCCATATACCTTGTTGAAATTACATAAATTATGGATTATAAAGTGTGTTATGCAAGGATAAACACTGTGGTATTTGAATGGTCTCATTATGCAAATGGCATTCTCTAATACCGCCATGGAGTAATCTGAGACACCACTGAACACAACAAATATCAACTAGATATCTTCAAAACCACAGAAATGTGTGTTCATGCAGTTAACAATGGTGTTGCTCTTATTCTGGAACACCTTGCCTCATGAGAGTTCATTCTAACGTGAAATGTAGACTCCAAATGCCTCATTATCCAAATAATTTTAAGTATGAATGCCTTTAGTGATAAAAATAATGGATTTTCATTAATGTATTATCTCTGATTATTTACAATCTCTTAGTGATATCTTTCAATAACAGTTAAAATCTGAGGACATCATATTTATAAACTATTTATATATTTACATTTATAGCAATTTATAAATTGTTGGTTTAAAAACTGTGAATCTCATCACTTCCATTGAACTCTTTGGGAGCCATTGACCTCCCATAGATTTTGGAACTCCGTACTTGCAGTCTGAATATGAAACTTAGTATCTCACTTCAGGCTTTCACTTCTTTGCATTCCAGCCAGGATTCCCTTAATAAAAGGCATTGCTGGCCATTCCGACCTGGGGTGTGACCATTACTATCAGACATAAAACCATATTGTAATGTGGTGCATATTTGAAGTGTCCAGTACAAAAAATTACAGTGAAATAATCATGACGTTGATCTCATCAGATTAGAAATGTGATCTCACACTGAATTCAGACAATTTTAGATATAACCCTGAAGGAAGACCAGCTGGATGTTCTGGTTGATAGTGGTTGTGGAGGAGCTGTGTTTCTCCTACTTTTTGCAGGGTTTATGCTACTTTTGTGTGGATGTGCTTGATTTGGCTCAGTCCCCTGTGCTGGAAATAGAGATGCCAGAGTTTACTAGGCTCTGCCAGCCTGCATGCTGCTGGAGGGTAATGGCCAGGCTCTTTGGTAGACTATGTCATGAGCTATAACTATTTGACAAAATCTCTATTAAAATAAATTAGATTCCTGAACCTTGCTAAATGTCAGGATCATTCTGATATGACCTTCTTGGAGCGAGGTTGTCTTAAAATAGAGAGAACTGTCAGTGGTTTTCTTTAGTGCATTAATCACTCAGAAATATTTGCAAAAATGTCTTACAGATTTTTGACATATTTTCATTAATTTTGTTGCTGGCATTGTAAATTTAGATAGTTCTCTTGAAACAAATAGATTTTGTAACATGATAAAGATACAGGAGTATAATGTCTATATTTTTGAAACTATTTTTTGGACAAAATACATACAAATCTAAACTTTAACTGAGCTTTCCTTTACTTTTTTGTGTTGTTTGCTTCGTATGCTTAAAACCAGTGAAAAATACTTGCAAAATTATTTGTGTTTGCCAAACTACTTCAGACAGTAGAACTGAAAATGGTTCTTTTTCTTGCTTTCATCTTTTTCATTACTTCTGTGTCTTTCATCCTTCTGCTAGGACCTACAGACAGTATCTTCTACTACACAGAGAGTTCATTACCAGGTAAGATAAGCTTTCCTTTTAATATCAGAACAAATAGAGGCTTAAAAATGGGAACTCTTTGCATTTGAAACCACATTTTCTTAGGTGAAAGACCCATATGTTAGATGAATTTCTAATTATCTCATTTTCTTATTTGCCCTTAAATATTGGAAGCTCTTTCTGCTTTCTCCTGGATGAGCTTTATGGAATCACCTTTAAAATTAGCACAGCACAATGATGAGAGTGATATTGCAATTGTAGTACTTTGCGTACTGAAGTGGATGAGAGAATGTGTCCTATAGGACAAATGACAAAAGTAAAATTGTTTCTCTGCCTGAGAAACTGAACAATGATGTGTTGTATTACATAGCTGTTGTAAAAAAGTCTATCACAGAGAAAAAAAAGGTGGTTTAGCAAGCCGAACCTCTTAATAATCCTGTACAGAGCAGTCATTTACCTTTAATCTACATAATCTTCAGGGTAATTTTTAATCCATCCTAAGCATATGTGTGTTTTCTGCATGAGATAAATTGGTTTCAGTTTAGGTGGATAGTTCTTAAAATTGGTCTCTTAAAATTTTACAACTTTATTTTGCAATTTACGGAATACAGACCTTGCCTTTTCAGTTGGAAGTATCATTCAAGAATGTGTATTTCTCTCAGTAAAATAATTAATTGTAGAGTGCTTAAATTGGAAGTGAACCAGCTGAGACTAACTCTACTGATTCCTGAAATGATCTGATATTAGCACAGAGAGTTGGCACAAGCTTTGGTCAGTTGACATAGTGCTTAGGATCACAGGACATGTTTGGATGGTGTTGATAACATTTTCCTAGAAATAGCAATGCAAGTCTCATTGGATCAGCAGGAATGAGTTCACTGAGAAAGCATACAGAGACCCAGCTGACAGGAACCAGTTGTGGTGAAATTGCAGATAATTTCTTTGGGGTTAATGATTACTTGGGTGATAGAGCATTCTAGTTTCATGAGAATGCCTGTAGATGCCCTGACTGCAGACACTGTAAGAAAATGCAATTTGGCATGTTTTCCTGGAGTTGCCTTCTTTATATCAGTTCATGGTTTGTTTCTTTGTTTCCCTATCCAATGCTAACGTCATATGCTTGACATTTCCATCAATCATTGCCCTGGAACTGAGTTTTAGAACAGTGTTAGTGTCTAGCAAATTGACTAATAAACCACCATGTATGATTCTGTTCCACTCATTATAAATTAACCTAAGTGGCTGCTGACGGCTCCATGTATAGGAAACTGCCTGAGGTAAAGTGAAGAACTCAATCTGCGTATATGGGGAGATCTACAAGAGAGTCTGAAATGCCAGAAATCAGCTCCAAGCTTGGCTCTAACCTTTGCAATTACAGCAGTATATAAATTAGTTGCCTACCCATCCTCTCTAGTGCACAGCAGTGTGAAATCCCTAATATACCATTCATTTTTTATGATGTTACATTTTAAATGAACCCTTTTTTTCCTTTTTTTTCCTTTTTTTTTTTTCTTCTTTTCTCAGTGGGTTATTTCTGCAAATTGTCTTGTTAGGTTAATTTGAGGTTTGTTTCATATTTGTTGGTATCCCTCTACATATTACAGAAATGGGAAAAAGAGGGCATGAATGGGGTGCTTGAGTTGATGGAGCTGTCTTCATCCCTCACTAATGCGGTGTCATGGGTACTTTTAAGTCTCATAAACGCAGTTCTCTTGTGTGATTCCTCTGCAGTTCAAAATATAGGCAATCAGCAGAAATATTAGCAAACCCAGGTGCAAATGAGAAAAAATATACTGGAGTTTTTTTTCTCATTCTGTTTTGTTTAATGAGTTTAATGCTCACAAAACATCATTCTCGTGGGCCTGAGACTTTGCAAACTAGTCCTGTAGTTGAACTGTAATGAAGCCTTGGAGGGAGGCTGTCACAATATGCAATTTGTGACTTGAGCTGACATTTACCAGCAGTATTCCTATCTTCATTTTCTCAGGATTTTGTACTCTATGAATTTTGCTCATTTCTCCTCTTTTTATAAACTGCATTTTAGTACACACCATTGGATGTTTTCTTCCTTTTGTCCTTTGTGTTGCAGTCCCCTCCTTTCCACACAGAGTGGACTAAATATTAAGATACATGAAGCTTCGTGCATGTAGATATGTCAATGCTAGCAAGCCTAGAAGATTTCAGACATCCACATGCCAGTGTGGCAACACAATTAAACCTAAAAATCCCACAACTCCATTAGCCCTTATTGAAAAAGTTGTATTTTAAATCTGATTCTCTGAAATCCGTGAGATGTATTATTTGCTCCCCATTTGCAGATATAGTTAACTTTATGAAATTTTTTGCTCTCATTGTCTCCATCTCTTTAAGGCACAGGGGCTGGAGACCATAAGCTGTATATGAGAACAAGGTTTATGGGATCACGTAAAATCCTCCCTGTTGCTTTTACTCTTTCTTTTCCTGCCACACTACTTGGTACACTACTCTGCAGTCTTTTGTCTGAAAGAGGATTAAAGATTAATCTTTACAGCACATACCTGAATTTACTTCTGAACGTTTACAGATGTGCTGATTGTACTGCTTAAGATGTGAAAATGTGTAGAATCTGTCTCTATACATCTTGTGTGTGTGCCAAAGATCCATGTTTTGCCCTGCACAAATATATTTGCGTTTAAAAGTTATATGCAGCAGATTTAGGAAGTTGACTGACCATTCATTGGCAGCATGGAGCAGAGCCATGATCACCCTCTGCTCTCTTAGATCTCTTCTGATTGCTTTAGACTCTCCAGTAAGAGCTAAAAACACATGGCAAAGCCTGTTTGAGTCCTTGATGAGTACAGGACAGGAAGAAGATCTTAATTCCTCCCTAGTAATCTCATTTGGTTCCTGGGTTATATAGATTTTGCACATTGGGCAATGTCAGGAGAGCAAAATGAAAAAAATTGAAGTCTAGAAAATAGAGAAGAAAGGGTTTGTTGGGGGTTTATTTATAATGTAATTTCCATGCCCTATCCAGGACCAGGAAAGCTCTTTCCCCAGAGTACTTTCTGTTCAGAGGCTCTCTCCTAGATGGTGCTTCCTAGATGGTAAGTCCATCTCCCTTCTCTCGTGCCTAGCATGCTGCTTGCTTCTGGGGTGCTTATGGAAGATAGCTCTGGGTGTGTTACCCTGAGAGGGGTAACTGGTCTTTCTTGTTACACTCAGCAGCTAAAAAATGCAACAGGCCCTTCCTCTAGTGATCAAATTACCTGCTGTAGCTCTTTCACCCCGAGGTGAGAGGGTTGGTTATCAGTGCCTCTGCTGTGATGAGCAGACTTTGTTGCATGCCCTGCCTGAGCTCCGAGTGCAGCCAGTTGTGGCAATTCTCTGCTGCTGGTAAGGCTGAGTTCTTCACCGTGGTTTGTCTGCAGGTGCTGCAGTCTTTAGGCACTACAGTGTTTAGTGACAGAAAGGCACCTCCCTTTCCTTGTAATTCTGCACTTAATTCCTGGAGAGCTGCACCTGTATTTGACCCAGACTTTGTCAAAGCAGATGACTTCTCTGGGCTTTACATCAGCCTCTAGTGCACAGGAATTAGCAGCTGAAATGGATGGCATCTGCTTTTACAAAAGCTTCAGTGTGTGGAGACTTAAATTTTTAATGCTCTAAACAAAACCAAATTCTCCTAGGCAATTTCTAATCACCCTTCCTTGTCTCTCATGAGGGACATTGATAAAAATCATAGCAAGAATCTGTTTGGTTTTTGAAGAAAGCTGGATGGGTAGATGTGTTCAGTTTTTGTCTTTAGTATTTGATATTCCTGTGCAGTGCCAAAACCTACAATGCTACATCACTATGCTCTTGTGTCAAAACTGCTGAATGAATGAACCTGATTTCACTCACCCAAATAAATGCAAAGCAGATACAAAAAAATCCACATCTGATGAAGCACATTGTAGATGATAAATACTTTTTGGGGTTAGAAATATAAATTATTTGGCAGTGAGAAGATTCATAATATGTGCTTTATTTAGTGAATCCCCCCATTTTCATGTGTTTTTCATGAGTAGCATAAATTTGCCTTGAACATATTTCTAATTTAGAGTCAATATCTGTGGCCATGCATTTGATTTATAAAGAGCTCTCAATATATTACTGTTCTTTAGATCCAGAGTTAGAATTAATCCCATTAGACAATATCAAATTCAGTATATGCTTGCTATACTCTCATCAGAACAAAGTAGCTTTTTCTTTCACATACTTTAATGTAATCAATTCTTCTTATAAGACTGAAATCCATTTTATGCATTTTAAAAATGTTTAATTCAAGTTAATATTTTCAGTGGCTACTGTTTCATTAAGTCTTATCTTTAAATTCAGCATTTAATGGGATAGGAATA
The DNA here is from genome assembly GCA_025920805.1 of Petroica traversi. NCBI lineage: Eukaryota > Metazoa > Chordata > Aves > Passeriformes > Petroicidae > Petroica > Petroica traversi. The sequence continues at coordinate 751,074 of JAHLSL010000102.1, read as the reverse complement.
TCACAGAATCGCAGAATGTTAAGGGTTGGAAGGGACCTTAAAGATCATCTAGACCCAACCCCCCCCTGCCATGGGCAGGGACACCTGACTAGACCAGACTGCGCAAGGTCTTACCCAACCTGACCTTGAGCACTGCCAGGGTTGGGGCATTCACAGCTTCTCTGAGCAACCTGTTCAACTGCCTCACAGTAAATAATTTCTTCCTAATGTCCAGCCTGATTTTCCCCTTTTTTCAGTTTGTACCCCTTATTCCTCATCCTGTCACCACAGTTCCTGATGAAATGTCCAACTTCAACATGCCTGTGGGCCTCTTCAGATGTTGGAAAGTTGCTTTGAGGTCTCCATGCAACCTTCTTTTCTCCAGGCTGAACAGTCCCAACTTTCTCGGTCTGTCTTTGTAAGGGAGGTGCTCTAGTCCCCTTATCAACTTCATGGCCCTCCTCTGGACTTGCTCCAGTAGTTCCAGGTCCTTCTGGTGTTGGGGGCAGCACAACTGTACACAGCACTCCAGGATGGGTCTAACAAGAGCAGAGTAGAGGTGGAGAATCCCTTCCCTTGACCTGCTGGCCACATTCCTTTTTACTGAAGCCCAGGGGACGATCGGCTTTCTGGGCTGAAAGAGCACCCAGCAGGGTCTTGCTGAGTTTTTCACCAGCCATCACCCCCAAGTCCTTCTCTGCAGGGCTGCTCTCAGTCACTTCTCCATCCAGCCTCTGGGTGTTCCTGGGACTGCCATGGCTCCAGTGTGGGACTTTGCCCTTCGTTGAACTCCATGAGGGTTGCACTGGCCCGTCTCTCAGGTGTGTCAGGGTCCCTGGTTGGTGTTCCTTCCCTTCAGTGTGTTGGCTGCACTAGCCATGCTGGTGTGAGCAGAGGACTCACTGAGGGCACACAATTTCACTGTCTGTGCTGCTGACAAAGATGTTGGTCACAGTACTGACGTAGGGGACACCACTCACATGGACATAAGGAATTAACTTATGTTCTTGTGAAGCCACTGGGGCTGTCTTATGAGCTGGTGATATCAGTGCAGGCCATCTTGTCCATGCAGTTCTACTCAGACTATTTTCTGCTGTTTCTCTGTCTTGCAGCAACTTCTGCTGATCGTTTTTACCGCATTGACAGATCTCAGGTAAATACTTATTCTGTTTTTGTTTCTCCAGTTTGTTTTGTTTTGTTTTTTTTTGAGCTATTTCAAATGCAGCTTAAAATGAATTATCTGCCTGTGTATCGCAAAATGTTACTTGTGATGTATCACGAGAAGTAGAGAAAAAATTCTCTAAAACAAGATTGTTTTTTAGTTGATCTAATTCGCATTGTTTCACTGAAGTCTTGTATCTGCTGACCATCTGCTATTCTGTTTAGTATCAATCTGATGTACAGACCAGAATTTTCTGCAATTGTTTACCTTATCAAGTCTTACTAGGGGCATCTGTGTGGTACCAATGTATTTGTATTTATCTTTTCACTGATGTTTCTAGGCACCAGAAGTCTTGATCCTCTGTGTGTGTGTGTGTGTGTGTGTGTGTGCCATGAAATAGCTATGGAAATTAAGATGTAGTTACAATTTGAGAATTATGGACAGACATGCATAAAATATTCCTAAGGAATCTCACAACAATATGTATCTGCTGGATTCAAACCTGTGGCATAGATCTGACAATCCAAATATATTTTCTAAAAGACACTGAAAATTTTACAGGGCTTTTCATGTTTCTGATCTGTAGCCAGAATAGGCCAATTAGTAGCTCAGCATTAAGTGCAAATTGTTGATTTCACACAGTGGTTTTTTGTATCTGGTCCCCCTGAGAAGAGTGTAAGCTATTTCTGAATCACATTAACATATTACTGTTTCTTAGCAAAAGCAGCTGGTGCTTTAGCTCAAAGCAGGAGCTGCAACTTTAGTTCAGAGTTCCCATGTTCAGTGTCTCCATGTAGACACCATGGGACTTCTTTGCACAGTCAAATAAATGCTTTGATGTTATAATCTCATGTTTGGAAGGCAGGGGTGAAGAAGATGCTGCTACAGATCAAACTTGACAATGTGACTCTGTTTGGCTTAGTCTGCATTTCTCTAATATTTGACACTGTACTAATGGTCACCTTTAACTCCTACTCCTTCATCCTATGATTCTGTGGGGGAAAAATCAATACTGTGTGTTGGTGCCAGCACACAAACAGTGGCAAATTTCCTGCCCATTTGCCTACATAGACAGGCATACTCACACTGAGTGGTTTTTTGAAAGAAAATGAGCCTTCAGTGTCAAAACAAAAATAAAAGATGACTGAGAAAGAGAGCTTTGGTAATGGAGATGTGAATACACAAAGTACAACTGGTGGAGATCTGGAAGAGTAGCCTCAAACAACTAAAAGTTCTGTCAACCATCATCGAAGAAGAGACCTCAGGTGTTGGTCCTCATTTTGAAATACAAACCTCAGCTTTTTGGGTAGACCTCCAGGTTTCATCAGAATGGTAAAATCACTGAGTAACAGCCTTCAAAGTGTTACTGAGAGTGTGCAGCTTGTTCACAGGGAATCTTGTTTGGCTTGAAATCAACGACATATTAATTGGTGACTTCTGTGGCATTGATTTTAATGTGTGTGTGTGTGTACGAGCACATAAATAAATACAAAGAGTCCCTTGAATATTCCTCAGAGACCCTGACATGCACTCAACTCACTGTAAGGCAGCTGGGTACTCTGAGAGACCAGTGATGCTGCAGGTTCATGATTTGTTGCTTGTGTTGCTCCAACAGGAACATTTGCACTTTGTGACGGAAATTTCGCAGGACGAGATTTTTATTCTGGACCCAGAGATGGTAATGTCTCAGCAGGTGGGGACGCCACCAGGAATGCCTGATCTGGTAGTGGAGCAGGCAACTGGGTGAGTGCTGCTGGGATCTGATTTTCAGCAGTTGTGTTAGAGATGGGCATCTCTTTCTGATCCCATTTTCTGAAGGATTAGGAGGTGTCAGAGGGGAGGTCTTAGGTGGGGAGCTGGGGACACGAGGAAATACAGCCCTGGTAATGACAGGAGGACAGTAGTGTAACATCTACTCCATTAGGCCTCCTGGAACACACAGCAGGACTAAGGGAATTCAGCACCTTTTAACTACCTCACACCACCTGACTCTAAATCCTGCCATAAATTTTTAACATTTGAGTTACAAACTTCTCCGCTGCATGGTCAGAGTTCTGATTCCACTGTGTAAGGCCCTGAAGCCCTTTGTGTCTAAGAATGATCATGAAGTGTCTCTGTTTCTTATCATCCTCTTGACAGACCAGAAATGCTTCTATTGATCGTTAAGAACAGTTTTGTACTCATAGTGAATTTATCTACTTTTACTTGCTATGGGCTGAAAAAATGCTGGGAATCAATGAGCATAAGACAGCTTGGAAGTGGAGCTCACAAGCGGTGTGAATGCCTTTCTCTTCCTCCTTCTCTCCTCAGAATATCGGAGCGGTGGAACCCTGCGGTTCGGAAGAGGATGCTGAGCGACAGCGGCCTTGGCAAGATTTCACCCCACTACGAGGTATCTGACAAACAAAAGGACGCCAGCCAGACACATATGCTGCAGTAAGAGCCCTCTGCATTTCTCTGCTTGATGATGTACTGTCACTGTCACCACAGACAACTCCTAATGTCTCCTTTCAGCTTAATAAATTGTGCCGACATGCTGAAATTACAAATACCTTTTGCTGCTTTTCTTATGCTCCTCCCTTTTGTTCTTCCTCTTTGTCCATTATTTTATGCTCTTGCCTTTCTTTTGCTCTCTGTGACACCCTGCCCTCTTAATAAAACTAAATCCAAGTTTTTGAAAGAAAATACCTTATTTTGGGTGACTGAAGTTCCAGCTAAGAAAATCTTGGCAACTGTTTAGATGAAAGGACAAGGCAGCTCTGATGCAATGTGACAAAGCAGAAGCCTCTAAAACTGTTGCATATTGTCAAACGTAGGCAATGATTTTCATATAATCTTGAACCATGTAGGATGGCTGTACAGTGGTTTTCTTTCTGATAATTTCCCCATAAAAGAAATTTTTGCCGCCGTAGTACTATCTACTATGTTCAGATCTAGTTAAAAATATCTCTTATTCTGCTTAACTATTTTAGAAGTAGTTCTCAACATTTTGGTCATTTCGCTTTAGATTTTCAAAACCATCAGTGGGTCACTACCAAAGATTAGATGGGAAATGTCTGTCAGAACTCTGTTGCTGCTTTGAAAGTTATTTGTTTTTTGGGGTTCTATTTGCCCATGCCCAAGTATATAATGTGTAATTGTGTTTCTAGTTCTACTGTATCAGCAGCTCAGTGGGCAGGATTTAAAACTTAATATAGAAAAATTAGGAATAGTGAAAATGTTGCCTTTTTTCCAGATTTTTTTTTTTCAGGATGTGTGTGGGAGGGGGCTGTACAGTGCAGCAGAGCCTACAGCTTCAGGACAGGTGATACTCTTTGTAAAGTGAAGAATGGTAAATTCAGGTTCGTTTTCCATAGACTGTAATGGCAGGGCCCGAAATCTGAAGCTGAGAAAAATGATGCTGAGACAGTTTTAGGCAGTGTGGAGAGATGGTGAGTGCATGTGGACTAATTTCTTATTGATAAGAATAATGATTTTGTTTACACCAGCATGACTGGAAATGTTTGCTTAGCTGTAACAAGTTTGGTAGATTTATTAAGTACAAAGTAAGCCAGGAGCATTGCTCAGAATAGTATCCCTGTCACTGTCTACTATGAGGAATTGTTTTCTTTACAGTTTCTCTAAACTTTAATTGTTTTGGCTGAAATTTTTCATGCTAAGACTCAGTCTTTGAGTGATTCTTTTTCTTTTAGCAAAAACTTAAACAAAAAACACAGTTCTTTCTGAAGACAAGATTTGTGGGAAATGTGCTCCTTTAAATGACCTTCTTTCAAGTATATAAATCCAGTGGTTCTTTCCTGAGATGTGTTAGTGCCGGTAGTGGAATGAACTTCATTGGAATGAAATTTTGGAAGCTTGACATTTACTAAATGTCATCATAAGACCGGGAAGACGCCTTTTTCTGTCTTGAAAACTACCCCTGAATTTGCCCTGCTAATGAGGTTGTTCTTGCACTTTGGGGACACCTCAGATTCAAGAGTTTTGCTTTCAAAAGTTTCTGTTTGTGCTCACAGAGGGGTTATGCTCCTCTGTGCTTCATTCAGGTTGCAGACTTGCTCACAGAGCTGAGAGAAGTGGGACTGTGATGCTCATTACCTGATCTCCAGTAGCAGGGAGAAAAGGGAGGCATGGTCAAATTGAGATGGCCAGGAGAAGGAACAAAGAAAGGAGGTTGTAGAAACCAAAAGGGACTGTGTGCAGGCACTTGGGGAGCTGGGATAAAGGATGGGAGGTGTTAAAGGCACAGAGGATAATCTGGGCAGTCAGGATGGGAATAATAAAAAGGAGAAGGGCATGGGGTACAGATGGTTAACAGATGAGTGAGATAGGCTAGAAGCATGGGGGAAGGAAGGGCCTGTGGCTGTTTCTCTCCAGAATACAGAACTCTGGGTTTATGCAGGTTATTAAACAGGTGGGCAAGTTCTGAAATATGTTTAGGCACTGCCTCACTTGCTACCAAGGTGAAAGGTGTATGGTAAATGAGTCAGGGGAATGCAGTGGAGGCAGCAAGGTATTAATACAGTGGAATGAAGATGATCTGTGGGACTGGCTTCTCTTTTCAGCATCCGTGACAGAATCTCTGAATGGCGAAGGTTTACAACAAACGTTTCACTAGTGGCTGGTTAACCATGGGCTCCTCTTTCTGTGCATGCCCACTGTGAAGCAGGTTTGGTTACTGGAAGGCCATTACAAAGAGATTCTGAAAGAGTGTGGAGGGCTGGAAACTGAGAAATAGGATTTCTCTTGGCTCAGGTTGTGTTACTCAAATGAATAGAAAGTTTGTGCCTGCTGTCCCAGCTGCAGAATATAGATAATATTGCAACCTCACCTTAAAGGAGCACAGTGAGGGTAAATTTAATGGTCATGAGAAACCTGGATACTATGGGGAGACTCTGTCAGAGATGCTTAGCAGGTCATTAATAATTTTGCATTCTGTGCACAGTTTTGGCAGTGTGGAAGAAATAAATCTTGACTACTGCATATAGAGTAGGATATCAAGCAGATTTCTACTTAAACACTGAGGCAAGAGTCCAGAAGAAGAAATTAGAGAGAGGCAATGTGACTAAAAATGGTCATAACATTTCAGCGCAACAGGGATGCAGTATGATTCTCAGGGATGTGAGGTCCCAAATTTCCAAGCTTCTGATTGTTTGACTCAGCAACCTAAAAAAATCTCTCTAACATGGCACTTTAAAGAACAAAAGAAGTACTTCAAAAAGCTCTATTATATTTTGGCAGCTGAAGTTGTTCACAGGTTCTTTGCAGAGACTTGTCCCTTCAGAAATTATTCTTCAATTAAAACTTGAGAAAAGGATTTAAGCAAAATTCCTAAACAGGAATATGGCAGAGAACAGAAGAGACAATTCCTCCTGTCCCAGAGCTCTCATGGATCTTCTAAGAGTCATCAGCATCCAGTGTTTTGTGACTAGTAGAAAATATTGGGCATCTCAAAATGCATTATCCTATTGCCTAGGGCAAGTGACAGGGGACTTGGTGTGAGAGAAGGTGTCAAAGTTGGCACTGGCAGTCCTTTCCCAGTGGTCATTTTTCTCCTAAATAGGATATGACAATAGCAGATTATAATATAGCTTCAGGATGCTTAGAGTGTATCTATCATCACTATATATGCACATATAGATGTGTGTAAGTACATGTTTATATATACACAAATAAAACTTTTTTTAAGGTGAAGAAATTATTTCTGATGTGAGGATTGTAGCTAAAAAATCAAAGTCTGCAAGTAGAATAATCCCTTGTGTTATTCTAATGAAGGAAAGCAGAGAACAGAATATGTGATCTGAAAATAATTCTAATGTTAGGTATTGCTTTTGATCACAAGCTTGTTTGGTTAAAGCATAACGTGAATATAATGGTTTTGAGGCAGGGGTCTTTCTGACAGAAAAATAATGGGTTTTTTCAATTAACTGAACTTGTTGTTTTCAGCTACCTAGCTGTTGATTAATGGTATTTCATGTTTTGTTCCTTTTTTGACAGTTCTTTGATCTGTGATGGGTTGGACAGGACATGAAATAATGTCTTGATGCAGTAACCAAGAGTTGGGACAGATTGTAATTTAACAGAAACCTCAATTAGTGTGAACAATGCATTAAAAAAACCAAACCCACAATGGGAAGGAAGGAAATTTACTAGCACTAGAGGTGCTTGATCTTGAAAAAAATAATAAATATTCTGGTCGGACTGCACTGATACAGGTAATTGGACCCTTTGTACACGAATGGGTTCATCCTATGATTAAATGGTGCAGTGAGATGCAGAAGACCTCACAGCCTGCTGGAAGTGTTTGTTATTGGCCATATATTTCTCTTCTTAGTTGTTTGTCACCCTGCTAAGTGATGAGAGCTGGGAAATTCAATAAAACAAAAACCCCAACAGCATACAAAGATGAAAAGGTGACTATACCTTGGTGGAGGTTTAACCTACACCCTTTAATTGAAGTCATTAATTTTCCCACTGTTTGGGGCAGTAACCAGCACTTCTCTAGCATCTGTCCAGCTGTGATGGTAATGTGTTTCTCAAGCTGCTGGCTGAATTTTCTGAATCAGGTCCATGGCTTGTGAAGGGTGGGCGAAGGTTGGCCAGGATGCCATCTGCTCTTGTCAGGGAGAGGAAGAAAAAATGCCTGTAGGTGCTGGAAGATGGCTGCAGCCCTTTCCACTAAATAGACATTAATTAGATAATAATACCATCCAGGCATTGCTTTATGAAGCAATAATAACCTAGTTTCTCAGAGGGCGAAGAAAAAGGCTGAATGCCAAAAGTTTAACTCAGCCACAAGAATCTGATCATTTCCCAGGAAATCTGTGTGACAGTGCAGATGTTAAAAGGTGGTTTAGGGTATTTTTGAAGAGAAAATTACAAGATGAGAAGAGCATCAGGGATACAATTTTGCACGTAGAAAGGAGGAAAAATGCTCATTTAGTGAAAGTTTAGAAAATTCAGAGAGATGATTCAGAACATGCAAGGAACTGCCTAGTGACAGTGAATCTTTAAAATTTCAGAGATTTGAAAGGATTTGGAAAATCCAAGGGTTTTCTGAAAAATATTGCATTGGAAAACTCAGCGTCAGTTCCTAAACAGGCAGAGTTTTCTGCTCTGTTGTTCTTGATAGCAAAATTTGAATTAATTTTCTGGTTCAGATTTAGTTCAAGCTGCATTTATACAATTACACTGCAAGAATGAAGTGCATATATCTTAATCAGGTATTTGTACACCTGTAAGAATTACTTTCCATTTTGCAGCTAAGGCTCCATGAGTACTGATTGCTTTCAAACAAATCTTATTTTAGTGAATGCATAAATCATTATCACCTTTACTGTACACTCCTGTGTAGTCCTTATAACAGAACTCAAATATTACAGAGTGAGATGTCTGTTTTTTGCTCAGCTCTCCCTTTTGTTTCTCTTCTGTTGTCTTGGATATTTTCACAAATAGCTTGTAAGGCATCTCTGTCACTACCTGAGCATGAGAGATTTGCCTAGAGCACCTCTCTGCCTCTTGCTAGGAAATTTATCTCAAAAAGGTGGGGTTGTCAGTGGAAAGTAAGACGTAGACTCAAAGAAGAGGGAAAGTGTTATAAAGAGGATTTAGAATTATTCAGAAGAAGGTAAACATTGGTTAAATAAGGAAATACCTTAAAAGAAAGCAAAGAAAAATAAATTATAAGAATACAGCAAATGAATAAAAAATTGTTTGGAGGGAAAGCAAGTTCCCTAAGTGAGACTGAGTGTGAAAAAATGGTCCATTTTGCGGTGGAGTTTGGTCCTGTATTTTAAAAGCTTTTACTACTTGTCAGCATGATGCAGACACAATATTTAACATTTTATACAAATTCCAGATAGAGGCTACAATTTATCCACCATTAGGTAAACCTTTCTTCAGTTGCTGCTATAAATCTTCCCTTATCACCGCTTATGAAGAATTCTTTGACAATGATGGCATCTTTTGATTTTTTTATTCTAGTGCACAGGTGTGGTAAACAATGTCATGCATTTTAAACTTCCATTTGAATATAATTTCTCTGTGTAAAGATCAGGTTTTTAGCCATGTTCATTGTTTTGGGGATTTTCACTGGGGAAAAATACAAGAATTATTCAGGGACTCCTGGCCATGTCTGGTTAGTAGGCATACCTTGTCATACCTTGTAGAAGAAAGGCAGAATTGGGAAAGGAAAACAATGCTAAAATGAGAGGATGGAGAGGAATGTTCATGCTTTACAAAGACTGGCCTACATGAGGTATGCTCTTGGTAAAACATGAGAACAGATGCTCTCAACTCGGGATTCAAGAAGCTTTGTGCTACTTCAGCTGGAATGGTACCATCACAGGGAAGGTTCTGGGCATGGAAAGATCCTGGCATTTAGTTCTGATATCCGAAGGCACACAGGCAGGATGAGGGAAAGTGTTGGCACATCCAAGCCCTGCTCGGTCAGGGGTTGAGCCAAGGTTTTGTGGTGATTGCACCCCCTGAACCTGAGGGACCTTTGCAAACAGTGAGAATCAGATGGTTCTGGAAAATATTCAACACAATCTTTCAGCAGCTTCTGGTGTCACCTTTATGTGATTGCATGCAGGCAAAACCTTATTTAACCATGTCTTCCCCTGTTTTGATTAGTAGAATTTTTATGTCTCTACTGTCAAGTCTGGCCTCATCTACAGAAAACTGGGCTGTAGAAAGTTCATGGGTTTTACTTAAAATTTTCTGCAACAGTCATTAGTAATTGGTACTTACACATCATCCTGACAACCCCAGCCCAGTAATACTGAGCTTTAAGACACAGCTTTTGCTTCTGCTCTTGTTAACCATAATTGGGAAAAGAAGAAATCAGAATTTGGTTTAGATTTGCATGTCTATAACCTTATTTGTGTATGTGAATGCAATGCAAAGAGTGTGTGTTTTTTAAAGAATGAAGCCTCCAGCCTTTACGGTTGAGGCAAAGGGGTTTTAATAACACTAGGCACACCTGAGGTGGGTTTGTACATCTACCCCTTTGATAGATGGCAGAAATAGAGAGCACTGTACTCTGCACTGTTTTGTTTTGGTTTCTTTTTCTTATCAGTACTTATTACCAATACTTTTTATCATTCAGCATTTAGCTCCCCAGAGTGGATTGGGTGGGATTTTAGCTTCCTCTTTTCTCACCTGCCCCCTCTTAATGACTTTTGTGGCATCTCAGCACCTGATGAACAGCTGAGGAAATTCACCCTGCTGACAAATTATTTTGACAGACAGTGACATGCAAAACACTCCCACACACAATGAGACCACAAATTGGCTTCTTTAGAGAGATCTTGCTTCTTGACTGGCATACCACTTTCCAAAAGGGGAATGCAAGCAGTCCAGCCCTCCTCCTCTCCTTGGAGCAACTTCAAGCAACAGAATGCACTCGTACTTGACAAAGGAACCATCTTACCTGAATGTGAAAATGTCAGCTACCACCTAGCTTGAAAATGCCTTCTGAGTATTTCCAGTAGATAAAGAGGCAAAGGCAAGTTTTCCACATGGAATGTAAGTTTTTATTTTGGAGTGCATTTAAAGATAAAGAAATAATGTTGTCAAAGTACAGATAGGTGGGGACCTTGGTTTCCTCTAAGTGGTTTACCATAACAGCTATTAATCTGCTTTCTACTCTTTGGAAACCAGCCAAAACTGAAGCAGTAGACTCTCTTTCCTGTTTTTATTTTTTTAAAACAACTATGTTCTTTTTTCCCCTTTGCTCCCATCCTTGCTTGCCTACTTTTAGTCCTTGGTTTGCAAAGCAGAATCTTCTCTGAGAAGTAAAACAGCTTTTCAGCAAAGAAGATAAGAATATGTCAAGAGAATAACTTCTCATAATCTTGTTTTCTTTTTGACTGGGTAAAAGAAAATGACATTTTTTAATTTAATTTTTAGGGCCTACTGCTTTCCCTGCAAGCATTGTACATGTGGTAACTGTACCTGGCAGGAGAAGGGAAGCAGGAGTGAATCTGATAATGCCACTGTAGAATGTGAATATCCCTCTCTCCAGCTTTATGGGCTGGAAACAACAGACCTGCAGTCCCCAGTGACATTAAAGGCATTGGAAAAGGGGATGGATTTTTACTGGGATGATAAAGGATGATTGACAGAAAGATATATTTTTCTGATTATACTTTAAGCATTGCTGAAAATATAGGTTGAATATTCTCCAGCATGGCAGACTTACAATCCAATCAAGGTTGGAGAAGTTGTGTACCTTGTATTGGCATGTACTTCTTACTCATTTGTAAGTGTTGAAGTAAGGAAAAAAAACCAACTAAAACAACAAAAACCAAACCCCAAACCTCCAAGTTTTCTGAGCGTTGCACAGGAATTGCAAACTTGTGTCCATGTGCTCTGTCCCTGCCATAAGGAGCTGCCATCTGCTTGGAGAGGAGACTGGTTCTTAATGTGTTCTCACTCTGTACCAGACTGTCTGATCAAAGCCAAAACTAGTAATCTTCAGAGCCTGGGTAAGAAACACAGTCCTGTACATGTGTTACACACACTGGGCACATACTGTGTTCAAGCTTTCACACAGGACATCTCATAATATGCATTCAGACTGTATTTATATTCCTGTGCATATTTCTAAGTATATATGTTCGTATTTCTAAGTTCTGGTTTAACGGGCTTTCAAAGGGAATAGAAATGTAGTTTGGTAAAATAGTTGCTCTAAACTATCACATGGAAGTACTACTTTGCCTGAGTTGACTGTGTTAAACTCAAAAAGCCAAACCTTTTTTCATATATCTTCATGTTTGTATTTCTGTTGTGACTGAAAACTGGGAAAACATCAAAAATACCATGTGACAAAAAGCTAAAGACAAAGGATATATATGTGAAAATAGGTCATCTTTGGAGGTTTGCAACTGAGTATTTTAGACCTGCAAAAATTAGTGTTTGGGTGAGGTTGGGAATGATATTCTGACATGAGACTTCACTTGACTCATGGAACAAAAAGTGAGATTTTTCACTGGGGCTGCTTGGAAAATTCATTGTTTCCCAGGTTGTGCTTCTTGGCATGGCTGCTCTGCAGGGGCTGCAGGGTGACTCTCTGAGTCCCATGGCTCTGGGCTTGTGTGTCTTTAACATGCCTGCCAAAGGACTTGGGTGAGCAGAAAAACTCCTGAAAGCTTATAAACATTCAAATCAGTCCTGCTTGCCTTCTGCTCCTCTGCACTAGGAAAGGAGCACTAAACCCCACAGCTTTGTCTTGGTAGCTGGGGCAGTGATCAGCAGTGCTGGCACAGAGGTGTGTGCAAGGGAGGGAAGTGCATGGGGCCATAACACAAAGCCTTGCTGGGGTTCTGGCAGTGCTGATGCCCATGGGCAAGCAGGGACAGATGGACCTGGCTAAATTTATGCCAAGAGCTGAAATCAGAGAGCCAGAGGTAGCTTGGAGCCAGTGTAATCCTGACCCCTAGAGATTCCTGTTTCTGTGCCAGGCATCTAAAAGTGCAGCACAAAAGCCATATTTGAAACTCCCATTAGAAGTTTTATCCTCCATCAATTAGTCCATAGCAGGAGTGTAAATGGCTCAGCAGATCTGCTCTGCTTAGGATCTGTGTGTTGTGCATATTAATTTTTGGATTGTTTTTTAAAAGATGGCAGGAAAGGGAGGTTCCCTTAGTGCTTAGCACTTGTGAAAATCAGGCCACTTGTTTTTTAACATAACTGCAAGGATCTGTTTTGAAGGGATTTGAGTGTTCCAGGAACACAATGCTATTTTTCGAAAGTGACTGGTTTGCATTGTTGTAACAAGCGCACCATTTAGGGTAGCTTCTGGATTGTTTTAAACCCTAAATGGCCTAAGATTATTTATTTGACTAGTATCTCAAGACACCAAGCAGCTGATATGTTTCAACTCCATCTAGCCTGGGACCCAAGTGGAGATGTGCCTTTTGAACCAGATTATACCTGAGGTGCTCAAAATGGGGCTGTCATGGCACTGTGCTTAGCAAAATAATTTCTTTCTCTGGGTTAAATGAAACTTGAAGTCCTAACAAAGCGACCTCTGCTTTAATCTGTTCTTGGAAGAAGTGAAAGTGCATCAGTTTGTTATTGAGGAAAAGCCAGATGTTTTGTTGTCTAATAGATATGATTTATTTTCAAGTAGAATGCTAAGGAAGTGCATAAATGGGACCACTTTAGCTCCTATTACAGGTCTCCTTAACAATGACCTGAGACAAACAACATCCAATCCCTTGATGTCCAGTTTGTTTTTCACTAAAGCGTTTCATGGAGTGTGTAGATCTTGCTTTCTCTTAGGGTTAGAGAAACACTGTCTTTCCTTTGCCTTTTGTCTCCCAAATTCATCAACACACTGTCAGGTCTGTGAGGATTTTGAAGATTCAATTAAAAAACTGGAAATGGAAGAATAGCATTTCAAAGAACGCCCTCTTCAAAATAATTTTCTTGCAGTCCACTGAGATATTTTGGTACCATTGATGCTAAGAGAAAGAAAAGCCAAGTATTTCTAAAAAGACAAAACAAAATCCAAACAACCTGTGATCATCCTACAGTGATCCTGCTGCTGTATTTCCTGTATTTGGAAATACCTCCTTTTTCAAGGAAATACCAAACCAGCTTGCTCATGTCATGTTCTGAGGTAGAACCATCTTATCCAAGATGAATTTCATAGAACACTTCTCTAAATTTCTTCCCCTTTTTAAAATTAATGCTAGGCATTTTTGGGTTTATATCTGATTTTGCAATAAAACTTTCTATTCCCTTTTTAAGCAGCAATTCCCAGACAGCTCCTCTGGGTGTCACCACAGCTTCAGGTATAGCTGCATTGGGGTGTTACAAGCCTTTATTAAAATATTCCACAGTGGACTGAGGAATGGTAAGAGATAAAAAGTTTAAACAGCAGTGAAAACCAATAAGTGACAATGTAAGGGACACTGGCATGCCTGAGACTCTGCATGGATATGTCTGAGCTGCCCTGGTTTCCCTAGGAAGCACCAATTACATTCCTGTATGTTGGTCTGCATGTGAATAGCCTGAGGCAGTGACTGCTGTGCAGGTAGAGACAGACACTGCTGAAGCAAGTTCCGGAGGTGCTAGAAGGAATACTGATCTTTTCCTTTAGCAGAATTAGGAAAGAATAATCTCTTTAGGTTTTGTCTCTAGATTGTTGCTGCAGGTTACAGGACATATCCAAACAGATTTCTGCAAACTAATAAATAACTTGACTGGAATTTCTTAGATTCATGGAGCTTTGCTGGTCAGCATTTTCCCAATGTGTGAGACAGTGAAGCCATTGTCTATGAGAAATATTTGAGAGGAAAGAATGACAGGAAAAATGAGGTAGCAAAACCAGAAAATTTTGTAGAGAGACTTCAAGAAATGCAGAAAAACCTGGGCTGTGAAAGACCTCTGAAGGTCATCTAATACAGATCTTGGGAATAGATCCTGCTAAATGAAGTTCAGAGCCTTTTGTAGATCAGTTTTGAATACCTAAAAATTTGGAGATTCAACAGTCTCTTTACACAGCCTGTAAAGAGACTTCTTCCTCCACACGGTAAAAATTTTTCCCCAACCTCCTATCTGAATTTCCCACGTGCCAGCTTGTGACTGTTGGTTTTTTCTTCATGTAGACTCTGTGTTTATACTTTCCTGTTAAATAGTTGAAGGCAGTAATTAGATTTTGCTCAAACCTTCTTTCTTACTGAACAAACCCAGTTTCCAGAGCCTCTCCTCCTGTGTACACTCCACCTCTGCAGCCCTTTCTGAAACTCAGTCCACTTTGTCAATGTCTGTCTTGTTCTCAAGTCTCACAAACACTGAGCAGAGGGTCAAACATCACTTCCATCTACTTTATGGCTCTGCTCTAGCGAAAACATGGAACTCTGCTGACAGATGCACTCTGCTAACATCAGGCACCCTTTCTAAAAAAGCTATTTTCAGCTGTTAGACCCCCAGCCTGTCTTGTTGCATGGGTTTACTCCTGAAGTGCAGGACTTTGCATTTGTCTTTGCTGAACTTCCTAACTGGCTTTACTTATCCTGACTCTGATGGTCAGTGATCTGGGAATGTATAGGGTCAAAGTAAAAGTGTGGGGAAGGTGTCAGTAATTCCTGGGCTTTTATTTTTCATCAAGTGCCATGGCAGAAAATGGTGCTGCCCAGACTGAGCATTATCTGGTCAGGATACCAGGAAAGCAAACATTTCTGCCTTTCTACCTGTACAATGATGTACTGTTTTGCTCCTGTGACCGTGAGTCCCCTGCAGTCCCAGTAGCAAAACAGTACATCATTGTACAGGTAGAAAGGCAGAAATGTTTGCTTTCCTGGTATCCTGACCAGATAATGCTCAGTCTGGGCAGCACCATTTTCTGCCATTCTACCTGTACAATGATGTACTGTTTTGCTACTGGGACTGCAGGGGACTCACGGTCACAGGAGCATTGATAAAAATTGCTGAATGAGAAAGTTTCCTCACCTATATTTTAAAAATACTTGATGTACTAAAAATTTTCTTCATTTGCAATCAGGGGATATGTGAATAAATCCCAAGAGAGATGCCACTTTTGATTCTGAAGAGATGCACTTGCAAAATGAGAAGGAATGGGTTTAATTTGACATCCCCACATCACAGGCAGCTGTTGTCAGACTGAATTAGAAAGTTTGCTGCAATACATTCCTTAAGCAGGAAAAAAGTGGAGTGGTCATAAACCCCAGTAGAATTGCTGCATAGAGATTGTTATTTGGCCTTTAAATATTAAATGGCTGGTTTTAAATAGGCCTGGTGCAGATGGCTTCTGCTACAGGTTTATTGATTAAAATAGCTGCTCTGCATCAGCTCCAAGTTTGTTTCTCCAGAGGCTTTTGTCTTCATGAATAATGTAGTCATTTGCTGAAATTCTGTTAGAATTCATCTCCTGGAGGCTGGCTGTATATCTCTAGGTTCCTAAGTCTCAGTTGACTAGGCTCAAAATTGTGACAGCCCCTGCACTTCCTTCCTTAGAAATGAATATTCCTTCTTCCACCCATCTAGAGCTGAACAAATCTAGTTTGCACATTAGAGAGTGCACTTGGAAACAGCTCTGACTGTTTGGCTGCTTGAGAGAGGCTTTATGATGCTGAAGGCTGCCTTGGCTATACTGAGGATTAGATTTTTGCAGCAATTCATACAAACCCTGCAAGAGTGAGTGGAGAAATTCCAGTGAGCTTTGGATCAGACTGTGAACTTGGAGGCTGTCATAGTTTTAGGTGGGCAGGTCTCGTGCTTTCAATACTGTAAGTATTCCAATTTGCTGAATGCATCTAGTGTATGTATAATCAATCTTTTTACACCATTTTCATGGCTTTTAAATGCATTTCTAATTAGGTGTACCTTGATTTCCGGAAGATGCTTGTGGATTTTATATTAAGCCCAAAGGGTATTGCTTTACTTGCATAAGGGGTGGTGGAACAGACTGCACAGCTTCCCCTTGCAGCTGAGGCTTGCAAGTTCTGTTATCCCTCTGAGCTGAGTTTGCCACTCTGCAACAGGAAAAACACTGCTGCAGGACCTCTAAGAAAGGAGGGCTATGGAGAGCAAGCAACGGTGCTAAGACCTTTCTTGACAAAGTGCTTTTCCTCCTCCTCCCTTCTGATCCTCTTCCCTATGCCAGAAATATGTCTTTACTCAAACTATCTTCTACAAAAATAGATGTTTGTAAAACCAGAGCAGGAGGAAAGTCGGATTAAATCATCGGGTCAAAATATGGGAAATCAGGCTCCCCTGTCTCATTTATGCATGGGAAAATAAATATCACTGAGGGTAGAAGAATTAATTGAATCTCATGACTCTGGAAATGTAGCCAGTCATAGACAATCTGGCCTGCCTTTACTCTCTTGGGGACATGGTGACCCTTCCTTTATACAAGTTAATTTTACACCAAGGTAAAACCAGAAGAAAAACCCAGTTGATGTGTGTGTATATATATATGTATAAAGAAAAAAGTTATTCTGTTCTGAAATGGCCAAGAACAGGATATTGCAGTGTCTAAACCTTTTACTGAAGTTTTTTTTCTTTCTGTTTTGTTTAACCAAATGAAAATCTCTTCAAGATGTCATTTGGCAAAGTGTTTTGACCCAGGTGAGACTAAAGGTCTTGACAGTATATTAGTTTTCCTGAAGTATCTCTGACTTGTCTCTGATTTTGTTTTAATGCGTAGAGGCTGTGAAGATGATGAGTTGCTTTTTATGGCAGTGAAACACTTTGCAAGGACCATACTGGGAGGGCAGCTGACAGGCACTAGACAGATGGTTCCTGTGTGGACGTTAGCAGATGAGAACCCTTCCTTCTTGAGACACCTGTCTGGTGACCAGTGCTGCCACAGTCCATCTCTCACACATCCTACAGACCTGAGAGAGACATGTGTGACCGGAAATATGAGCATCTACTGGGTTTTTTTTTTCCTGTCAGGGAAGCCCCCTGTGGCTGTGGAGTGAGTGGATGTGGTTTAGAGCAAGTAATTTGACTTTCTCTTTTTTCCTCCCTTAGAGCCTGTCATGAGCATGGGGGGAACAAGTCAGTGCCTAAAATGCCCAGCACTACTGAGTGTGGAGGTTTCCGCAGTCTCACTTCCTTCCATCATAGCTACAAACAGGACTCCCCTTGGTGTAGTTAGGACGGGACCTGAGCAGTTTGGAAAGCCTCCCCCTTGCTAAATTGTATGGCCTGGAATTGTAGGAGGCTGCTGAAAGTCCTCTCTACTCTTTGCCAAAATACTTCATGTCAGTAGTGGAACAAAGGAAGCCCAGTTTATTGAGGTTGAGCTTTGGTATCTCCGGTGGTGGAAGCTCTTGTTGAGGCTTTTTCTGTGGCTGGGATTTTCAAAACCCTTCTTTGTGGCTTTGCTGCTACATCAGAAAAGTGTAGCTTATGCTATTGTGTTTCCTTGGGAAAGCAGGAATTGACTTTCTGTCAATTAACAATGGATGAAATGAGCCAACAAACTCAGAGTTTATGAGGGTGAGACAGAGAGGTGCATATGTACACATCAAGATACTGATATAAACCCAATGGAACTGATATAAATAAAGTTATATAAAACTTATTTTCTCAGGATACCAGGCTACACAGTTACTTGATGGATCCTTTCAAATAAAAACACTGATAGTAGCATCAGTAGTAATGTTAAATTTCTTACCAACGCTGTAGTCAAGGCATGCAACAAAGCAAAAAGGCAGTAATATTTTGAAAAATGTGTATTAACTTTAGGCACTCTAAATACGTGTAAACATATTTTTCATGCTTCCCCTCAATCAATGTTTTAATTGAGAAGGCATTTATATTGTAATAGTGTCTCTTCTGTTGTTGATGCTTTAAGGAACTAATGACATCTGTTTTACCAAGCATAAAGAAGAGCCAAATTACAGGATAATCTGTAGTGTTTATTTTATTGTTTCACATAAAGGACTGAAAGGTGATGAAACTGGGCAATTATGAAACAAAACAAAGGAATAAATTCTGCTGATGCAGTGGAATGCTGCATTAGCAATGGGTGGAGAGTCAGGATACGTGAGCCAAGGAACCTGGCATGACTCTTGCATGTAAAAATACTTTCAAGTATCTAAAACTTTTCACCTCATGATATAACCCATTCTGCATTGTTTAGCCTTGTAGAAAATGCAGTGGGTTTTGATCTTCAGAAGGGGTACAGCTGGAGTTAGGGACAAAACTCTGTAATTAACTAGACAAAGCAGACAGTTTGGGTGATGCCTGCTAAATCCTCTGGGTTACCTGCAGTCCTGCAGGATTTCCACACACATAGCTGAAGAGTGAGGGCAGAGCTGGCCTGGCTGGCAGCAGAGCAGGATACATGCTTAGGATGTTCAGCAGCAATCAGAGCCCTTAATAGGAGTAGAGGATTAATTAATTCTGATCCATACAGACACATTGGCTTCTTGTGCAGTCAGAATCCTAATTAGGCAATCAAATTTTTTCCTTTCACAGTGACCATTGCTCCAGCTGTGCTCTAACTCTTTCCTCTCTTTATTTGCAAATCTCTCTCCTCTCTACAGCAAAAAAAATTACATACTTTGGCAGGAAAGCTTCCTTCTTTTCTTTCCATCTTTCCTGTTTGCATCTACATATTTGCATATCTGCTTCTGATGTTCTATAATCCCTCAACCTTCACTTTCAAACCCTTGTTATGAAATGAGATCATGGTTCCTTCCTCAGCTCCTTTATTCCTCTAACCCAGGGTTCCTTCCCTTCTTTTCCCCCCTCCAGTCCTCAGCCCCTGCTGACTCAGTTAAATATACATGTGCTCTTTTCCCCTTTGTTCCTTCTTTTCCCTTCACCCCTCTGCGACTCCTTTTCTTATGTTGGCTTTGATCTGTTTGCTGGCAACACTAATATTTTTAAACCTTTTCTAATTTGTTATTTTTGTACGTTGTTGTGAAATTAAATATCTTGGAAAGGAAACATGGGTTGCCCTGTACACTGCAGGAACAAATTCATTGTTACTTGGGTGGGAAGGCTGTGTATGCAATTGAAATCTGTGCTGGGGAGGTGCTGAGGAATGGCCCAATCCACTGGACTGTGTGCTGTCAGTCTGGTCTAAATAATGAAGGTACATCCCAGATCCAGCTCTGTGATTAGCCCCAGTTTTGCTAAGCCACGCTACTGCAGCAAGGGGAAGAGTACTTATGTCTGAGTTCCTTTGTTCTGAGTGGCAACCAAAACCATGAGGAGTGTGATCCTTATTGATGGGAACTATGACTGACACAAATCCCTGGAACTGACTGGGGTTCTTCTCTTTATCAACAGGAATGCTGAGAGGTCACCCTTGTTTTATAACCCTTCCTTCTCTTGGGGTATCATTATCATTAGAATCCTAATCCAGTGGTTAGGGTACCCTATAACACTTGTGCTGCTGCTGGAACGTTGCTTTTTTTGTACTTACATCTGTCCAGATTTTTTTTTAATCTGTTGTGTGTCTTCTGTGAAGATGGCATGAATTGTGATTAATTATGACTACTCTTTTATGTTAACCACTACATTGACTTACAGCAAAAAAAAATGGCCACTGTATTTACTGTGAGTTCCTGCCAAGATGCAATTTCCTTGACCACCCCTAGTTGTGAGGTTTTCTCCTGGCAATGGTAGTAGTAGATGAGTTTCTGCCAAGTATCTACAGACAGTCTTGGCATCAGACCTCATGGATATGGTCACTCTGGCCTGCAGAACCTGCTGCTAGATGGCCTGTTCAGCTCTATTTTTTATTTTTTATTTTTTTGTCAGATGCCTTTTAGTCCTCTCTTCTAAGGAATAAAGATTAGAAAGTTCAAATTAATCCATATCCCATTCCCCACACTGAGACTGAACTTTATTTGTGACTTTTTTTTACCAAAGTTTGACTGGATTTTGTTGTTTTATTTCAGGTCACCGGTTTCTTCAGAAGATCAAGGTAATATCTGTTTCATAGCTGCTAATAATATGTTAAAAATGAGACCAAAGACTAGTGAGTAGGCTCTGTTTCAAAGCAGTTTTGGTAGAGAAAAATGTTTTTATAAAAATGGAACTTTGATGTTGATGAAACTTTGTTCACCTTTAGACATTAAGTACTTGATCATTTTGTTAGTTTAATTGGGACTGACAGAAGTTATTGAGTTATTTGTAAAATGAATCTTGCTTAATCAAATGGAACTATTACAAGAGTTTACAGTATATTCATCCAAGTGTATAGAGCTTCACTTGTGGAAAATGATGTGTGGCTTGAAGGATAATACATGTTTTTTGTAAAGATGAGCACATCTTTTATGACTCTCATAGGATAACGTCTTTATTTTTGAGCGGAGAGTGCACTCTGCTTTAAAGGCTTGAACACACATTATCTTGGGTTACCAGTAAAGTCAGTTTGGTAGGACAGTATGGAATTTGGTGCAGTTAGGATCTTCTACATGGGAAAATCCCATGGCTTGAGTAGCAGGTTATGGCAATATGCTTGCTCTGAGGGAGACTTGAAGGATCTGATCTTTTCGTATGGACTAAACAGGGAGTTTGTGGTGGCTAGCTGCTTAAAAATGTGGCAAACTTAAATCCATTTACAGTAGACCAATGTATGGCTGCATTGGTACTGAAATCCAGAGACATCCTGTGAAGGGCTTGTAATTGCACTGGCAGAGTTGCATAAGGAATGAGGAAAAAAAAAAAAGGGTGACTGACTGAGAGGAGAAAGTTCATCATGTGGCTCTGAACTGGGAATACAATTTTGGACCAAAAAATAAATATCTATTTTCTTCTGACACGCAATTTGTATGCAGTCACACAATCAGCAAATTTTCTGGCCAATACCTCAAGTATTATTCAAGAAAGGTCCAGATAGGAATAGTAAGGACTGTTGAAAATGGAGGTGTAAGAAGTCTGAGCCTGGAAATTTGTCACTGAACTGTGTTCATTTGGAGTGTGGAGTGACTAGTTAGGTATTAACCGACATTGTCCTTGGCCCCAGCCAAGAGCTTTTTCATCCAGTACAGTGGATGTCAAATGTATTGTCATTAATAAATTCTCTTCCACCTCCTTGACGTGTTCTTTCTCACTAAAGAAAGTTTTAAAGAAAGCCATAAAAATTGATAAACATGCAAAAACAAGGATATATTTGGCCTTTCTAATCCATTCCTAGTGTCTGGTAGCAGCAGATCCTGTGACAAATAAAAGTATGATACTGGCAGAAGTATACAGGTTTAATTTCCTGGTGTGCCCTATTAGATTTTATGATTTACAGCTCATTGATTTTGTGAACCAGATGGAGTTTTCCTGTTTAATAGTTCATCTGCTTTTTACCATGACCACAGCTTCAAATATGCAGTACAGGACACTTGTGAGAAGTTAACAGTACATCTCATGGCTGCAGCTCTCAGAAGAGATTTGAAATCATAATGATCTAATATACTATTTCAGGACCTGGATTCAAGCTGCATCTCAGTGCATAAACTTGTTAGTGATAGGCTGCTCTTGCTTTTTCATTTCCCTTGCTTTTACTCTATTGCTTCATCTTTATCTATTAATGGAGCAACAGACGGTGTATATGCATTTCCTTGTGTATTTTTAAACGTTAGTATTTCATGCTGTCAGAATCCTTTCCTTCTTCCCACTATTTTTATTCTACTCTAGTTTTTCACAAAACATTCCTGTTTGCCATCTACCATCTGCTGCCATGGTTTGGCTTCTCAGGTTTGATCAACATCTCTGAACAGCCTCTTCTTCCTTGCCTTTCTTCCCTTTCTCTCACAAGCAGCCTCTTCTGAAATGCAGAGTGAAAGGACTTGGCCAATTAGAGATATGATAGTGCCAGTTATTAGAAGTTTTGTGACCATGGAGTATCTAACTAGGTTTAACATCCATGTAGATATGTAGGAACTTCTCTCAAGCACAAAAGATTTCCCATTACCCAGTGACTTTTCAGAAAGAGGGGTCTGATACTTGGATTTCCTCTATCTCACTATGCCAGCTACAGACCAAGGTAAATGTACAAAAAGGAAAATGTGATAAATAAATGTGCTGCAGCATAAGCCCCTTAGAGCCTAGAAGGCTCTCAGTCCACTGAGACTGCATGTGTGGAGGCATCTCAAATTAGCCTTAGATCTCAAATCTCTTATCCAAACAAAAATGACGGTCCATGAGAGAGCTGAAAACTTATCTCTGAATGGCCTGTCTTTTATAGTGTTTATGCAGATGTCTCCTGGCATATTGTTCTTGGAGCATGTATCTTGGAATCAGTTTTGAGACTTTTATGTTCATTAATAATCTGTACTCTGCCGTGTGCATATTCAATATGTTAAGCACTCATTTTGTTATATAAAAAGCAATAATGGTTTGGGCTACACGGTGAAGAAAGATCCAGCTGTGGAATAATGTCCCTTCACTGAACCTACATTCTGTCCTGTGTAACAGCTACTCTTCCCTGTTATGGACACCATTCTGGTGCTGTTTTTCTGATGATGTGATATGTTGATCATGACTGAGAAAAGGCACTTTCTCTGTTGTGTTGGATCTTTTGTTTTAACCTCCCACTCAGTTCCTAATCTTTGTTTTGTCTGCTTTAATATTCAGTCATCACTTTTTCTTCTACTGCTTATCTGTGGGTTTTTTTTTTTCAACGTCTTCTTTCTTTTTAAATGAGACTTTCCCATTGACCACGTGGTTGGATTCTGCATAGGTTTTTGCACTGTGCTCCTCACCTTGGTTTCTGACTGCCCTGCTTGTCCTCCAGCATGGACTGACTGCTACAAGCACTAGTTGCAAGCAGTAGTTGTAGCATTTATAGTGTTCAAACAGACTTGTACCAGAATTAGCATCTAATGTGAGTGGCACTTCCATTAATCCCTGATGGGACAATGCATTTTGCTGTCTCGACGACTGGGTGAAGATAAAGCACCATCTGTCTGGGGCTGGGCATCTCCTAAACAACTGTAACTGCACACAGGACTCCTTGTTGTGGGCAAGTGTTAAGGGCACCTATATCAGTTACAAAACAGAGTCATTTTAATTGGCACAGAAAGGGAAAAAACACTGCTAGGAAATCCCAAACTTCAAAAGAAAAAATACCTAAAGCCTCTTAGAGATTTTAAAAGGTTTGTGTCTTTGTTCTAGGTACAGGTAGTTAGGAAATAGATAACTAAAGAGTGAAATCCATAATCTTATTTTTTTCTTTTTTTTTTTTTTAATTAACATAAGGAGTAGACAAAACTCCTAACTGATTGACAAAATGATACAAGCCAAGTAAGTCTTAAAGCATACTAGTTTAGGCAGGGGATTGATGACTCTGAAGAATGACCTGTTCATTCAGGTGTGCCCTGGTGCAGTTACATGCCCTGAAGCCTTGGAAGTCTTGGTGTACTTCGGGTGTTGGGGTTAGATGAGACTCAACAACAGAAGGTGTCAGGCCTACAGAAGACGTGGTGCATGTCATGAGGGAGGGCCAGGCATGTCATCTCTTAGGGAATGGTACCACCTGCTATGTTTTCACTGTGTGAAAGTACTCGCGATATGCTCAGGACCCTTTTGGAGCTTATCCCTTGTTTATGGAACAGGTAGGGTACTATGATGGGAATGCAGACTTCTAATACATCATGTTGCCACTACACAGTCATTGTCTGGTTATCCAGTGCACAGATGTTGTTAGATGAGTGGTTGAGGTTTACCTTCATTCATCCAGCACCTTTCAGTGCTGCACTGTATTCTGTGTGCACACTGGATCATGCCCTGCCCACCCCTATTTACAGCCACCCTGCAGAAATTTTCATTAAATATTCATATATTTAGCTTCACCTGGGTTCTTTCTGCTATTCTTTGTTTATCTTGTATGTTTGAGTTGGTACTTCATTATCATGTGAGTATTGAAGGAAATGGCCTTAAAAAGAATGTCGTGAGTTCTATTTCCATTTCAAGTATTCTGAAAAAAATCCCAGCAAACCCTTGAGTATGGGTATTAATGGTGTAGGTGCATTGGAGTGTTATTCATGTCATGGCAACTTGGAGCTGATGCTGCTCAGTACTTGTGTGTCTAACTTCAAACAGAGGAACCTTGCCTTTGATGGAATTACTCGGTTTTAAGTAGCTGTACTAATGCACCTCAAGTAGCAGTCAACTAGAGCTTAATCCTTATGCATCTGACTTGCATTCTGATCGGGAGACAAGAGGTTTCAAATATTTATGTCACTGCTCTCTTACCCATTTCCCTGCAAACCAATGAAACTGGGCTTTTTGCCTTCTTTGCTTCCAGCAGGCATGTGGTTTTTGCTGCATCAGCATAGTTTCTGTGATTTGAGGTTTGTGGTTTTGGGGCATTTTGTGTGTAATAGATTCGAAATTCATGAGGGAATAGGGGGCAACTGAGAAATTAAGACAAGAGGGAAATACATTCAATGGAGCAATTTTGAAGACAGCTAGTTATTACACAGCAATAATATTATACAAGAAATTAAGATAAAGGATGGGTTTTCTGCTTGAAAAGACAAATAGCAACTCTTAAAGGTCTTTCAGATTCTGCCAGATACTAGCTCCATGCCACAGAGTCACTCCATGACTTGGAATCATCCAGCCTGGATATCCTGCACCTAGGAGGGATTTGTGCAGAGCCAGGAGTGTATTAGAAGTGAAGTCAGTTTATAATGGTGACTTTTAAATTAGTCTCTATTAGAGAACACGTTCTACAGGGTTTGCTTGGCATGGATTCAAACAGGAAGTTTTAGGTGGGAGGTGTAATTCTGTCTCTGCATATCCCTCTGAATACAGAGAGCTGCTCTCTGAATTATAAGGAAGGGACTGATCAAGTGGGTGCGTGGAAGGCAGTGGTGGCTCCATCCCACACAGGAAAATGCTTGTTTATGCAGTATCTGATCCTGCTTTGGAGGCAGAATGTCCTGTACCCTGTGGTGTTTGCTCCATTAAAGAGAGGAAATCTAATCACATGCAAGGAGGAAGATGGCTGCAGGAGTCCCAGAAAATAGCATAAGAAGCAATAACACTTCCTGGAGCCTCCAATATATGGGATTTCCTGATGCCCATGGTGGTCTGTGGGAATGCAGACTTCACTCTCTCAGTCTCCTTTCTTCTTTCTGGAGCCACCCTCCACTAATCTTGATAATCAGAGTCTGCAAAGGTATGTTCTCCTCTAGAGCTGAGAAGCAGTCTGCCATACTGATAAAAAGGATGAGGGTGGTGATGCAGATGAATCCAAATATCTCAGTGCTGGTAGAATTAAAAAAATAAAGATAAAAATAATGAATGGCTATTTTGTAGACCAGATGCCTTCTAAAGAGAGAGAGGAGATGCTGTATTCTTCATGGTGATGCTGCAGCTGTTTACCCAGCAACAAATTGAGATGTCCTGGAATGCTTTCTCTGTACACATTGAAGAGAGTTAGGGCCCGCCCTTGGCGGGAGGCTCCCAACTGCAGGTATTTATTTTGATTAATTAGCCACTTTGGGAAGAAAGCCCTCCTGGATAATGTTTTGAAAGTGTCTGTGTCCAGCTGAGCCAATGATGCCTTGGGGAATCTGCTCTGGGTTTGTTCATTTGCTTCTCAGCTCAGCAGAGGCTGGTATTGATGCAGACCCAGGGTCCCTCTGGCGAGAGAAAGCATTCTGTGACAGCACATGTCTAGGGCTGAGGGAGGTCCCTTCTGGACAAAACCTTTAAAAGGTGCCTACACCCCACCTCTCATCTTATCCATGCAGCCTGAGGGGTCAGTAGGCAGCTGAGAGGGAGATGTCTGGCAGATGTGGGCATCTGAATCAGTAACAGAAAACATTTATTTCACTATGGACACTGCCATTATCTTTTTCCCCCCTGGAGAAAGTACAAACAAGGAATATGTTGTCTGAATCGGAGCACTTGTTTTCAAGCAGAAAATCTGGGTAACCTTGCAACATACTTTGCTTCAGTTTTTTGGTTTTTTTTTCTGATGGAGGTTGCTCATGGTCAGATATGACTGGCAATCACTTCACTCACTGAAGAACCTGGCTAGAAAATATATTCTTGAATTGACTTTTGGATGATTTAGTCTTGCTGTGAAGCCCTAGCTTTTTGAGGAAGAGTTACTTAGACATTGCCTGGTAAAGGCACTGCAGCCAGTGTTGGAGGAGCAAAGACTTGAAGGGAGTGTGCTAAAAGTGCCTGTGATGGGAATGGTCCAAAAAGTCTGGGAAGAAGGAGGAACAGTGTGGCTCACGATGCTTCTTTTTTACTGTCCTATTTATTTTTTAAATTAAAAATAAACCACTGCATAATTATTTTACCTAGAATTCTCTTTCTGCCCAGGTAGTGCCACTCAGTTGATAAAATTACTGCATTAGTCAGCAAAGTCTTCCCTGCCTTGCATTCTCACTTCATCAAAGACATTTTCTTCCACTGCATCACTCCTGAGAATGACATTAATTGTCTTGGTTTAAAAATAAAAATGGTGGGAGGGAAAACGAAGGCAAAAAGTGGTGATGTGAGCCAGATGGTGTTTAGTTGCTTAGTTTTTCTGTGACTGTTCTTTGAGGTTCTAAACTATTTACAAAGGAAAGCCTTTTTTTTTTTTTTTTTTCCCACCCTTTCCTTTGGTAAATCCGAGTTAAATCATCTTGCAGCAAAAGTTCAACATCAGGTTCTGAATAATTCCTCTCCTAACAATCAACCACACTCTCAGCTCTGCACTAGTGCCACACAAACAATTCAGGTTGGACTCTAATTGGCATCAAAGTAGCTTTATATAGTCTGAGTGAAAATGGGGTTTTAAAGGCAGCTTGAGTGTAATTTACATCTGCTTGAAAGCCTCTTTATCCTTCGAGAGTTGTATGAAGGGACTTCTGTGTAAGTGAGAATTTAGCCTTTCTTTCCCTTCAGCAAGCATGTGTGGCTATTTTAACTTTTTCCCCCCCCCTCCTTCTCTCTTACCAACGTTTTGTGTCATTCTTTGAATTTAAAATTCTTAAAAGGTAAATGTTTATAATGCATATTTATAGCCAGTGGAGTAATGATTGATTTTTTTTGCATTAAAATTTTTTCTTATTCGCAAGTTAGGCAAACAGGTGCAATCAAAAACTGTGTCAGTTCTCTAAATCTGCACGGGATGTGGTGCTTTCGTAACTAAAGGACAACCCTCAAATATTTAGAAGCATTTTCTACCTCTTTGTGCAATCCTAGAATAGATGTTATTGAGGCATGACTTGTTCAGAGGGCCAATTTCAAAAGTGTCTCTCTCAAACCACAGGAGGTTGTGTGCTCATGCACGTTCCCTGTACAAAAGAAATAGCTGAAGATATTGTGTGAAGGCCTTCCTAACATCCCTCTTGCTGCACACATCAGATGTGTGTGCCTGGCTGCTTCTGAGCCCTTGGTTGCAGCAGGTTGCTGCACTATCAGTTTTCTTGCTCTCTTGGGAGCATTTTGGGCTCTCAGGCTCTTTATTCAGTTGTCTTTTGTGGAAATAGTGCCTCACAGCAGAGCTGCTGTGAGTTGCCTAGACTGGTGTCATTGGCTCAGGTTCTGTAAGAAGCCCAAGATTTTTGCAAATCTGAAAATCTGTGGAGAACCCTTGTTAGCACCTGTTTTTTAGGGCAGTGGCGGCAAACAGTGACATTTGGGGAAAAAAATTAAAATCAACAAGTCTTTGCTTTATTCATCACAAAAATTACTATGATCTAGGCAGGAAACCTCTAAACTGCATGTATTTTTTGTTGTCATTTTTCAGTCATGCTTGCTATGCAATCTTTGGGCTGAGGTAGAACTCTTCCAGCAAGTTCAAGAGCCTTTTTCCACTCCCTGTTTGATGTAAGGTACTTTTTCAATTAAGACAGAATAAGTGATTTAGCCATTTATTTCTGGATATTTTATTTTTTTTGCCCACATCTAGGAGAACCTTAACCTGCAGAGCATAATTTCTGTTTAATTATTTTCATGGTCTTGTCACTTCCACTGTTTGCAGGTGCACAAAACACATGAAGAAAAATTTAATTGCTCCTTTCACTCAGCTTATCTTCAAAGGAAATATTTAAGCATCATCAACTTTGGTGAGATTTGAGATTGTCTGCAGGTCAAGGACTTGTGAGCTCACAGTCATTCCAACAAAGCGTTATTAATTTTGTAATTTAATTTCTCAGTTATGTAGAAAGCTTGGCCTGTGTATTTTATAGTCAGTTTGTGTTTCTTTCTGTAGCTTTAAAAGCAGATAAAATATTGGAAAGAGGTAAAGCTTTTGTAAAAGCTCAAGTGCAAAGATTTTCAACTTCTCTTCATGGATCCCTAAAATTGTTCTATGGGAAGTTATCCACAAAACAATTCCCTGTGGTACCCCCACCCCTCTCATCTGCCTGTCAGATCATGGCTGAAGATCATGGCTAGAGCAGAAAAAAATCAGTTCTGTACATTCCTGGGTAAGTTATAACACTGTCAGTTTGTCATAAAGCTTTTAAGAGCAAATTGGTGTTTACAGAGAAGAGAGTGTATTTCTGAATGATAATCTATATGGACTCCAGTCATTTGAGAGCATAACTTTTTGAGTGATTGTAACAGAAGTTATTGAATTCTGTAAAACTAATGAAAAATAAACCCCAAGAGCTTCTTTTGTTATCTTTTCTGTAATGCTGATCTCTAACAGCTCAGAAGATTCCAGCTGTGTAAAAACACTCTTCTAATTAGGGTCAGCTTTTAACTTCCCGATGCTTAAATCAGTAATTACTTTAAATATCTGACTCTATGAAGTACACAAGGTCTAAAACAGCAATAAAGGGTTGAAAGTGTTCTGGAAGCTAATGATAGTCCAAGTTATGTTTAATAACTCTCAAAAATCTGATGATGTCACTTTCTCCTATAGTTTCTTCTTCATCACCAGCTCTACATGGTTTGAACAAGGTATTTCATGAGATATTCCCGAAGAGTTCCCCTGAGCACTCAAGTGGGAGATGGTGGTGAATGCTGACACTCAGATTCTGGGGGCCCAACACCAAAGCTCTTATATTTTTTATTAGCTGCCTCCAACCAGTAAGAAGCACCCAGCACTGAAATGCTGATGGCATAGCAACTCCAAATGCTGAATCAGTGCATTGGATGTGTCTTAGAAGGGGCTGGACAGATGCAGGCATTGTCTATTAAATGAGGTTTCCACGAGGAGCTGATCACTTCAGATTACCAATTGTCTTCCTGTGTCTTTTGAAAGATCTAAAGGTTTTATGAGCCCTAATTCTGCTTGAGATCAGAGAATCGTAGAATGGTTTGGGTTGGAAAAAACCTTAAAGAACATCTAGTTCCAACTCCTCTGCCTTGGGCAGGGATGCCACCCACTAAATCAGGTTCGTCAAAGCACCCTCCTCCAACCAGGTCTTGAGTTATGGTAGCTGAATTCTGCCAAAATTTCCCATAAGCTTAAATATTGTCATACCATGATTAGATGCATAGATACCCTGGTATTTTTTTACTCATGGCAGGATACATTATTGCAAATAATATGCACTGCATTTTATTCATAGATCTGTATAATTTCCTTCATTTTAATCATGAATGTGCCAGGTCCTTAGTGGGATACTTATATTTTATAACATAGTTTTAAGAAATTCTGATCACTTCACTCACAATTTTTAGACCTTCACTAAAGAATTGCTTGTAAATGTCGAAAACTTAAAAATTGCTGTGCATTTTTATCAGCATTTCTTGTGGCTTAGTTGGTGCAAAAGTAGTGGGTTCAAATATGGCATTGGAAGAGTCAGATCAGATGTGCAATTAATAAAACTAATAAGCTAAT
Organism: Petroica traversi; assembly: GCA_025920805.1. Taxonomy (NCBI): domain Eukaryota; kingdom Metazoa; phylum Chordata; class Aves; order Passeriformes; family Petroicidae; genus Petroica; species Petroica traversi. The sequence continues at coordinate 720,691 of JAHLSL010000102.1, read as the reverse complement.
AAAACATGGAGGATATTTACTGTTTATGAATAACTTTTGCTCATGTAAAAAGACACGTTACCTCTGCACTGCTGACAGTGGCAGGCTGTAGAGATACCCTGTTCTCTGAGTTTCTTTCCAGTGTAGATGAACTCCTCTTACTGACTTACTAATGATTATTCAACTAACTTACTTAATATCTTCCATGTCAACCTACTTTAAGCAAAGAACCTTGTGATCCTGAGATGTTACTTACAAGGGCTTATACGAATTTTTTTTCTTCATTTTCTTTCTGGAAGTGTTTCAGCAGCGAAGTTTCTGGTGTGATAGTAACCTGGCGATGAGCCCTGTGCCTGTCCTTCGTGTTAAGCTGATCAGCAGCTTTGGGATTAGGAGAAAATTTTTCTGCAGGGCATACAGGAAGGGGGTAGCTGTTAGAGGTTTTTCCTCTCTTGTGATGCTTCTGAGAATTTTCGTGGCTTTTGAAGAGAGCGAGGTGATGGTGATGACTTCTGCCCCTCTTCTTCTGTATTATTTTTATGCGCTGCAGCCATGGGTCTGTCTTTGTTAGCCCTTACCTTTATGAGGCATTCTCATTCTGTGCCTGTATGCCATATGAAGAACTGAAATTTCCAAGACCATAAACATTGCCTGGTGCTAGGAGTATCACACCTTGGAAAACCTTAAAAGAAGTCCTCGCATTTTGCCCTTGTTTGGTTGTTGTTCCTGGAGGTGATCAGACATGTCTCCTGGAATTATGCCATTCTGAAGGATCCCCTCTCTGTTTTAGTTTGACTTTGATTAAGGTGTTGAAAATTGGAGGTAATTTTCTCTAGAGCTCCTTTATTCTGTGAAGCACAACACGAAGTGTTGCAGGGCAAACCAGCCCATATATTTTCTGTGGAGAGTTATTTTCTCTTCTGTTCATCCAAGCAACCCTGTGAGACCTCTCAGGCATCTTGCAGCCTCTGAATACTTCACTCCTTACTCTGATGCCCAGAGTTAAATGACTGATTTTGCAGCACTGTTTAAATGGTGCTGGCTTCATATGCAGAGCCAGAGAGCAATTGTCATTTCATAAGTTAATTTTGTCTGGGAAACAAAAAATGTTTGTTGTAACTCAGTGACATTACCGTGGATTTTTAGAGCATGAAGTAAAAATAGCTGCTTCCAATGGAAGCAATGGACACTAACATAGAAATTAGATGAGTGATATATGCCCTAGGAAAAACATTGTTTTCAGCATGAATGTGTACTAATAGTTGTTTATCCTGTGTCTCAAGTTGCATTAGCTTGCAGCATTACCACAATTCAATTAGCAGCCTTTTCAACATGGCTTTTTTTTTTCTGTTGGTGCATTATCCACTTGTATCAGCTCAATAACAATTTAAAAATCAGGTATGCGTGTGAGGGGGTTTGTGGTGAAGGGGGTGGTTTTATGGTGTTTGCTTTGGTAGGCATTTTTTTTTTTGGTGCTTTCTGGGAGGCCTGGGTGGGGATTTTGGGCTTTTTTATTGTTGTTGTTTTTTTGGGTTTGTTTTGCTTTGTTTTGGTCTTTTTGTTGTTTTTTTTTAAATGAAGATTCTTTTCTAAGTTGGGTGGTTAGAGTTTTGCTGAGGAGACCGAGAGCTTCTTCAATATATGGACAGAGCACTTCAGTCACAGTTTTGCCAAAGGTTTTGTCACCTTACACCAGCAATAAAGCTACTTGCTAAATAAACATAAAAGGTAATAAAACACTTTTATTAGTAATGAGAAATTATTTTCTTAGGAGAAATTGAGGAGATGATGACTTGATTAAAAATGTTAATTAAATCAAGTAATTTTTGAGACATCTTTAAGTCCTGAAGGTATATTATACTTGATAAAACAGTGGCATAGTTCATTTTATATATTACACCAGTGATGCAATGTTAGAAGAAATAAAACAATTCTCACTTGAATGTTTCTAATTTTAAGGTAGCCTGGCATTGCATGCTAACAGCATTTTTCTTCAACTTCTCAGTCTGCTCTCTCTTGTCAATGCCATCTGCTTGCTTGCTTCACCACCTCTTTAACAACCAGGTGATTTTTTGCCATCTTCACCCTCCTCCTCAATATGCCCAGCAATCCTATTTGGGTTTATGGGGTTAGTGTGCTAAGCAATATTCATATATTTATGTAAACATGCTCCCGATTCTAAAGAACCTTCCTCCATTCCTAGCTCAATAACTTCTAAATCTTCCAGCATTGGGGCGTAAAGTTCTGAATTATTTTACTGTAGTCTAATCTCTTGTTATGCCAGCTGGTTTTGTTTATCTGTAATGTATTCATTTATCCAATAGGTTCTACTTGGCAAAGCACTTAATTTTAAGAGTGCAGGTAGACTTGGCGTGAAAAGAATGTAATTAGCTCAAAGCTAAGCACTTGCCTAAATGCTTTGCTGGATTTGAGGCTTAGGAAAGAGATTAAAAGATTGGTCTAATTATGCTGAATTTGTTTTAGAGCTTCTTTATCCTAATAGCCTTATCACCAGACAAGTTCTGGTTATGGATATTCAGCATAAAAAATTTTTCACATCTTGTCAGGCTTTTCATAGAATCATAGCCCTCTCTCCTGTTTTTGTTGGTTTTTGTTTTTTTTTTTAACTGTAATCTTTAGCATGGCTTGCATAAGAAAATGTTTCCCTGCCTCTTAGAAAAGGGACTTCAGGGAAGCCATGTCTTAAGAAATTGGATGGTGAAGGCAATGATAAACTCATGTCACCAGTTCATTTAATTTTCACGTTCAAGGAGTGCAAAATACTTATACAAGTCCAGACTGCAGAAGCCTAAAGAGTAAAGGTTTCAGTGAGGCCAGGCTGACCAAAAAAAAAGAAGGGAAATATATAAAGCAAATCACATGAGTTAAATTCTGCTCTTATATTAGTTTGGGCTGAGCAACTGTTACAGATATTGGGGAAAAAAAAGAAGGATGTAAACCACTAAAAAATAAAAACTGAAGAATTTTCTAGCTCTTAGCTGCTTGTGTTCACCTTCTTCCATTCCTAAAATCAGTATATCCTCACTCTCACAGATGCTAGGGGGATTTTTAGGATTTTGTTTAATTCATGGAGACTGAAAAACTGCTCTGAATCAAAAGTTGCAAGAGTTGCTGCTACTGCTTCCTCAAGATAGAACTTAGGTGGACTGGGATTTTGCTTTTCCCAACTGCTGCATGGCCAGGGCAAGAGGCAATACTGAGACCAGAAAGCCACATAACCCCAGGTGGTTTTCAAAGAAAGAAACATTTGTCGAGCTGCCTTTGGGTATCCTTCCTTTTCTGTAGTGTTTTGCTTGGACGTCTTGTCATTTCTGAAGGTGTAACAAACCCGTCATGGTATTCCCACAGTGCAGTTTCCTGTGTGTTATTTTTCAGAGGCCGGGCTTGCTGTGGTTCTCTTTCCCCCTTTGTTCCTGCTTACGTGAAGGTTTTGCATCTTTATCAAGGATGGCACTTGAGCAAATGCTTAATTTGATTGCACTGCCTATATCCTAAGATAGAAATGGGCTTAGACACACTTGAAAAAGAATGATTTGAGGCAAATGTTTAGTTGCTTTCTTAGATGCAAACCACCTAAGTGCTTTCTCAGAAAGATTATTCATCATTGGTTTTTATAATATATATCATGACAGGGAGAAGGAGGGAAAAAGAAGGAAGTAGATTTGTAACAGCTTCTCTGGGCAGTACAGAATCCCCGACTTTTGCCTTCCTTCTGTTTTTTAACAGGTTCAGGGCAGACAGTAGTGGGTAGTGTGAAGCTCCCAGCTATTTGCAGCTCTGTCCTGCCTTGCTGTGAGCCCTTCTCCACTTTGCCTCTTTTACCCCCTATGTCAGTTTAAAACACAAAGGCTGACTAGGTGAGGCCTGGCTCTTGCTCTGTGTTTGACCCTGCCTACCAAACCCAGGGGACTCGCTCCCCACTGGCATCTCAAAAGGTTTTTGTTATACATGTAATTGTTGAGAAATTTCTCTCTTGCCACTTAATCATCTAGAATTTGGGATTCTCAGTGTACTGGGGACAGACTGACCACTCCACCATCAGTATGACAAAGTCTGACAGGTCTGAAGATAGTTTCAGGTTCTCTGTTTATATAACACTGATATCTTCAGCAATGGTTCAGATGCTGGAGACTTGACCTTGTCCACCTTATGGACACTGTTGAAAGGTCCTAGAAACGTCTCAAGTGAAAAATTCAGACAGAAGCCTGCATTTCCAGGCCAGTGCTGCAAATGATGGCTTGAAGTCCATACAGCTTACATCACCATGGGTTGTCTTCTGCCTTTCCAACATGTGTCAGTGCAAGGTTTGCACTGGATTTGGCAGTACATATGAAAGCAAGTGGACTGAGGGATGACAGTCTTAACTTGCATATGCTGTGAGCTATGTCCTCTGCTGTGAGGCCCTATGTGTAATGCTTTCTGCCTGACATCAGTTTTCTTTTTGTCTTTTGCAGCACTTTTACAGGCAGTCATATCTGGTGATCTACTGAAGGTAAGTACAGAGTGAATAAGTGTCCACTTATTCACAGCTTTTTGCCGGTCAGATATACTGTAAATTTTATCACACCTCTGCTCAAAACATAAATAGGCTGCTGTAGGGACTGCTGGTGATGTGATTTTACAGCCTTTCCAGGAAACACATCATTCACATCATTCAGGTAAGGTGTGAAATTTGCATGAATAGGATCTGGTGTTAGACAGAGCCTTTTTGCCCAGGATTCAGAGCCCGCTGCACGGAGCAATGTGCCAGTTACTAACAGGGAAATTACTATGCTGGCAGTGTTGAACAGCAGGGTAGTTCTGACACAACCTTACACAGGAAAGGATATTTTACACCAGTGAGGTTGGTGGCCAAGCCCCTGAGTGCTAGCTTTCTGAAAGTCTACCTAGGCAACTACCAGGCCAGGTAGAACAAACCTCAGATGGTTGTTTTATCACCTGATGGATGTCTCAAAACATGTAGTGCCTTATTACAGTGAGTTTGGGAGGAAAAACTATTAATGCAAATTTTTTTGTGCCCAGTGACTGACGTCCCACATCAGACAGCTATTCAGGCTGCGTGTCTCAGTAGCCAAGTCAGGATCTGAAAACATGCCCTCAAATTTGAATGAGGACTGTGAATAATGATGGCAATTTTATCTGTGAGAAGCCATCTTGGAGCCATTTGTAAAAATGACAGTGCTGTTAGGCCAACTTTTTTGCCTGCAGGTACCCCTTCTAAACCACTGCCTCAGCACTTGTGGCTGCAGGATCTAAGGAACAGTCCTTCATGCAGTCATAAAAATATTGTTCCTTTTCTATTCTAAAAATTCTTTTGCCTGAGATGACTTTGATGGAGAAATTTGCCCGTCTTCAGATGTACTGCATCATAAATGAGTCCTGACTATCACAACTCTATACTTTTTTTGCAGTGATCAGCTCTGCAAATCTCACTCCCCATCCCTCAAATTTGCAGCATTTCTGAGACCTGGCTTGTTGTTGTTCCCCTCTCATTCTTCTCCCATGTAGTGCTTCCTCCTAGGCCAGCCCTGAACAGGGGACACAGTGAGAAGAGAGGTTCGTGACAGTCACCTCACCTCCTTGTAGAATTTTGAGTTGGAGTTTTCTGATTTAGTCAGAAAATCTTTGACTGCTGCACTGAGGAAATATTAGAGTCTTCAGTAAAGAAGCCAGAATTTTGTATGAAGTACATATATTTTAATATATCCCAACAGTTTCACCAGATGTGGTTTGCAAGCATCTCTAGCAAGCAATAAATCATCACCAGCAGAGTAGCAATGTCTCATTGTTTAGGAAATACAGACTGTTCTCCTTAACCATATAATTGTCAATACTTCTGGTTTCAAATGTTTTATATCAGGGCCTAAAAGCTGCTTTAAATTAATGCTGTATTTTATTTTATTTTATTCCATTTTGGTATTGACTTACAATGAGAACCAGCAAAGAATTTACTGACATATTTGTTTTTCTGCTCCTCCCATCTTATCCTTCTGTATGTTTTTTTGTTGTTGTTGTTCCTTTCTCTCTCTCTCATTTTTTTTCTTTCTTTTCATTCCAGTTCATAGAATGTTGTAAAAAAGGAGCCAATTTGTTAATCCAAGGACCTGATCATTGCTCCCTGTTGCACCATGCTGCCAAGGCTGGGAATGGCGAGATTGTGAAATACATCCTGGAGCATGGTGAGTCCCAGTGGGCAAACCCACAAAGAGCTGTACTTCAGCCAAGTGTCAGTCAGGCAAAACCACAGTGGGCAGCTGGAAGTGGCCTCACTCATCTGTGAATGAAATGTCCACCTGCAGCATGACTGAGCAGGAGGCTGGGAATGGGGTAGTGATGGCTCCAGACAGAGTGTGAAAAGAGGAGTTATATGGCTTTTGAGGAGGATGGTGTTTTCAGGTTTGCAGCAGCTGGGGGGCTGTGAAGAAGCAGGGTAAATCTTTATTTAGAACCTCTGGACAGCAATTAGAGCATGTGTTGTAGAAAGCATCTAATCTCTATTAAAACATTTACAGCAACAAAGAGCACATACTGCCTCTGCTATTATTTCAGCATTTAGTGACACACTGGTCAGAGGAATCTGCTTCCTTATTTCTAGATGAATTCACCTAGTTTCCGTTCCAGCCTTAGACTATTCTGTCTGTTAGATTCAAGACCACCCAATATCAAAAAGCTTATGATCTCCATTTTGTATTTATAGACTGTGATCATGCCATTGCTCTTTTTCGCTTTTGACTCATCTTTCTCAGTAGCAGAGATTGCAGGCTATGCAGTTACTTTTTTTGGTGTCTGAGGCAGTCACATTTAGGAGCTTCTGCCCATTGAACCACTGTAACCTTGTTCCCTCACTGCTGGGGAGTAGCACAGTAATAAAGTCACTGCTCTAAGTCACAGTTATCAGCCTCTTTCACTGCAGGAAAAGTTTTCTAGTTGTAACTCTTCTCTGACCCACTTCAAAATATCAATGACTATTTTGGCTTCTGAATGTCAAAATGAGCTGCATTATTTCAGCAGCAATGTAAGCACTGAACACAGAGACTGCCCCTGGCAATTAGCATAAGTGTTAGCTAATGTTCCAAGGTATTTCACAAATTGTACAGAGAGAAGAAAAAAGCACAACTCCTAGAAAAGGAAGAAGCAAAAATGCTCTCTTCAAGCTTGACCTCTAAGTTAGGTGTCAGGTATTCTATAGGTGTCAGGTATTCATAGGTCCAAGTACTGTCAACAGCAATCTGTGACTTAGTCAATTTTCACTTTTATGACAGAGGCACTTTTGGTGGCAGATGAAAGTGAGTAGGGCATCCTTGATAGCTGCAGGCATCTAGCAGGATGAACTCAAAGGAGATCTTAGTCAGGGTAGTCATTGATTCAGGCAGAATTCTGACAGAAAGTGATTCAGGAAACAATTACCTGTGCACTTTATTCATTTAGATAAACATAAATGTCTAAAGTAATTTGTCCTTGCATATCCAGGACATTTTCTTGGGTCTGCAAGATAACACACAAGGCCCAAAGGAGGCCCACCATGCACTGAGAGCCAAAGCCCAAGCAAGCATCTCATTTCAAATTCATCCCAAGGCTTGCCCATATGTGCTGTATATCAAACAATATCAAACAGCACAAAATATCTGTGTGTGGGGCACCTGAGCTGTGCTCGAAAAATCTGACTGAGAGGGGCTGAACTGTTCTTTTACTCCTTTATGTATAGACACCCTACACATGGATAGGTCAGTGCAGTTGGCCTTGTATTCAAATAATGTCTGGTTTTCTCACCACTTCTAGCAAGCCTTATCAGTGCTAACTCTACCTCCTATTTAACTGCTCTGGATTATCACATTAGTCACAGTGTACATATGTACCACTGAGTTCTGTAGACAGGAATAATTTTGCTTTATTTTCTTACTGTCCCGGTCTCTTTTCCCACTGCACGTGGCCTGTGCTGATTCACTGTCATATATGCTTCTCCAGGATTTTTATTAGACATATATACTTTAATTTAGTCACAGTCTGACCCAGTTACTGTTCTTTCAGTGAATATTTAAAGTGAGATAATTCAAACTGATAAGAATGTAAGCAAGGAATCCATGGGAATTTTTGAAATAAAAAAGAGAAATGTGAGGGATTACAGACTATTAGACAAAGACAAATCAGAAGGTAGAGCAAATGTCAGCTCAGTTCCTCTCTCCCTTCTTTATCTCCAAGGATAGCAGGAAGTTTTTGCAGCTTTCAGACATATGTCCTCTGGGCTTCTCCAAATGCATTGTTTGTTTAACATTCTTTGGGGTTCAGGGAGTGCATGGGACAATGCCCTAATAGAAGCCTCCTCTCTTCTCCCACCAAGCAATTAATGAAACTCATTTCTACCCTGGGCACTTCTCAGCCACAAATGAGCTCTCTTGCTGAATCATCACCTTCATAATGTCCTTGTTTTTCTTTGCATTCTTGGCATTTGGCATCTTCTCAGCATTAATTACTGTGTACGACCTGATCCAACACTACTAATATCTAAGGGTTTCCCTGTGTGGAGCTTCTTGTTTCTGCTGATATCCACCCATAAAAATTTCATAAAAATGAGTCTTACTTCTGTTCTGGGCAATTACCTCTGCCCAGTCACACTTCCTCTGTAGCTTGTCTGCTTCTCATACATGGCTGGAGATAGTGAATGGCAGCAGGAGTTCCTCTGTAAAATACCCTCAAGCACACGGCACAGAAAATCTATTATTAACCACACAGGGAAAAAATCTTCTGAACATCTCTAAAAAACAACAGCAACAAAAGAAGAATAAACCCACTGCTCCAGGAACTTTAACTGTTTAGTTTGAAAAACAGTGGGGTGAATCCAATGCAATACAGGAGTGGCACCTGTAGAACTGGAATTACAAAGGAAGGAAAACGGTGTAGCAGTGCTAAAGCTGTCCTTTGTGGAGATGGCTTTCTGCAAAAATGCAGGGCACATTTACATGAAAGGCTATTCTGTGATCACGATCAGAATTATTTCAGATGTCAAGGGGAGGAAAATAACCTATCTTAAATTAGAAACAGCAGAGATGAGTCACACAGGGGGACTGCTGTGCAGCACTGCCAGATAATTCTCAGTGGCCCAGCACAGGCTGGAACAGCAGCTGAAGCATCAGTGTAGTAGGTGTCAGGATAGCAGCTGCTTGATGCAGCAGCAAGAGTTGTGCTCCAGCAAAACAGTTTGTCTTTATGCCCTCTACAGGCAGGGCAGATACACAGATATATAGACCTATTGCACATTCAAGATTGTCCACCTAAATCAGGAGTCTGTTGCTTTTAGTAGAAGGGTCAGCTTTAGAAACTTGTCTGTACCTGAGGTAAGAAATGTTTAGTTAGAAACTGAGGGCCAATCTCAGTAGGTATCAAAACCACAGCTTTTTAATGCTGCAGTCAGCAACTGCATCACATCCTAACGCATTAGAGTTAACTGTCTACTTGCTTAACACAAGCAGAATTAAGGAAGGCTTTAGAACCCCTGTTAGAAAAGGGGCCTCCTAAATCATTTGTATTTGGTATCAAACTTGGATTGGAGTCTTCATCTGTGAAACACTTTCAGTTTATAAACATTATACAAATAATTCCATTTGTCTTGCTCTTGTTTTGTCTTCTCTAGACATTCAAAAGACATAGTTCATCTAGGGTACTTTAATTTTAAACAGAAGAGAGGAAAGATGTTTAGAGTTGCCTTAGGAATTTGTGGTGGGAACTTCTGATGCAACAGATTGTATGTTGGGCATCCTATCCTAAACATTTCTGCATCCTCAAACTTCAATGTCCTTGCTTCACTAGAAAGCATTCTATGATAAAAAAACCATGATGTTTTTGTTAATCTAAGTACTGCAAAGTCCAGAGTTAAGAGCCATCAGTGAATCTGGCTTTGCATCCTGACCATATTCAGAAGTTCCTAAGAAGGCTTTTGGAAATTTTGCTGTGAGAGGGATGCGTGCTGGGGAGAAAGTGTGAACAGTCATCAGAAAGCAACACTGAATGAGAGTAAGTTTCTATGATATTTCTTAGTAGGTCTAGATTTCCAGAATGTATTAGGGTAGTGGTCATATGTGAGAGGCCTAAGCAGAAAACACTTTAGCTTTTCTAGAAGGCACGAGGTATAACATAATCTATTTTAATTTCAAGCTTACCAAATTTTATGGAAACATGGCTGACAGACAGGTAGGAAGGAATGTTCCCATAACCTGACTAGCCTCTATACTACAGTGGAAATTCTTTGCTTAAAGACACTAGCAGAAAAAAAAAACCCACTGTTAATTTTTCCACCAGGTGGAAAGAAGAGTTTGAAGTTGGAGAAAGGCTAGAACTAGTTCTGAATTTCCAGGTTACTGTTATTTTAAAAATATTCCCAATTAGAAGGTAAGGATCCACATCCAGTTTTGTCCCCCAGATAATAAACTCAACCAGGTATTAACCAAAGAGGGTTTTGACAGATAAACATCCAGAAATGCTGATACTATCTGCTACACCACTGCTTGGAGTAAAAACCCTTCTTCCCAAGTTTTATGAAGGACTGATAGGACACAGGACTGGCAGGGGTTAATATCTGTGGGTCTCCTGTGGGTAACCACACCCATTGGAGAGGGCTCTGCTGTGGGCCCAGAGGCCATTCAAGAATGTGTGGTGCTCATTTTGGAAATGCCTCTGAATTATGGTCACTTAAAGTCCTTTTCTTTTTTGTTGTAGTGAGCTCAGCGAAGGAGCAGCTGCTTTTGAGCATCTCCTTCCCTTCCCTCCTCCCATACCCAGCTCAGGCTGCTTTGGCTTCTGAGAAACTGGAGAAGGGTTTTGGTGGAGCGAAAGAGGGCAAAAGGAGAGAAGGAAAAAAGTTAATAATTCTACCCAGACAGTCTGTGGGCAATGTTAAGGAAAGAGAGTGATCTCAGCTGGGCTTTCCCTCAGTGCGTCATGCTTTTCAGCTCTTTTCATGTGAACTTCTCCCCCACACCGTCCCCCATCCCCATCCTGCCATTCTTCACCCCCCAGTCTCTTTTTCCCTTTCTCTCTCTTTTTTTTCCTCCCTCCACCTCTCCACACATTTCTGTCTTTTGTTTTTATTTCCCCCCCCTGCTGGTTTCCTTGATAGAAATCTCACTCATGCATTTCCCTTCCGGATTTCTATTGGGTTATTTTGTCCTCTTTCTCTCTGTGCCTTGGTCCCCTTTTCTTTCTGTGCCTCTTGTCCCAGAGTGAAACAGGCGCCTCCCCGCTGGGTCAGGATGACAGTGCCGTCAGCTTTCCCAGTGCCAGCCCTTCCCACCTCTGTGCAGCTTTTGTCCCCAGGCAGAGGGGGATTTGGAATGGTCGGTTGGCAGCGCCAGGGAGACTGATATAAAAATGAGGTCCAAAAAAGAGGGGAAAGGGAATTAGGAGGAGGGTGTGAGATGGTTTAAGAGAAGCACAAGTGAAAATAAAATAAAGAAGTAAAGGACACAGCTCAGGCTGTGAGTTGGGGCATTCCAGCTTCAGAGATAGGCCAGGGAGAGTGAAATTAAAGAATCCTGGGTACCATGTTGTGCAGCTAATTATTAACCCCAGTATCTGGCCCTTATGTATGACTTGGAGGGAGTCAGGGCTCTCCCATGAAATGCTTAATTAGGGAGAGTATCCTGGAGAGCACCCTTTGGTGGGAAGTACTTGTCATCTCCTCAGGTCTGTACTCACTGATTGCCCTCACAGTGCTCAGCACTGAGCTCCTCTGTCCTAATCCTGCTATTTCTTTCTGCTTCCCATCAGTTTTCCTTCACCCTTGGCTTCTCTCCAGACCCACTCTGCCCCAGCTTTCTTTTCCTTCTCAGGTCATATTCTTCTAACTACTCTCTGTTTTACTACCTTTACTTACCTTTTAACACCTTCTTCTGCTTACCTGGGCAAGCACCTCTGTGTCCTGTAAAGCCAGACCTGTCACTCTGTTCCACCTTGGCAATACAATCTTCCTTGCTCCATCCATGAAGAGAAATAAGAGGTGTCAGTGTCTTCTTCACACTGCAAGCAACTCCTGCTTACCTATCGCTGGCATGTGGCATTGCAGGAAGTTATGGGGAATTACTTATATTTTTGAGAGCACACAATTTTCTCCTAGGAAATGTAAAGGACTAATTTTCTTCATATGTGTTTTTATAATTGTGGTTTTATTCTCTTAGGCATTTTTTTTCCTCTCAACAAGAGGATCTGCTTATCCCCCTTTATCTTTCTTCATGCTTCTGGAAGCTCAGGGGTAATGACTGATTCTTCTTTTTGATAGGTAGGAGTGAACACATGACTGCCAAGTGTGGAGATGAGGCTGTGTGGTGGTAGAGTCAGGGTGCATTAAATAATTGACATTGGCTACAGAGTTTGAAGAAGTGTCATGACAGATATGCAATGGTACACAATGCCCTGTGCACCGAGGACTAAGCCCCACCCTTTAGCATGATGACAGAAGATGAAGGAAGGGAAGGAGCTGCCTGCAGCTCCAGGAGCCCCAGAGATACTCTCTGTGTAATTGTAAAAGCAGTGAGGTAAAGACAGGCTGCTCTAATCCGTTTTGACACACACTCAGAATGAAAGGAGAGTAGAGAAGTTGTGTTTAGGCCATTGGAAGCAAGTAGTGTGAAATTCCTCAGTCTCAGGTGAGATTTGCTTTAAATTCTTGAGGACTCTTGAATTTCAAAGTCATGGTGTGCTGAAGACAAATATTTATGTGCAGGAAGCAAAAGTCTTGTAAAGTTTCCCTGTTCCCCTTGCTAACTGCCCTTTACCATCTAACGTTTCACTCCAGAACAGTGGAGAGTAGAATAATATGACAGACTCAAAAGGAAAAGTTGTTTTTTTCAAATGATATCCAGATCCTAACCTTTTTATATCACTGTAATTCAGGGTCGAATTTTGAGGCTATAAATATCTGCCTGAAGTGAATATCAAGGACAAAAGGACGTTAACATAAATGTATTATATTTTTCCTCCCACTTAACAAAAATCTTTTCTGTTTTTCTTAATCTTACTTTCCTGATCATTGCTAACCAGTAGAGTACAGGATTTGCATATCAATATAAAGACCACTGGGAATATTCCACCCTGATCTACATTTTGTATAACACTATTAAATGGAGTAGCACAGGGATGTCATTCAGGGTGGAATTTGGCTAATTTCAACTTCCTAATGACATTTTTCACTCTAATACAAACAATAGATTTTAATTTGCAATATATCAGGGTTTCCAGTATATCAGCATTTTCAATGTACTGTACTTATGTGAACCACTTAATTGAGCAAGGTGAAGAGTGAGAAAATAAACTCTATGAATATTCATTCCCAGTATAATTTAGAGGCTGCTGCTCCCTGTTGCTGACACTCCAGCAGTGACTGTGCATTCAGAATTTTAGTAGTGCAAGGGCTCACACAAGCAAATATTGCATTGAAGTTAGATAAACTGGTGCAGGTTGAGCTTTCCCTTGCTTTTTTAAAATATATTTGTAATGGGAATCTTCTCTTGGTAGACATACTCTTTTAGTAATGCAGACAAATGCAATATGAAATACCTGACTGTCTTTTGCAGGTCCATCTGAATTACTGGACATGACGGACAGTGAAACGTAAGTCACCCTACTCTGTCCTTCCCGTTATGTGTGTTAAACTAGAAGACTCCTTTTGGATTTCAAGTGCAAACTTTTAAATAGGAAAATGTTTGTAAAAAGGCACAGCTCTTCAAAAACAAACAAACAGAAGTCCCCCTAAAAGTACACATCAACCACCTCATATGTGGCTTTCTAGCCTAAAACAAACATTTCTTGGATTTTGCAGAGGACTTTCTCCCTCTTGCTTCCCATGCTTCCTTAGTCTTTCTAGAGGAATAGAAGCCATGCCTTGTGTTTTGATGTTTCTGGCCTCCAGCTACTGAGGGATCAGCCAGAAGAGTAAATTCCAGAAGTCAGGAAATTACTTTTCTTGCTCTACACCTTTGTTTATTCAGTCACTTCTTGATTCATGCAGGGTGCTCTGCCTTGGCTGTCCCAAGTGGCCAGGACTTGTGCAGTTGAAAGTTTCCATCAAATAGTTAAAACATCAACCAGCTCTGTTCTTACATTAAAAAACCCAAGGCAAAAAAATTACTTTCCAATTTCCAAATTTTTACACCTTGTATAATCAAAATTTCACAAAGTCTATAAGGGAAGCATGAATAATCCTGGAAAGTGTGTGTAATACATGTAAAACAAAAGCAGTCTTCCTCAAAGGGTTCAATCCTACCATTTCTTATCCCACAGTGCCCTCCTCTCTGCAAAAAGAGAACACTTTTCCACAAGGTGCATGAGTGAAGTCCAGAGGTAACAGGGATTGGATGGACTGTCTGGTTCTTTTCATCCAGGAGCGTAGCACAACCACACAAAGTGTTAGTGAGCATAACTATGAGAGCTTTCCTTTACAGAGGTTCCTCTAACTCTTGCAAAGAGAAGGTTCAAGCTGTAACTGGCAGTATGAATTCATCTTTTGGTCCTCAGAGGAAAATACTCGCTCATGCAGCAAGAGTGTATTTATTACAAGATTCCCTCTTAATATTTCAGCTTCCCCTGTCATGGATGGGGGCTGAAATTCCTTTATGCACTCTGTGTAGGTAGGTGCAAGATTTGTCCTGCTACATGTATTTCTTGTCATTTTTAATTTCACAGGTTATGTAATGGTCCTACTTATTGGATACTAGTAATAAAGACTCATTTTCAACCCACTCAAAGCATACTTTCCTCTTCTTCCTAGGCAAATCTAGATGGATTTCTTTACTCAGTACTACAGTCAGTTTTAGAATCCTGTCAGACTTAGCTCCAGTCTGACTGAGAAGCTTTGCAAAAAATGTGTTCCCACTACCCAGTCTTCTCTGCTAAAAAGCATGTGTTTAATGTTCCCCAGTAGAGGTGGGAAACATGAGAGCTCTTTCCTTCACACATCCAAGAGAGCAGGGTACCAGAACTGGGGCAGCAAGTGCACCAGTCACAGCTTGGATGGGCAGGATTTTTCTAGGAAGACTCCAAGAAGGAGGTTGAGGAAAGAAATTGCAGGAAGAAACAAACCCTGTTGCTGTTTCACCAGCTGTGAAATAAGAAGGCGGCCAGTTTGCATTTGCAGCTGGTGGTTGAATGGGAATATGACATTAATAAAATACATAAAATCTGTGCATGTTTTTTTCTCGCCCCTCAGAAGTTCTTCGTCTGCTATTTGTGCATTGCAGGCTTTCCTACTGAGTGAAAGGATGTAGATGCTAAGGGAGAGAGTGCACAAGCCCACCTCTGCCAGCAAGAGGGAACCTCGCAGAAATGCAGCATCCTCTGTGTCTGTCCTCTGCACCTCATGCTTCATAAATATACATTGCTGTGATATGTCTCACTGCTGGTTTCTGTACTTTGGTCTAGGGGTGAGACAGCATTACATAAGGCAGCCTACCAGCGCCACCGCGCCGTCTGCCAGCTCCTGGTGGATGCGGGAGCCTCTCTGAGAAAGACAGACTCCAAGGTAATGCAGCTCCACCAGCCCCTCCTCACCTCCTGCAGCCGAGCGAGGCCCATCAGCATCTGTCCCTGCTGTGTGCATGACTGGGGCTTCCTTGTGTGTGCCAAGGGCAGCTCCTTTCCAGCAAGCTGTTCTTATAGAGAAAACTGTATTGATTTAAACAAGTACAAGAGAGCTCAGTTCAGCCCCCAACATGGGTCACTGTCACCACAGTGAGAGCCTGGCCTCAAATATTCATTGAATTGGGTGTGAATGAGACATCTCCATGGCACTGCAGTATCCCCCTCCTGTGTGGTCAAAAGAGAGGCCTGTGGACAAGGACCACTGCAGCAGCCTTGGTTTCTGATTGCACAGCATCTGTGGGGCTTGATTATTGTGGCTGACTTGCTTTTTGATTTTCTTTCGCCCTGGCTTGCCCCCATGCTCACTGATGTGACACTAGCCACAGCACTCTTGGTGTAAGCTTGACTGAGAAAAAAGTCTGGGAAAAATTAAAACCAAGGAATATTCTGTCATTGCAACAATCTGATTGCTTAGGAATATGGTCCAGAAGCTGCCTCTTTGGAGTTTCTGAGCACAAGCATCCTGTCATCAGCAGCTGAGAGTAGACTGATTCTCTGGGCTCCAGAGTAAGAAGCACCTTTGCTGCAGCCATGCAATCAAAACCAATTCCTAACTTCTTGGGCTCTGTGAGGTAGCCTATAATGGGAAGAGTGATTATCTGTGATTCTATGATCTCTTGTCCAGATGACTGAATTGTACGTTGCAGAAAGCTTTCTGAAACAGATGAAATCCAGACAAGTAGCTTCTGACTTTTTAATTATCTTCTGCCTAGAAATCACCTGTTGTTTTAAACATTTTAGCACAAGAATCTCTCTTCATGTTTCTTATTACAGGGAAAGACCCCTCGTGACAGGGCCCAGCAAGCTGGTGATCTGGATCTGGCCTCCTACCTGGAAAGTCGACAAAACTATCAAATGGTTTCCCACGAGGATCTAGAGACAGCAGTCTGATGTCTGAAAATGTCCAAGAGGATCCCTGCAAGTCTCGAGATTGCACCTGAGGCACTCGGGCATCACGTGAGGAAGGAACTGATGGAATCAACGTGTCTGTCACTCTTGAGGAAAATACCTGAGGACATACCACCAGTTTCCAAGGGCTACTGAGTCTTGCCGTGGAACGGTTACGTTCCGTAAGTTAGCCCATGATGGATGAGGTGGGACACTCAAAGGTCTGTGGAATCCACAGGCCACAAAAATTTACCTTTATTGCTTCCAGCAAGTAGCATGAACTTCTTCCATGTTCATCTGTACAATTTATTAAAAAAAAAAAAAAAAGGAAAGAGTAAAGAGGGTGTGGGGAACAAAACTCCAAACTAACTGGGACATCAAACCACCCAGCCAGGCCCTCCTCCATCCTTGCAGTTTCCGGCATTGCTTTTATTCTCCTGTTCCCCTCACAGTTAAATATTACCTGTTATCTCTGTGTTGTCTTCACAAATGGTCAGGCAGTAGCAAAATATTTGAGGAGCTCTGGATGCCCTTAAGAAATATCCAGTGTTTTTACCAGCTACATTCCCTCCCTCACCATCCTCTTGGAAGCTGTGTTGTCCATACTCAGCCACCACAAAGTTTCCTCGCTTTCAGAGAGGATGCTGCTCATTGCTTTATTTCCTAGGGTGTGGGGCACCATTACATTTACAGCAGGGGCAAAACCCAACCTCATTTTTGC
This sequence comes from Petroica traversi, assembly GCA_025920805.1. Classification (NCBI taxonomy): domain Eukaryota; kingdom Metazoa; phylum Chordata; class Aves; order Passeriformes; family Petroicidae; genus Petroica; species Petroica traversi. The sequence goes on along the minus strand of JAHLSL010000102.1, from coordinate 703,458 downwards.
TGGGAATATGGTTATGGTATCCTCATGAGACAGGCATTTGTATGGAAACGGGTTGTATGGGATATACTGTGCTGAATGGCAGAGCAGAGAGTCACCTGGAGGGTTTCTCATATCACTTTTGTGCATGTCATGGCTGACCCAGTTCTGCTCAGGTTCCAGGCCTGCCTAGAAGCTGATAGCTGTTCTGTATTTCTGAAATGATGGGTTTTGCACTGGGGAGAGATTTATGCAAGACTCTGGGAATTCTGCTGGACTGACTGGCACAGACCTAGACCCCTCTGCAGTGCAGCAGTGCAGGGGGGAGGAGGGAGACCTGGAACATCAGCAGCCAGACTGGGCTCGCTGCTGCCAACAAAAAAAATGGTACTGGCCTTGCAACATTGGGGATGGGAAAACCTTCTTTGCCTGCACCTGTAAACTATCTGATTTTGAAGGGAACAAAGTTCTGGGGAGTCTGTCCCTGGAGAAGGAGAAGCAGCAGCCCTTTGCCTTGTTACCCACAATAGGTTTGAAATGTAAAGCTTAGCTTCTTTAAAGGCCAACTGTGTCTTCTGTAGTCGTCTGTTCGCTGTCTTATAACCATAAAAGAAGAGAAAGCAAACAAATAGATGGGCATAAACAAAATGTTTCACCTTTGGGTTTCCAATTGCTACAGATATCTCAGCTGACAAAATAGCACAGCTTCCACCTCTACTTTGTCATACCAGTTTCCATGAAGATGCTCATGGCTGACTTTTGGCGTAATTCTTGCAATACATTTTTGAATTTTGCTTTGTTGTTCAATTCTAAAGATCCACCAGTGTTTGTTTTCACATGCCTTGCTAGGGGTAGCTCTCTGATTGATTGTGATCATCAGGGCTACATACATTTGGAAAGCATGAAAAATAACTCAGGTCATTATCCAGACAAGGTTTTCTTCTTTGGTAGAAGTGGAGGAAATCAAATGAGTGCAATTTTTTTTTTTTTCTTTGTTTCTTTCTTTTTTTTTTTAAACCATTAGTGATTGTTGTTGTAGGGAGGGGGGAGCTGAAAAAATATATTTTAAATTTTTTTCCTCTTTTCAAAAGTTCATTTGATATGGGCAAAATATTTCTTTATTATTTCTTCCTCTGGAAGAAAACTATATATATTTGTAATCTACAGATCAATGGCAACATGAAATGTATTTTGTCTTATTTTCTGTCTTTGCCTTTCTCATTTAAAAAATAAAATATGAAAGCCAAATTACTTCCCCTGATAATTATCCAGGGGCTTGTGGAGAAAATAAGTATGTGTATATATTAGAACAGAATTTGGCAACTGCTAAAATAAAAAAAATTAGAATATAATTTTGATGTATGTGATATTTCCACAAGGAAAGATCCTCACACTGTGGTTTCATGGTAGGCCTTGCATAATTTCCCAGCTGTGAGAAAAAACATTACTGTAATATTTCTATACATTTGATGAAAATAAGAATTATGTTACTATCTCTTTAGTCTTATGGTTTGTTTTTCTGATGTGAAAAATGGAGGAACTTTCAATGACACAGGAGCTTGGCTCTGTCCTGTGCTGAGGCCAAGCTGAGCCTGGTCACTGAGCCTGCGACAACTCTCTGGTCCTTCAGTCCCATGAAGCAGGTGGAGCAGTAAAGGCTGACTTTAATCACAGGCAGCCTCCAGAGGCCACATGGGGATTATGATAAGGGAGCTGCTTCTGGTCCCTCTGTCCCCAGTTGTCCTCCCCTTGTCAGCCCATCCCTGGTACCCAGGAGGTGCCTGCAGCTGTGGCTGGCCCTGGAGCAGCTTGTCAGGATGGGCAGATTTCCCGAGCAATTTGGTGCCATTTGGACTGCTCAGAGGAGCTCAGAGCACATGAGAGAGTGTGTCTTGCCTTTTTCGCTGAAATCTGGAGTATGGTATGATCAGAGTGAGCCTATTGAGCTCTGGAAAGCTGCCTGTGCTGCGTGCTCAGCAGGAGACAGCCACTGTAAGATAAAAATAGCCCCCAGCACTGGAGTAGGACAGGAACTGGCTGGATGTAGTGCCTTTAATGTTCAAGGTGTCCCAAAGCTCTGCAAACAGGATGCATCAGACAATGGTGACATTTTGTATTTGTAGGTAACAGAGCTCATGTGTTGTTTTCTACAACACGTGGCAAGGAATATCAGAAGTTGGTTCACTGAGGGCATTTGGGACCACAATGCTGCAGGACTATTCCTTACCCTTTTTCATGTGTGATGGGACTCTCAATTTTGGATAACCACCAGAAGCAGGCAGACTCTGCAGCAGTTAAAGGTGACTCATATGTATTGAGTCTCTGGAGCACTTGGGGTCTAGATCAGTACAGTACAACTGTGCCTGCACTGGCCAGGGCCCAAATTCCAGTGTGCAGCTGGGAGTCCACTTAAATTACATGTAAAGCATTTTGATTTACTAAAAGCGTCTGTTCAGTGGCTGTGTCTGTTAATGCGTGTATATTACTATATATATATGTATATTTATAAATATCAGTATGCATGTATATAGGTGCACACATGCATATGCAAACTCATTTAAAATTGTGCCATTTGAATGACAAAGTACCTAGGGATGCTCAGCTACTGAGATTGCTGGGCTGACAAAATGTCATTTTCCATTTTAATTTGTTATTAAAGGGAATTTTTTTCAGTATAACTGAGGAGCTTCTGAATTGTTCCGTTGTACTGGTTTTACTACCTGACTTTGGAGTAAATGGAGGGAAAGAAAGTATTTATAATGTTGATAAAATAAACTTAATTTTGTAATTTAATAGCATCAGTTACTCTTATTATTTCATGTTTCAGTGCTAGAGGTATCTTTTATGTGTTATTCGAGGCATGATGATGTCATACATTTTTCACTTATTATAGCATAGAGTGGCAAAGGACAGGGGCACCCTGCACCAGACCAGGCTGCTCAGAGCTCCATCAATGCTGACCTTCAGCACCTTCAGGGTTGGGTTATGCACAATTTCTCTGGGCATCCGTCAATACTGTGAGATGTGAGGCTGAGTTTTCGCTTGTGTAAAATAGGGGTTCGAGGCAAATTTTGCCTGTTACAAAACAGGTGTCAGAGTCCAGAGGCTCTTTCACCATTTCATGTGGTGGCTTGCTTTTCTGTTTTAGCACTTTAGGATGCCTGTAGGTGTTTTTATGAGACCTGCCACTCTTGCTTTTCCCCAGCAGAGGTAGAATTGCTCAGTCTCAATTCATGGTGCTGTAGCCTGGATTCAGTCTACATGAGGTGTCCCCTGCTGCATGAAGACTGCCATACAGAAGAACCACAGACAAAGAAAATAGTACAAATTTGATGTTTTGTTCCCACTGATCTTCTCAGGTGTATTTGCTGAATTGCTGCTGTTGTGTGAGAATAGATGGGGCACATGGTTGTTCTGTTGGTGTGGCTGTGGGAGGCTTGTTTCAGTAATATTTCAGAGCCTCTTTGCCTCATTTTTATCTTTGTCTTTGCTGTGGCAGTGAAATGCATGGAAGTGAAAGTTTCTAACACAAATTCATCTAGAAGGTGGCTAGTTTCCTTTCAGCCACCCCAGTTGCCTTCCAGGACACGCTTATGTGTTGACCCTCCCAGGACTGCAGAAGCACGTTGACATTTTCTGTCTCTGGGATACGAAATGGGCAAGACACATTGGTAGCCTCAAGTTTTCTGGGGGTTTAATGGTACTCAAGAAATGTATGGGCGTGCTGGAAATTTGAATGCCTTGAAAAAACTCCAAGGAAATTCTGTCCTTGCACTCTTGTACTCCAAGAAAAAAGTAGTTCCAGTGCTGATCTATTTGAGGTGTGTCATTTTCCTTACTCCACTTTTTGCTTCTTTTGCACCAAACTAATGTCTACAGAGAAGTATTTTGTAAGCCTTAAAGCTTAAAAACTTGCTAAAAGTAACATTTTTACCTCCGTACCTATTGTTTTTCATTCATAAGATATTGTTTCCTCTCTTTATTTTCCTCAGTGAATATGAGCCAAAGTGACATTGGGTTGTTAGCTTCCTAATTAGTCTAAAGCATCAAATGTGAGTATCTTTGGACATTTCAACAGTCCTGGAAACAGCTTATATTCCTGTATGCCTTTCTGAATGCATGTGAAGCTACAGGACAGAGTATTGGAGTGCTCACTGAGGTACTCATCTTCTCATTTTGCTTTCTTAACAACTATTTTTCTTAGTAATGGATTGCTACAGCCTTAAATTCCATGATCTGCCTGCCAAAATCTGTTGATTGCAACGGCAAGTCAGTGAAGTGCTGAAAGTTGCTTGCTAGCATATTGATGAGTACCAGAATTTTATGTGGAGGATGTGCCTTGAGCTTCAGTGTTTTAAATTCCTTTGTAAGGGCAGGATGCAGCTTGTGATTGCATCTGTGGAATTGCCTCAAGATGAGATACAACCAACTATTGGGGTGAACAGGACCTATAGAGGAGCTGGGGTGTCTCAGCTCTCACTGGTACCAAGAGGTACCAGTGTAGACAGGCTGCAGCAGCTCAGCACTTGGCTTGGGTTGCCCAAATCCAACTACTTGGGCAGTTTCTCACTTCTAGTTCTATGTAAAGGCTGGCTTGGGAGGAGTGGATTACCCAGTAGTCAAAGCTGACTGGTCAAAGTGACCATGGATGCTTTTACTCCAGGTTTTGCCATGGCACTGGACTTCTTTGGAGCTCCTGCTGAGATCCCATGCAGGTACCAGAGCCCAGGGGCTTTCCCTCCCCGTGTTTTTCCAGCAGCAGTGCCAATGGTGGCACTCACAAAGTGCTGTTCTCTCATCCCTTGAGACTGAGCACTGGAGCAGCACCTCCTACCTCGTCCAAGGAATTTCCTGGCCCACGTATGGTACCATTTGTGCAAAAGGGGAAAATTCCCTCCCTTGGGCCTTGATCATACCAGTAAATTCATTACATTTGACTTCAGTGATTAGGCAGGCTTAGAGCTGAATAACCTTACTGTATTCAGCCATCAGAGTGCATCTTGTCTCCTGCCTTATTTATAAGGTGCCACATTCCAGTCTCAGTAGCAGTTCCTTGTTTCCCTCACTAATTTAAAAAAAAAACCAAAAAACCCCCAAAAAACCAAAAAGAAAAAATCCAATCTATCCTATGCAGTACACATGTATCCAGTTACCCAGAGAGCGGGGAAGAGAGGGAGATAATTTTAAAATCCCCTCATTCTGATGTAGCACATCATGACTTCTATAGTCTGAGCAGGGGGATGCCTTGCAACAAAAACATTTGTTTCAGTATTAACACATCTATATTTCAGGAAATAACTTGATGCTAAGCCCTGTTAAAACAGTCAGCTTATGCTCTTTAATCTCCTACATATCAGAGATTTGGGGAATCTAAGAAGGCAGTAATTATCTTGACAGGCACATAAAGGTAGGTCAATGCCCAAAAAAGCAAAAAAATCTGCTTTCTTCAAAAATTTGTTTCTATTATGTTGCCTTCATCCACTAGAATCGGAACCCTGATTTGGGAATGCTATTTCAGAGTTCACCATCATTTTAACAGCCTCAGCATTCATATGCAAAAAATATAGAAGCTGTAGCATTTTGTCATGCAAGAAATAAAGCACTGTTTCTTTCATACTACATACATAATTGCTTCATCTCTTGCCAGCCTCCTTTTGCTGGTCAAGTGCCACACCTGGCTCTTCAATTAGTCCCTGTCTGGGAGGCTGCTTGATGTGTAACCCAGCACTCAGTGAAGTGTGCACTGTGGCAATCCAATCTCAAAGGGCTGCTGCAATTACCTAACTACTAATGCATGAACCACATGCAATCCATTTCTTAGTGTTGCCCTTCTTTTTAATGAGAAAAATGGCCTTCTGATTCCAACTACTTTAGCAACCTTCACTTTCCACTCTTTTCCCCAACCTGTGGTCAAGAAGAGGTAGAAAGTAATCTCTGTTCCTACACATATTCAGGAATCTAAATCCTTTCTAGGAACTGTAAAAATCAGTTAGGTTTGTAGGCATGGAGAAAAAGCTCAAGAAGCTCTTGAGGCTGATGCAGCAGACATGAGTGATTTCTACTCGACTAATTAGGCTTTAATAAGTAGTCCCACTTTTCTAGGGCAACTTTTCCTGTGTGGCATTTATATAAAATATGAAAGATGAAAAAACTAGAAAAGCAAAATTAATCTGGCCCCTGGGATTGGGGAATTCTACAGAATGGCTTCCACAAGCATTTCTATTTTCTAGAAAGGGAGTTGCAATGCTACTTCTTGAATAACACTGTAATGAGTAATTATGTATCATAATTGGTATGTTTAATTGTAATAGTGAGGTGGGTGCTCACTCTGTCCAAAATTTATGTCACCCAGATGCAGAGGTATTCCTGCCCCTATAGAGATCACCACACAGTCTGGAGTGGGACACCCTTGTGTTTGCAAATTTTGAGGCTTTGTGAAGTCAGACACGAGCCCTAAGGTGTTCAAGGAGACCCCCTCTCTGCTCCTTAGCCATGCTGGAGGTTTTTTCTTCCAAATGAATGGAGGCCATGACACATCAAAATGATGACAAAGGTGACAAAGGGAATAGTTGTCTTTTCTTTCCTTTCCCTTTCTTCAGCCCTTTTCCAGGACCTTTTTTCTTCCCTTCATCAGAATGGGAAGTCTTTTGATGAATGGGAAGTCTGATGATGTGCCTGTTTTAATAGAAGATGGGTACAGGTGTGTTTTTTTGTGGTCTTGCTACTGTTGTAATACTCTTTATCTGCATGGCATATGGGAGGAGTACATTCATGCCAAAGCTAATGAAAAAAGGGACCTTGCTGGCTGCTAATGGCAGAATGTAACATTATTTAAATTTTATTTGAAATATTCTTCAATGCTCTTTGCTCTTCCTTCCTTTCCTCTCCTTTTTAGAGTTTCTGTACTGGAGTCTTTAATCTTTTACCACCTCTCCTTTCCTTAGCTCATCCTACCTTCATTTTTTGACTGGAAAGGTCAAAATCCTGCTTACCCTTGGGACACTTCTGCTTGACCAGTCACAGATGGTTGGATCTCCGCTGACCATGTACAGACATGGGTAGAGAATGTTGAAATTGTCTGCTCTAGGAATGAGCTGGATGTGCACTACTAAAGGCTCCTCTGAGGGCAGTTGTAATGCTCGAGTGGTAATCTCAGGATTAAACAGATGGGAAGTGTGATGGACATGGGTTTTTCATACCTGAGAGTTGGATTTCAGCCTTTCCAGACTGAGTTTTAATATTAATAGGAAAATTTTTATGTATATTTTTTTTGTCTATGCTCATGTTTCTACCCTTTGTGATTTTCCTGTTAAATAATCTTTGCCTGGGCCAATGGAATTGTGTTGCTCTGTGACCTGCTTGCAAGAAGAGGCAGCTGCTTCCAACTGACAAGCGAGTGTGCTGGCCTCTCATGCAAAAGGGCTGGCTTTGCTGCTGTACAGTTTTCTGCTCAGCATGTATCCCACAAAAATCACAGGGAGATGGCAGGGGCTTATCAGGATTTTTTGTTCCGTTTGCATGTCACTGCAGAGTGATTCTCTCCCATCTGCCTCCTTTGATCACACAACAGCTTTGGGAGGAAAGAAAAGAAGTGGCTGAGCCTTCAAAGCACTAAGCAGCTCTTGGGGGCTTTGTCTCTCCCTAGCTCGCTGTGCCCACCTCACAGAGCTGGGGAAAGGGAAAGCAGGGTCGCCTCATGTGCAGGACGATCAGTCTCTCACCCTACTGGCAAAAGTAACAGCTCTTTGAAGGTACCTATTCCTCACACCCCACCCGTGCCAGGTAGAGTGTAAAATACAAATGGACATCAGCAAGACTGCAGGAGCTGACTTCCTTTCTTAAGGGCTCTTTCAAGCCCTTTAAATTCTCTTCTTGGTGCCTCAGGACAGGGATTCCTGCCTGTGTCTTCCCAGAGCAATCACCCTGAGAATGCCCTTTTAAATGGGTGCCATCTAGCTGCCCTCACACTGTGTGTTACATGTGCTCTGTGTCCTGAAGCCCTACCGCAAAATGAAACAAACCCCTTTCAAAATGGACCTTGGAGCTGCCAGCCTTGGCCACCAACCCAGCAAGGTGCAGTGCACTGGTGAGGGGAATATGGAATGGAGTAGGACTGCCAACATTTCTCTGTAGAAATCTCCTCAAGGTGAAATGTGCTTTCACAGTGGGAAATTAAGGTTATTTTTCTCCTGCCCATATTGTTTCGTGTTGCAAACCCTGTGCCGGTCATTTTGGATGCAGACAGCTTTTTGGAAGCAGGAGGCTTTTGAAAGATTTCTGAAAGTGTAGCTAATGATAAAGCTGAGGACTTGTATTCTGCAGCTCCCACACAAACCTTCTGGCAGTCCACGGAGGTTTTAGTGTCCTCTCTGAGTCAGTGAACAGGATATTTTGCTACAAGCTACAGGCCTGCCTTTGTGCCACTGCTATTGCTACTTTGCTTCTGCACACCTTTTAGAACAGCCATGGTTTTGCAGCCTTACACTGGTTAAAAACAAGGTTTTATGGGGGAAAACATGCTTTTCCAGTGGACACAAACACTCTCAAGTGCAATTTTGTGCTAATGAAAATGCAGTATTACATAAAGACTGAGCTTGATTTGTGAGACTGTCACAGCTAGCTTGGTGAATTGTTTCCAGCAAGACTGAACTGTTGTCTTGCTGCAAAACAAAGAAGATCCTGCAAACTATAAACACTTGGTTTAATGGTATGCTTCTGTCTTATGATAGTTTACAAGTCTAACTGTGTGCCACATGGTTGTGTCACAGATTAGGGAAAGCATTTGAGGTGTGTTATAATTTATCAGAATTCTCTCTGGAGGTACTGGAGTCAAAGAGATAGGGCAAAAGGTAGCAAATCAAGGGTTTGAAGTTGTATTCCTGGCACTTCCATTGAGTCCTTTTGGGTAAATAATTTAGCCTTACTGTGCCTCAGTTTTCTTATCTGTAAAATGGGAATAATATCACCTCCCCATACAGAGACAGGTTAGGTGCTTTGTATTATGAGCCCAAAATATGGTGTATATTAACTATTTTTGAATTGTTTGTTTTTTGATTGTGTGGGGTTTTTTTTTGTTTGGGGTTTTATTTGTTGGTTTTGGGGTTTGTTGTGGTTTTGGGTGTTTTTTTTTTTTTTTCCTTTTTTTTTGGTGTGCCTTGTAATGTTACTCCTCTATAGCATTCTGCTTCTTCTGGAGCCATTTTTTGAGAGACAGTGAGAGTCCCATGCCTTTTAGTTTAACTGGTTTAAGTTGAGATATAAAGAGGGATGGAGAATGACAATTTTCTAATGAGCTATTTTGCACTTTCATGCTTGAGTTCCACGTTTGAACTATCTTGTATTAAAAGATTTAACTCAGGTGATATTTCAAGTCAATGAAAGCATTCAGGTGGTTTCTCTCTCTTCAGAGAAGAGTATTTTGCTGAATTTTAGAGCAGCTTTATTCCATTGTATTGAGTTCATTGAGCACAGAATGTTTCCTTTGGGAGAGCCCATCTCAGATATAAGTCTTTCTGTCACCTCTCTGCTATTATGCTGGTATTACAGAATATTGCCTAAGAGTCCATAAATCACCACTTCAGTTTGTTGATGCAAAAGGTTTCTGAGGAATGAAGAGATATATTTGAGGGAGCAGATTCTCTGGCCTTCATATTAACATCTCCTCTGGCCACCTGGCAAATGGGAAATGAAAACTGGTAAAGAACAAGGACAAGGGTTAGCAAAGATTTAGGGAACTGGAAGTTTCTCTTGCAAAAAGGAAGGAGTCACCAAGGCTAGGAAGGAGTGGGATGATGATGAACAGACTCTTGAGAAAAGGCTGAGCTCCATCAGGTGCTTCCTGGAGATGGTGGAGAAAGGACAATGGACAAATTCTGATCTCCTCTGCACTGGCTTCACTGCTGGTGAACCAAAGTGTGACCAACGTCAGAATCTGGACCACTCCACGATGTGTTTGGCCCCCTGAACAGAGCAGTAAATTCAAATAACAAATGTGCATATTTAACCAACATTTCATGGGCATCCAGAGTTCCAGTATTTGTACATATCCCATTATCTCAACCCACATCTGTTCCAGGAGTTGTAATAACATCTCAAAGGGCTCTTTTATGCTACCTGACCCCTTGAATAATATGCTGGAACATCTTGAGGCTGCCAGCTGGCAAAAGGAATCTGAGGAATGCAGCAGTACCAATGAATTGAGGATATGTGTAACAGAGAATCAAGGCACAGGTAATTGTTAGTGAGGGGGGATATGAAAAGGAGGAGGGGCTTTTTGTAACAAAGTAAGAAAGTATTTTCTTCCATGATTTTCTTGCATTTCCTATTTATACAAAGTATCTTGATCACTGTGTTGCTTACTAAGGAGATTTTAAACTGGGGGAAGGAAGAAATATGTATACAGTGAAAGAGCTGGTTACTGTTCTTTTTGAACACTTTTTCTGTATTGTGACTTATGTGGAAATGTACAGAATAAAAGTGAAGAAGCGCATGCCTTGGCTGGGCTGAGTTTCTTTGTATTATTTGTCAGCAGAGCTGGGTTGCTGCTTCTGGCACAGTGGAAAGACTGGTGAGAAGAGTTAGGGGGAGTGGAGGAAAGGGATCCAGGGGTCAAAAGTCTGCATATGTGTGTATGATAGTGTAGAGAAGGGAGAGTTAAGCCTCTGAGTAAATCAACTTCAAGCTCATGGTAAAGAGAAAGGCTAATGACACCTTTCATATTTCCAGGAAAATCTTCTCAGTCCCTTAGTAAACACAGATTGTCAGCACAGCATTCAGTGTGTGCAGGAGAGATTCAGTAGAGATTTGCAGGACTGTGATGTAGGCATATAGGTCACCTCAGGATTTCAGAAGAATTTCTCCAGTGCACTGTCTACTTCACCTCCATATTATCTCATATAATGAAACTCTGTTTCTGCCCAGCTGTGTCTGACTGAAGGATTTTTGAGAATGTCACGGCCATTGCTCACTTTCTCATCCTCAGCAGCTCCCCTCCCTGCCTCACTCAGGAATTTCTGTGCCATTTCTGACACAAAAGGTTTGTGACCTCTCTCCTGTGCAAATCGATATTTCCTAACAGCTCCCATGCTTCCGCTGTCCCACCCTGAAACTGTATTTCTGAATAATTTTGTGATGTTTCCTTTGCTCTGTCTCTCTGGGACGGTGTCTGCCCCCAAAACACCTCCCTCACACATAGTACTGTCTCCCTCCTCCACTCCAAGCCCTTTGATGCTCACTGCTGTTGCCAGCAGCCAGCTGTGTGCTTGTCCCTTTTAAAGGATGGCTAAAGCTCCCTCTTCCTGCTGTCCCAGGCAGCCTAGGAATATTATTATTAATAATAAGAATAGTGCTAAAAGACTGACTGTTCTGCCTGTTATGCCTGTACCGGGGACGAGGATGCAGCCCAGCCATGAATTACACTGCACAGTGAGGAACAACTACCAAGCACTGCTTTGACATCCACAAGCCCCGTGGTACAAAGCTCTGACTGCTCTGGGGTCCTTCACAGCCACCAGCTGCACCAAAAGGCTGCCAGCTGCTCGCTGGAAATGTCTGTGCACAAGAGGTGCTTTTTTTATGTGCCCGGGGCTGCCCCCACAGCATCCTCTGGAGGTGTCCCCCCACCTGCAGGCAGAGCTGCTCAGTGGTGCAGCCTAAAAAAGTGAGAAAAGAGCTCTGCATCCTACTGGGTTCGCACCCCAAATTCTTGAATGTGTGAGGCCTTACACGTGTAAGAGAGTCCAGCTGCTCTTTTCTCATCCACTGTAATTTGCCCTTGTTACTCAGCCCTTCACTCTGTTAACTCTTTCTAACAGACAAGCTTTCCTGCCAGCTTTCCCTACAAGCTTCTTTAATAGGGTTGGTGAAATTCATAACTATATATCTACACACACACACACACATACACACACACACACACATTTATATTTAAATATCTGTCTCATTGGCTAATGAGTGAGGAATTCCTCTTTTCAAGCAACGTTTCTTTGCATGTGAAATGTAATAATGTTTCTTTAAAAAGCTAAGGCTTTCATAGTAGGCACGTAGCTACAATGAAAAAGTTAAAAACCAATTCTTGGGAGGAAAAAACCCAATCCTGACAGGAGTCATTTGCTTTGAAACCTTCCCCCTGCCCCCAAACCTCTGCAGTTTCACTGCAGCCAAGTGATTTCAGTATTTCCCTGCAGTTAAAATGTGGTTCTCTCTAACAAGGGACCTTTTAAACCAGGTAGCGATGCTTGTAAGACATATTGCCAAGACTGTTAAGTTTTAAAATATGTAAACATTGGAAGAACATAGTCCCATAATTTCAAGGTGTTGTAACTCATATTTTCACATTCAAAGCTTGATATTGTTACATGAGTATTGTATTAGCAGTTGTATTCATTCACAGCAGCACAAGAAAACCTTCAGAGGTGCACCCTCTCTGCTTCTGCCCCATCTGCAATCTTAATTGGCACCAGGGATGTATAAGTGTGTTTGTCAGGAACTGTTATGTGAGTGTGGAGTTAAAGCATTATTGGGTCAAGTGTTTGGATTCTGCTGCTCTCATTCAGTAAGGCAAGGATTCATGCAGGCATTAAAGGTGAGCTGTGAATTCCAAGACCCAGAAAAGTAAAGGGTTTGTTTCCCATGGATAAGAAACAGGAGTTGGCTGCTGGGTGTTAACCCATATGGGCAATCTGTAGGTGACAGGAAGCCAGGAGAATGAAGCACTGCCTGGTTAACACCTATAAATAGTTTGCTATCAGGGAACTAACAAAAATCAGTAGGACTGACTGTCACAAGAGCTTCTGAAGGCGGCCTCCATTGTTCTATGTTTGCCTGCAAAGCCTTGATGGGAAGCCACAGAAGTTTCAGCTTTTAGATGAAGCCTTCTGCAAAAATTAGAGGGAGGAGGAGGCTTCTCACCAAAACATGGGTGTAGACCTGCTCAGGAGGAAATTCTGTTACTCTGGACAAACATGGAGGGCACAGAGTAGTTGGAATCTATTTTGTTCTTGTTTGTTGGCTTTTTTAAGGATGATGGAGATTGAAAACATGACTCAGAAAGGAAAGAATAAGATTAAAAATGTAGTTCTGAATATTTTGGATACCGGAGCTCATCCAACCTGAATGACCTTGAGTCAAAAATAGTGTTAAGTGATTCAGACTAGTGTTTGGTGTCTAGATTTTGGGAGTTTTGCTCCTGGGGATTGTGTTTCCTTGAAACAGGGTATAATTATCTGTCTGTTTTTGTTAATGCATGTATGTACCACATAAATTTTTTCGCTGACAGCTGATGATGTTCTAACAAGCTCTGGTCTTTCTCAGTCCATTTATGAACACATCTTTAGCTCCAGAAGTATCTGTATTTTGCTAATGGGTCTCACTATCATCTCTGAAGTACATCCTAATGGGATGCAAGGCTCCATATAAATATAAGGGGTTATTACTCTGGCTGTTCTCCCTTTCTGCTTGTTCCTCCCTTCTGCCTTTCATGAAATGTATGAACAGTGGTGTCCAGTTGAATGAGATGATTGTACACTAAGGGGTCACTGGATAACCAGTAGTTTCTCCATGTAATACTGATGTTCATAGTTCTTGTTAGTCTTTTGAGTCACTTGAAGATTTTTTTTGTAGCTTGGAGTTTTCCCTAATACAAACCAAGTGAGCAGTATGTCTGACTCCATAAGTCACCCTGAAATTCTTACACTAGATTTGTAGTCAAGCTGATTTTCATTTGCAGTGCCCATCTCTAAGAAGTGACCTCCTAATGGGAGAGCTAGTTCAGTATTGCAGTGCTCTGGAGATCATCTGTGGCTTTTTTTCACCTTTTGATAATGAAGGAGGTCCAGTATGTAGCCAGAAGTTGAGCACCTTTGTGCTTACGTGGGGGAAAGAGAATAAGGGCTAATTTGGTTATGAGTCACTGTTCAATTTGAATGTCAATACTTCCTGACATTCTAATATTTAAGATTTTTTTTTTAAATTTCTGTAATTTTCTGTATTCTAATTCTGAAAATATAGCAATAGAGGATCTGATTGTCTTCTTTTTTCATTGTTATTATTATTATTAAAAAACACTGAGTTTAATCTTTTCATAATATTGACTCACAGCCTTTTTCAATGTCTCAACTCAGTCATCCAATAAAAAAGACATCTGTAAAAATGATCATATGTATGTGTAAGGTGAAGGGTCTGGAGCACAGGAGCAGCTCTGGGAGTTGAGGTTGTTCAGCCTGGAGAAAAGGAGGCTCATGGGAGACCTTATTTTTCCCTAAAATTACCTGAAAGCAAGAGATGGTACAAGAGGGAATGACCTTAAGTTGTGCCAGGTGAGATTTAGATTGGATATTAGGAAAACTCTCTTCATCAAAAGGCTTGACAAGCACTGGAAGAGGCTGTCCTGGTGGAGTTGGGGCTCCTGGAGGTATTTAAAAACCATATAGATGTGGCATTTAGTGATGTAGTTTGGTGGACTTGATAGTATTTAAATAATGGCTGGACTCGATCTTGAACCTTTTCCAACTTAAATGATTCTGTGGTACTATGAAGGTCTTGGATCCAAGCACTTGGGAATGCTGGATAATTCAGAAACTTCATTGTCATTGACCAAAGTTAGTTTCTCTGCTTTAGATTATTTCTTACTACATGTGTCTTGAGGAAAGGAAACTTTCTGGTGTGAGAAATTAACCTTCTGCTTCCAGACCATGGTGCACAGCTCTAGTTGTCTCAGATGGGAGCTTTGGTCCTACCCAGACATATTGAACCTTCCTGTTGCTGCTGCCCTTTTTTCCTAACCAATGTGGATTTTTTTTTGCAGCTTTTTGCTATGTTTCCTCACTAGATTACAGAAAAAAAAATTGTGTATATTATATAACATTATAAACATATATACAAATTGTAAAATACAAATGTAGACTAATTTATGTTGGTGTGGACATCTGACCCAGTCTTGCACTCCAACCAGGGTCAACTTTGAGGTTAGGGCAGGGTTATCAGGGTTGGATCCTGGTGTTAAGGGCCATTATTTAGGTCTTACTAAGGCCTTCCTTGGGTTTTTAGAACAGCAGAAACAAAGATAAAAGTCCTTGCTATAAGGAACAGGGAACATGAATTGATAAATGGAAACAAAATGTCTGTGATTGTCAGATTCAGGCTCTGAACACAGGCAGCTCAAGAGAGTCTTCTTTCCTTTACTCAAAGGCACCAAGGAAATCACTGCTGGAAATAAAGAATAGACCTGCAAGTCCTCTGACTCCCACTATGTCAACCTCACATCTGGCAAATTCTATTGCACTGTGTGTCTCCTATTGAATTTTCTAGTTTCTGCAGTCTGGTGAAGGTTATTTCATGAACTTATGCACTTTTCTTTCAGTTGTTAGGGTTTGTTGTGGCTTTTTTTTTTTTTCCCCTGAAGCTAAAAGTTGCATCCCTATTGTGCAGAAAATAGGAAACAGATTTGTTCTTCTCAAATGTGTTGGGCCTTTAAATGGAAACTGGGAGGAGAAGGAGGGGACAGCCTGCAGCCCTGTCACATTCTTTCCATTGATACACATGGACACCAGCAAAAAGTCTGATTCTGATCCCCTAAAACAATAGATATGGAAATGTTTTCTCTTTTGTTTAGTTTTTCTTCTGTCCATCTTAATGTGAGCATAGCAGTGAGCACCACTACAGGGCCTGGTCTAGGACTTGTGTTCTTCGTTAGTCCACAGAAAAAGAGAGAGCTGCTCACCCCGCAAGTTCAAATATCACTGTACTGGCCAACAACAACAACAACAAAATGGTTTTATCTCAGTGTGAACTGAATGTAACAGTTAGAAAAATTATCTGCTCCAGGGTACAGCTGTGCTCAGGCCATGGAGGAGCAGTGTGTCTGACTGGAAGAAACACATGGAATTTCTGGATAAGCAGGTAGGCAATTCCTCATCTTCCTGCCACAAAGGTGTGAGGTGTAGGTTCCCATGGAGGGGCCATGATGTAGATACAGCTTAGCAAACTGACTCAGGCCTCAGTGACCACTGTCTTTCAGTCCTACAGTTTTTAATAACAAATGAAGAAAACTAATTATCCTTAAGGTAGAACTACTGTTCCAAGCCTTCTTTTTTCATTTTCCTCAATCTTTCAAACCTACCTTCTTGAAACAATTATGCCCATTCTTATCTGTTGCTCTGAAATATTAATTAAGGGGGGAAAAAAGCAACAAAAAAACCCTCCACCAAAATCAAACAAACCTTGACCAAAAGTGACTAACTTAATCTCCTTTATATGCTAATTATGCAAATGCTTTTAAGAGTCCATAATGAAAAATTTGGCATAAGAATGTGGGTCAGAAACAGCAGTTCAGTTTTGCCCCATGTGTCAAATATTGATGAGATGCATGAAACAAGACTCTTCAAGCTGGAGGACATTTGGTTAATGACTTTTACAGCTATGAATTCCAGAATTTTAACAGTGTTGATCAAGCAATTTTGCACAAGGGTAACAGGAAATCACTTTTCATTTTCTTTAATTTATCTTCATTTTTTAGACAGCCCGAGCTTTAAAATGGTCTGTATTCTGAAGAGGTTCCAAATCCAACACTCTTCCTCTTCTCAACCATCCCACATATAAAACCACCTGAATATTAAAACAATATTGTTGACCTCTCTCAATTCCACTCAATAATCTTAGTGGGTGGGATTTGAACTCAGAAAAGTTGTAATCAGAGGAAAGTTTGAATCAGTACCGGTTTTGAGAATCTTGAGTTTTGGGAATCCTGATGTTTTATAAACATATGGTTATTGCAGCCTGAGAAGGTATAAATTCCAATGAATTTACCTGCTCTGTTTTGGTTTGGGGTTTTGGGTTTTTTTCTTCAATTAATAACAGTAAGCCCAGCAAAATTTGCCTTGCATCCCCTCCTTAGAACAATTCTCGTAGCAAAGTGCCAGGGAGTATTTCAGACTCGGTCACACAGCTGGCTTAGGTGTTAGTGGGGAAAGTCACAGGTGAGAACTGGCTCCACAGTTATTTCAGCCTGGATGCACTGTGCCTGCAGTGGGATCTGGGCATTCCTTACAGAATGAATCTGAGTCCTAGCCAGGCTGGGGCAGCAGGGCAATCCATCTGTGAGGGTTCATCTAGGGTTTAATAAAAAGGTTATCCCATTAATAAACCAGGATTCTGTGGAGGATGAGTTTTTCCTTTCCATATCAGGTCGTGTATCAGTTTGCATGGACTTCACCCATCTTCACTTTTCACTTTCATGAATAAACAAACCCACAAAACACACACTTGCTAAAGAAGTTCACAGATTCCCAGAACTTCTTTCATCATCAGAACAACCAGGGGGAAAACAATATATAAAGAACATTGAATTACATTTGTGACCTGGTCCTACAACTGTGCTTCAAAACTAGGTGTTTTTCATTTTTTTGACCAACACTGTAGGAATAGTTTGAAACATAAAGGGAGTATCATTTTACAACATTCCACAACAATATTTCATCTGGAAAATGAATGGTACCCATAGATGCTAGAGTAAAGACAGGCAATGCAGCTAGGAAAGTGCTCCTCATTTCCTATCCCAGACAGCTGAAACAAAACAGATGTCACACACACACACAAAAAAAGGGGGAAAAATGAATCAAAATCTAAAACATGTCACTAAAGAAATTCAGGCAATAGTGATACAGGGTCACACAATCAGTAACTCCCTGTTAAAGACGCATGTTTTTTACCTCCTGAAAAGATATGGTGAAGGAAATGTAGATTGGCAGATTGTACCAGAAGAATGGGAATTTTGACAAATATTGGGAACATTCCATTAAATATCATATTGCCTTTAGGCAGTTAACTGTGGCTCCTAGCACAAATCTGGTGGTGTTGCTGCTTTCAACTCCTTGCAATTTCTAGAAGTGCATTGTTTATGTTGTCCTAATCAGATCTTATATTAGCATCATTTAGACAAAGAGAAGGATGCAGGTTATTTAAAGAGAGAGGGATGAATGCTGAAGAGAGAGATAGAACTCAACTGTTTGGAAAGGTCTACTTTACAATATCTCAGCATTTAGGCAGAATAATTAGAAAAAGAATACCCTGGGGAAGTAAAAACAATTCTAAAGAATCTCATGTAGCATTAAAAAGCAAATTGAAAAAGCAAGAATATATTAGTCCTGAAGTACAAGTATATATATATCCTCTTAGGTTCTGAATATAGTTTCATCAATAATGGCATATATTAATTAATTAGCATTAACACTACACTTAGGACAAAAGGAACCTTAGCTAAGATTGTATTCCTTTGTTTTAAACATTGCATAAATAGAACTAAAAAAAACATGGTATCTTCAAAAGGCATAAAGTTCCTGAGGGATCTTAGAGGACAGGATGAGACCCTGTTCTTATCCACTCCTTGGCTGAAATAATACGACTAATCACCAAAAGAGCAGTGGATGGTACAGAGTTACCCTGATTGTTTCTGCTCCTCAAAGTAGAATCAAGTACCTTTGCTCAGACCAAGCTCCTTTTCAAACATCCATAATTTCTCTTTAGATATGAATGGTAAAGGCAAAATAATTACCAGCAATAGCTGTAGTGGTTTTGTCAAAATTAGCCTAAAATTAGCATTTTTTTAAACTCAGAATTTATTCTGCATGGGAAGATACTTTCCCCTGTGTTCTACCCCCTTCAAATTCTTGATTTGGAAAGTAAACTACTGAAATTAAGAATAAACCAGAGGAAATAACCAAAAGAACAACATATGTGGGTATTTTCTCGAGTCCTTCTCACTATGTTGACAGTTCCAAGAATTAAATATGTGAAAAAACTCCCTACCAACTCTTGTGAGAAAGGCTCCAAATGTTAAACATTTGTATGCATTATATATTATAACATAAGTGTTTATTATATACAGTTTGACACATATTCTGAACATTTTTATTAACTCTGAATTTTTTAAACAACCATTTAAAATTTGTATTCTGAAATTTTCCCGTAAAGCATAAATGGAAGAATCAGGACCTTCTCCCCTAAATTCGCTTGTTCACTTTTTATTATTGAAAACTACATAATGCGGGGAACTAGGTCTTTGGGGAAAAAATTCACATCATTTAGCAAGAAGTGTTAGCATTGCCCACAGTAATCCCCATAATTTGGTATCAGCATGAAATTTTTAATGTGGATGTTAAAGGGTTTTCATGTGCACATTTTCTCTAATAACAGCCAGTCCAGGTCTAGGCCTGTAAATGATGATGCCACGTTTTGTTAAACTCCTGAGCATGAAAACCTAGATCAAGCTGACATTGAAGCCAACAGCATCCCACAGGAGTTTCCATCAAAGATGGATTGTGCTTTACGAGGGCCATGCAACTGGCTCGAATCTCAAGCAAGAAATTGCCAGTAAGTTAAGAACAGATGTACCTAATTTTGTTCTTATGGGCAAAAAAATCCTGGCCATTACATTAACTAATGAGGTATTGCACATGTGCAGGTTATAGCTGCTCCTCCTCTTATGTTTTATGTTCTTATGTTTTAACAACAGACCTTTTATTTAGGTTTCTCGTTATCTCTATATGTGTATATTATATATTGCTCAAATTTCCCATTTGCCACAGTTGTTTCTGGAAAAATGGTAGCAGGGGAAAAAGTAATACATAACCTTAATACAATTTCACTTTTTATTTTATTCTCTTGTGAAAATATCTGTCTATCTAGCTCCTATCATCCTCAGAAGCGACCATTTTAAGGCCTGAATTTTATTATGTCCTACTTAATGGATGAGTTGCTGTCACTTCCACAACTGTCAGACTCAGTGCGTGATTGCTTTTACTACAGTGACTGCTGCTAACTAAAGTGAAGAAAAACCCCTCTGTTAGTATGTGCAAGCTTGTACTGTAACCATTGAAAGCTGATGACTCAATGTGAACTAAGCAACCAGTCTTGGGAAAAACAGCTATAAAGAACTCTCAGTAATGGTATTTCTGAATATGCTTGATAATGATTTGTCAATATTATTTTCTCATTGCTCCTTCTATTGCTGTGATTTCACTCAAATTTGTAATCAAGGATTTAGCTGCCTGTTCTGCAGTTGCTCTGAAAGAGAACTCTTATTTGATTGTGCATAAGAAAAGCTTGTTAAAACCACTTATATTTGTCTTTAAAAGTGATGTTTAGCATCCACATAAGTACACAGGTGAACTCTTTACAAATTGACAAATAAATTAGAAGAACATTTTGGTAAGTGGAATTTCTTTATTCTTACATTTAGCTCAGAGTTGTGCTGGTTGCATCATATTGCAGATGCACAGGGTGTCGTAATGGTTGCTCCCCAAAAAACTACCAGTTCATCCTAAATGGAATATAATAAGAAATATTTCTTTGACTACATAGGCACAACCAGATTAAAAGTTAGTAATTATGTATTTTAAAATGTGGTTACTATAGTTTTACTTTTAACTGGAAAACACTATGTGTCACGATCCAGCTCATAGGGAAAGGATCAGAATGATTCTAATTTTCTAATCACTTGCCTGCTATATACTTAGAGCCTCTAATCTGTTATTGCTGGCTTGGCAGAGAGTAAAATTGACCATTCCAGGCCAGTGCCTAGGGCAAAGCTATTTAGTACTATGTCTGATACTAGCTGATTGCCTTAATGAAGCATCAAGGACTGATTTGGCGGGATTATAAATGCTATGTTCCCTACTTCTAAAGCCAGTCCTGTCACTGAATAATCAGGCACGTGGGTGTAGTGCCTTGTGAAAATATATGTATTAGCAAATCAGGTTCTTCTTGTGAGAAACTGAAATTTGCATTCTAATTGTACAGTAATTTTCTTCCCTAAGTTTGAAATCAATTAAAAATGCCAATTTTATTGGTTCTTTTTCAAAGGAAAAACATGTTGTTTCTGCATTTTGCTTCGATTTTTACAATGCATAGTGACAAATACCCAGAAAACAGAACAGAAGTGGTAGCTGTTGCTCAAAACTTCCTAATAAAATGCCATTTTCTGTTGGTTTAAACTTCTCCCTAAACTGCAAAACTAGAGTCAAATAAGCATGTTTGTTTATGTAGGAGAAAAAATAAAGTGATCATGTACTCAAAGAAAGTTTTTTTTTTCATCATGGCTGAGATATTTTATTTTTATAATGCAATAGACTTCAAATCCTGGATATGTAGGACTTCCATTCCCAGGACTGCCAGCACAAGCAAAAGAAGAAAGTAGTGAGAGAAGCCAACATATGAAGAGCAGCCTTTTAAATGCTGGGGATCTGGAAAGGCCTGCTGTGTCGCATTATATTTGTGGATTTCAAACTGCAACATGCAGATGTATGCACATGAATACTCTTGAGCAGAAGAGCTTTAATCCCCTTGTAGAAAATAGAATTGGTCAAATGTGTAAAGTTACAACATATATTCATGGTTTGGTGAATGAAGCTTAAGATCAAGTTCTGGGCCACTGACTTTGTTTTCAAATATCTTAAGTTTTTAGCATATGTGCATGAAAGAATAACTCTTCTGGGTTCATGCTCTCTCCATCGTCTTCCCCATGCATCTTAGAAATCTGATTTTTTACATGCTGGATTACTTTAATACTAGAGAGTGAAGTATGAATTATTATTTCTGAACTCCATGGATTTTTCTACAGAGATTGATAGTCTCTGTGATGCTATTGTGCGAGCTTGAAATGAAAGATAGAGTGAGAGGGTACACAGCTCCAAAGTAGTTGATTTCAGTCTTCAATGCATTCACTAAATAATTCAGTATCACTAATGGAAATCTGATCTGAGCACGGGAGTGGGGATGCAGGGCACTCAGTTGCCAGGGCTTGGCAGCTCAATAGCTCGGGAACAACAATGGAGCAAAAGGTGAAAAAACCTTTAAACTGTTGTGGAGTTCTCCTCTCTGCTTTCCTGGAATCATGTTACGTTTTCCTGGAGCTGCTGTTGCTGATGGCTGGGAGGGCAGGGAAAGAAATTGATATTTACAGTGGAGCTGAAACAAACAAGGCAAGCTCAGCTCCAGCTGACCTTCTAACCTACTCAGCAGTGGGACCAAAAACAGGGAAGCTCTTCTTGAGGTAGAATTGCATAAAGCCTCGTCCTCTGACTTGCTCTCTGAACTTTACAGTCAGAATTTTTTACGGCCATCTTTGGAAAAAAAAAGTGCAAACTGCTGTTAGAAGCCTCAACTATGTCCTTCAGGAGGGTTGTGAAATGATTACCTAAGAGTAACAAAAACCCCCAACTTCAAAGAGAAAATTTGGTGTTTATGTTTTTCAAAGGGAAAAAACCCCCACCTATTTAAAGGAAACTTATTAGGGGCTGCTTTCTGCGTTTTGGCAAATACTGTGTCTAAAGCTGGGAGCTTCTTTCCCCAAAATTGTCATAAACTTTTACTGATTGAATTGGGATTCTAATTAGGATCTAATACTTTTGGAGTGTTTATGAGACCCTTTGCACATGGCATCAATCAAAGGTCCTTTTACAACTTGTTATGGCCCTAACCTTCACTTTTTCTTTTAAAGAGATAGTTCAGCCCTGTCTCACTCATTAGGTTGAGAATTTTTGCTTTAGGTAGCAAAGAGGATGCATGAAAAAAGAAACTGGACTTCTACAACTGCCAGTCCATTCCTCTCCACTGTTTTTTGATCAGAGTAGAACCAGCAGCTGTAAACAAACATTGAGGATTTTAAAGATAAGTATCCCTAGCAATCTGTGATTAAAGTCTCTCTTCTCAGTTACCTTTCTGTTCAGAGTAGAAAAGCAATAGCCCAAAAGTATTTTTTTCAGTAGGAATTTTCCTATATATCACAAAAAATGTTGACTAGTCTGCAGTTCCAGAGATCACCTAGCAAATATAAAATTTTCTGAGGAAAAAATCTCAGGAGCGACAAAAGATCAGAGAAGATCTGGAGATAAGCTTCTCTAACCTTAGTATCCTTTTATTAAGGAAAACATCTCTGTTAAAGTAAATGGTCACAGCTTATCTTCCATCCATCCCTTTTCTCCATGCTGTATTGCTTTTTCCCACTGGGACCCAGTGCCACAGGCACCTTTGAAGCTGTGATTAACATATAGTTGGTGACCTTTTCCTTGGCAAAAGAAATTACATTTGTCCTCTCAAGACCGCTGTAGCCACTGTCTCTTCATCTTCTGTGTCTTAACAGGTTCTATCTCAAGAGCAAAAGTTCAGTCAAGAGATTCAATTGTTATGCTCCATTAATATCAAATGTATCCAACACAGTGAGTAATTTGGGAAAAACAGTATTTTTTCTGGATTTGTACGGTGCTTATTGCAATGGAAACCTCAGTTAAGCCTCAAGGTGCCATTGAAACAAATAACATGAACATTGAAAAACATTTACTTTTTGTCAGTCAAAAACTGAGATACTGCCTTTTTCAGTCATAGGTGCTTTGAACAATGATGTGTCCCCTGAGAAGTTCTGCTAACCTTGTTAGCAGTTTTATTTTGGAGATTCTGAGTCAAATAACACACAAAACTAGTTTCTGCACATGTAAAGTCAGTTTCAGGAAAATAATGTCTGAGCCATGAAAAACTAGGAAAAATCTGAAGAAAATCTGGGACCAAATTTGGTGGAAGATTAACTCTTGACATTTCTTCCAAAAATCAGTGGCCAAATGAGTCTTCTAATGTCATGCACGTCTTTGGGAAAAGCAGTTGCTTTCTGCAAAGTTTCCACTGTTTTATGAGAATTCTAAACTTGCAGTGTTTTGGCTAAGACTCAGATTTCTGTGAGGAAAGTAAGAAATCTCTTGACCCATTCTGATGCAATCTGTTTTGGTTTAAATCAAGGTGAACTTAGAGCCATTATTCTCTTTCCTACTTTGTTACTGAGATGGGATTGATCATCTGAAATGTGCTATAGTGGTTGTATGGAGAATGTCTTGGGTCTGAGAAGTGTCAACCACTACCAGGTGTTTTTTGATGGAAAGTTTCTTTCTCTAGATGCTTGTCATACTTTGCACCATGCTGCCAGGATTTCACTCAGAAGCCCTCAGGAAGGTGCAAGCTGGCTACCAAGCATTCATTCAGCCTTGCATGCTCTGAAACACGAATGCTATTGAGTGCTCCTTTCCACTCATCCAGCTGCTAGAAAGGATATTCTTTCCATCTCCA
>JAHLSL010000102.1:462376-674377 GCA_025920805.1 Petroica traversi | reverse complement strand
ATCCCCCGGCGGGGACTCCCGGGCTGTGCCCGAGGGCTGGATCCCCCGGCGGGGACTCCCGGGCTGTGCCCGAGGGCTGGATCCCCCGGCGGGGACTCCCGGGCTGTGCCCGAGGGCTGGATCCCCCAGCGCTTGTTCCCCGGGGCTGGGTGGGAAGCGCTTCCCCTGGTCCCTGCCATGGCTCCGAGCCACCTGCCGCAGCCGGACTCCGCCAAAGGTGGTGGGCAGAGGGGCCGAGTGGAAGCAGGGGGGCAGCTGAGAGACACCTGGCCAGGGAGCAGGCTGGCGTGAGGTCTGCGAGTGCCCAGGAGCAGGAGCGGGACCCCGCTTTGCCGGGAGCGCTGCCGCGGTGCTCGGTCCCCGGGAGCATTTAAATGCCAGCGCAGGGTGAGAGGGACAGGGGTGGCGGTGGGTGACGTGACCCGGCCGGGCATGGAGTGTTCGGGCAGGTCAGTTTCGAGGGGACGAAAGGGCGGCGGAGTGACCCCAGAGCGCAAACCTCCTGCGGGTCCCACTTGCCCTGTTCCAGCAATGTCCCGGCTGAGACTCAGGAGTTTAAATTGTACCTTCAGACCGAGCGCTTCGGCTGATATTTTTTCTTGGGACTTTGTCTTCTTATTTCTAGTTTACTTTTGGTGAAACAGCTAAGTGCTGATAGATCTATCTAAAACTGCCGTCATTACTTTGTGTCTTCTCCTTCCTCGGGAGGGATAGGCTGAGGGAAAATCTGAGTTAACAGTGGTGAAAACACAGTTTCCCCTTTTTTGAAGATATATGTTATTCTGGAATGTTTCATGATCTCCAGCCTTGGTCCTTCCAACTCCTTACCCGCATTTCTTCTCTCCTTTTTTAAAAGTACAGCTTTTCATAGGGGAAGGGTAGTCTTCATTCTTCAGGAGCTTATCTGCTCCTCTTACATCTTCCACGCTGCCAGTGCCTTTGTCTTGGTGGTGAATGTCTGCTGCTCTTTAACTTAATGGTACCCTCAGAAGCTGGCTTCTAGGATGAACACCCGAGAGATTGGTCAGTTCCTGGGAGCACTGGGGAAATGTTTGTGACAGGAGTCAAACCTTCCTCTCTGAGATAACCCTGCAGCTGTGGGTACTGGTGTTTTAACTAGATGTTGTTTGCTTGAAATTGCTTGTATTACGGGAGAGGAACATTTTACCTGTGGCTCATCAGCTCTTGAGTTGATGTCCTTTCCTTGTTTTCCCTTTGGACCCTTTTTCTTTTTGTTTTTTTTTTTTGAGCTTTCAGCAAAGTTCAACTTTTTGATCAAGAAATAGACTGTGAGTGTGACTGTCTGTATTAGAGAGAAGGAGGGAAGGTATGGAGAGAGAAAAAAGGAAAGCAAAAGTCGTTGCAAAGAAATACTTGGATTTTTACATGTTCTGAGCAGTGTTCTTGAGCTGATTACAAAACAAATTTAATGTTTGTGTGTTTGTTTTGTTTGTTTCTGTTTCCTCCCTGCAAAAGAGTAATAATTAAAAAAAAAAGAAGTCTGAACTTTTGATCATAATAAATAGTTTGAACAGAAAAAGAAACCGGCGTATTTGTCATAAATTTGTCATAAATTTGTTAATTTGGTGTAAGAATGAAAATTTGGGAGTGCGTGGAGAGGGTACTTCATTGGACTAAAAAAACCCCAAAACCCACCCCAAAAAGCAGCAAAAAAAAAAAAAAAATGCTGCTGCTCTTTTGCTAAAGAGAAGGAAAGCAGAGATTTAATATACTCCTGTCTCCAGGCTAAGCTGAACTCTTAAGTGTTTTTTTATGTATGAATCTTTGGGTGAAACTGAAGGACAGAAATGCACCAGCTTTGCTCCTGAGCCAGCTCTTGGGTGGGGAAAAAGAGAAGCCAGCAACAAATATTTCTTCAGCAGGTGGTAAATATTAGTTTATAGTGTAGAAGTGACCTAAGAATAACAGGTTTTTTTGCAATTATCCAGGTGTCTATGTCCAGTTATTTGAGATGCAGTCTGTGGCTGATGCACCCTTGCCAGCAGGTTTGTCTTACTGAAATATTACAAAACATAGTGCTGCTCTCCCAGTACCATATACCTGACATGGGGGCATTTTGGGGTTTATCTTATTCCTGGCACAGCTGTACTGATGGGATGTTTTGGCAGATTAGTCTTTCTGCCATGAATGTGAATATTATTACTTAGCAAACTTCCAGCAGTCACGGCTCCAGCAAGTTACTTCCTTTATTTCTTCTTGATCCTTCTGGGAATGGTTGTTCCTGAGTCCTCAGATAACAATTAAAAATAATCTTTTACAGGAGCTCTGAAAATGCACTCATTTCACTCTGCTGTTTTGGTTTTTTTTTTCTGTGTGTGTGTTGGGGTTTTTTTTTGTCAAGGAAAATACAATTTATCTAGTGTTATGGTATAACAAGTGTTTTAGTGTAAGACTGGGGCATTAGGGATGGAGCTGGCATGGCTCATTGCTTCTGCTCTGTTCAGGCCCCCTCATTACCTACATTCCCAACTGTGGCATTTTCTGTGGGAATTGGTCTTTAACAATGTATGCTTTGCTTCGATATTTACAACCTCTTGCTGATCAGTGTATCAAAAGCATTTCCATTTAGAGGATGCATTTCAGGACTTTATTGAGGAAATCTCTTTGTTCCAAGGCTCCATAATAAACCATACAAAATGCTGTCTTTGAATGAACTAGGTCACTGTAACGCGTGCACACATAGAGTGATTCTCATCTGCTTAGGGCTGCCGACACTCGCTTGAGCCATATCCCTGGTGAGCTTGTCCCTGATTTATCCTTCTTGGACTGGCCTGTTCACAGGGAGCTTATGCTGAAAATTCACTGCTGGAGGTCATTCTCCATTCTTGGCATCTCTGGCAGCCTTAAGCTTAAATTGCAGCCTCATTTTCTATCCAATCAATACCACTCTTATGTCGCTGAGTTTCCATGGTGCCCCCAATCTTCTGTCTACATATTGATGTCTGACAGCAGGAATAGCATTCTGTGTCACTATATATGCTTACTAAACCTGTCAAAACTATTTAGGGTCTGTCGCACTAATTTATATCCATATCCTGATATTATTTGTATCTGTTGAGCTTTGACTGATGGAACTTGCTGCACTAAGGACTGGGCCCCAACAATGCACTTCAGGGATGGCTTAAGGGATGGATGTTTTGAGAAAGGGGAGAAAGACTCTCTTCTAGAGTAACTGGGGTAGTCTAGAATCCTTAGAGCACAAAAGAGTCATTTTGAAAACATCCAAGTCTCAATGGCTCCAAGTTAATGCTTTGGAAATCATTCTTCATTGTGCTGCTCTGAATGCAGAGAGGGTCCTCTCCAATGGAGCCGTGGAGAGGAAAATAGAAAAGTGGGCATAGTCAAGTGCTCAGTGTTTGAGGGGAGTTGGGGGAAATTTGAGTCAGTTGTCTGACATCAATTCCTTAGCAGAAATACTGAGGAAAAATGGAATTAGAGGAGCCAGCAATTAGTCTTCTGTAAAGTGGATGTTTCTGTTTTACAACAATAACCCACAGAGCAGCGTGGTTGCATAAGAAATGGTATGGCAGTGTCTCTGTGGGCTGACACAGTGACAGTGAAGCCAGATGAGAAAAGCCACATCTTCTGTGTATCACTGAACTTTAGGGTACTGACTACTTGTTATTCATGTCAACAGTATTAGGCTAATACCTAATCACCACTATTACACTAATACTAATACATTTAAATAAAAAAAAAATTAAATATGCTTTATAAACCGTTGTTTTTAGATTGAACAGAAGGGGTCATCAGCTGAAGAAACTCTTTAATCCCACTACCTTTAACATGAGGCTGATCTAACCCATGAAATAAGAGGTGGCAGTCAGCATGGAATTTGATGCTTAATATTTTGCTTGTTCTGAGTTGCCAGAAGAACTGATCTTGTGATGCCAAGTTCGTCAATACTTTTCAGCCCACTTCAGGCTCCTACAGATTTTTTCTGTAGTGAAAAGAAAGAACCTTGAATACTTTAAAGGATCTATTGCAGGTGGTGGTATTAAAGTAGTTCAGTTTGTTTTCACCTTACCATGGTAAAAAAGATCAGCAGGACTTCACCTAACTGGACACTCACTTGGCCAGTATGTCTCACCTTCTTTCATTCCAAGGAACAGAATCACTCTACCAATTAAAATATCTGGCTCTACCTTCTGCTGTGCTGATTTTCTTATTTTTTAACTTTCTTATTTCCTTCCTTGTCTACATGTGTGGGAGTGACTTTTGAAAAACTCTAGTCGTCTTGCAGACTGCTTTTTCATGTCTTTCAGACTGAAGATTGAGAGAACACAGCTGTAGGCAGTTTGATGGGAGATGAGATGGGGGAATGGGAATTTATTAAAGATGTAGCTGTATTACTGATAAAGCCAGGGGATTTTCACCCTCACCATCCCTCCACTCCAAAAAGCCCTTCCTTGCCTTCCCAGCATGGCACATTCTGATTTCAATGGGAATGAACTCTGGAGGTGAGGAGTTGAGCTAGCTGTGTCTGAGGCAAAATCCCGTTCCAATACAATAAGTAAAATGTAATAATGTGTTATTTTGGGCCTTAGGAGCACATTGCTTGGCAAGTGCCACTGATTGCATGGCAGCTGCAACAGAGGGGTCAAGACTCTTAGAGCAGAAGAGCGTTACAGGAGTTGGGTATTTTCTGATAAAAATAGTATTTGAAAATAGTGCTTGGAACTCCAGCACACTGCCATTTAGTAAAGAGCAAAGTTTTAAACTGGGCCTTTGTCCTTTGAGGCCTGCCAGCACTATTTCAGAGCTCGTTAAATGTTTCACGAGAGCATTGTAAAAATCTTCCTTCATCATTAGGTTCTACACAGTTTCAGCATAGCTTGGACCTTGTAAACATCCTCTATTTAGTTGTGGATGAAACCATCATCAAATGGCTGTGGGGAGGGAAGAGAAAGAGAAGAAATTCTCTGATACCCAGTCTAAATACTTACTTTGACACCGGTCTACAGGTAGCTAGCCACATAAACGAAATAGAATTTTTCCCATCCTCAAACAGTATTTTTGGAGTATTTTCCTGTCTGTACAAAAACTCTCCCCCCAAGAATTAAACCAGACAGAACTATTGGGAGGGAAGACGAGGCTGGGTGGGCTCTGCTTTCCTTCTGAAAGCCTCATCCATGCACCTGGGCTGATGCTCAGATATTTTAGGGAGGCTATTCCAGCCAATGGAGACAGGCACGGGACTATGAGGTGGAGGTAGACTGTTTCTCAGGCTTGGCTGCAAAGTTGGTCTTGATCTGAGCTCATTAAGGCAGAGACAACTCTGCTGTTGTCCTCACCATCTGACTTTGCTAATTGCATCTACCTGTTGCCTTTCTGATTCTAGGATTAAAAAGGCAAAAAACCAGATAATTTCACTCCATGGGTAATAGGAATCCCTTGTGTATTGACACAAACTGTAAGTATAGATGTATCTGTGAAAGCTAGAGTGTCCCTGCACAGAAATAACTGAAATAACTTCTCAGATTCAGCTCCAGTGGATATCAGGCACAAAACCTGTTTTGTTCTCCCTTTTTGTTTACTCTTTTTTTTTCTTCTTCTTTTTTTTTTTTTTTCCTCCTCAGAGCCATGCGAACAGTGGCATTAGTTTCAAAACCAACTAAAGATGATATGACTCTTGCATTTAAAGCTTCCTTGTTTCTACTGGATCACTAGAACAACAGATTCCTTTATGTATGTATTTATTTTTTAAGCTCTACTCCTCACACATCATGCATCTCGAAGTGCAAAGGAGCCTTAGTAGTGCAGTGCAAATGTATGCACCCATCTGTAGCCAACAACAGAAGGCTCACAGTCTGTAGCATCTTTTCCTCTGTGATAGGAGCATCCAAAATGTGTTTAATAATAAATGTTTAAGGGTATTTGTTGTATCAAAAACTTTGTATTTAAAGACAACTATTTTAGGTGTTTTGTCTTTTTTTTTTTCTATTTTTAGCAGGTTTACAGAGTGTGACCAACAGTGGGAAGAGTGACGTTGTCACTCTTCTGTAGTTCTTGTTTAGGCCCTTTGTCAGATGGTAAGGGCTGGATCTCTTAAGGAAAGTCTTTGAAAGTAAAATAGGAAGTGATTTAGAAATAGCCTTGGTAGAATGATGGCAGTTCTGATGTAGTGTCTGTGCAATGGTGCTACAAGTCACAGCTTGCTTTCAGACAGCCAAGCTTCTTCCATTTCAATATTTAGTTCCTTTTCAGCTCACTAGAAATCATATTCTTTGTGTCTAGCAGAGATTAATACTTAACCAGGTACACATTATTTGGGCAAGCATTATTTGGGCAAAGTTGATGCTTCAGCAAGAGCTTTATCAGAATCAGAAATATATAATTCAGCCTGATATTTGGAAAGAACACCCCTCCTTTGTTTCGGTAACAAATTCTTCAAATAAGACACCAATGAGCTACAGTGCTGCTAAATGGTTGGTACTCTTCTTGCAGCAAAATCTCATTGCTTTCATTGAAAGGGTTTTTGGAGTGAAGCATCTTTTGGTAAATTAAAGATAAGAGATTGTTCTGATATTCTGCCTTAATTCTGTTAGAAAAACACTTTGTTCCTTTAGTTTGAACAATAAAAAGTACATGTTTAAAAGTAGCCTTCCCACCCCATCATGGTAAACAGAAATAATTTGAAATTCTTTTTCTGCCTAGGATGGTTTCATCTGGAAAACCAGTCTTTTACAGTAGGGATTTAGCTCGCCTTTTGGTGCTGAAAAGCCCCTGAGATGTTGTGGTTGCTTCCCAATAGCTTGTGCTACCTGAGTGCCTGGTTGTTTGCTTGGATTGCTGCCTTCCCAGAGGCCAGAAAGATGTTTTCCTTTGTGCAAGAGTCACTTGCTTTTATTAGAAGCCTGTCTGGCTGCAGCTGATATGCAGTAGGGACGGATGGATGGAAAAAAATCTACTAGCCAACAGATAAGATTTTCAGCAGCCTTCCAAAAACGCTACAAGCTTTGATTCAGGAACTTCATGTCATTTCACTTACTAAATCCTCACTTTGCTAAGCTGTGCTTTCAGCCTGTGTTTCTTGTCCGATTTGCGCGTTGTCAGATGCTTTTGCTAATCTCTCTAGTTGATGTTTGCTTAAGTGATTACTTGGCAGGAGCGTGTGAACAGGCGTGTGTGTGTGTGGTTGCTGTTGGCATGGCAGTTGGTATGATATGGCATTAGCATACTTGTTCCATGCTCTGGACCTCCTCCTCTTCTAGGCTTATTTATGCAGCAGAAGGGCAAAAAAACCCCCCCACAAACCAAGCCAGAAACCCCCACAAACCAAGCCAGAAACGCCCCCAAACCAAGCCAGACCAGAAACCCATGTGCAAGCTGGTTATGGTATGGTGATCCTCTGGTGGCCAGTTTTACCAGAGATCTGCAGAGTTCAGAAGGTTCCTCCCATTTTCCTTCTAGTGCTAATCCCAAACAGACCATCCACCAGCAGAGGATTTAGAAAGAGCTGCCTCAGAAGGGATATCTGCATTGAACTTAGTCTGCTGTGCTTGCTAATACAAAGGGAACTGTGTTTATGGGGTGATAAAGGAAAAAAGGCAAGCTCCTCTCCCTTCATGTTTATTAGCTCAAGAGCCTGTCATTAAATGGGTTTTAGTTTGTATTTTGGACTCATTGAGTACTGAGAGTGGGATTATAGGTATATATGTTTTAAGAGGTGCCGTTCTCTTCTTTCCATCACTTCTAATTTGAGCTGTAATCTCTGCCCATCTCGTGCATTGTTGGAACATCTTTATGGGCTCTGAATTTCCTCAATGAGAACAGTGGGATTTACTTAGACAAAGTAAATGTAAAAGTGGATGTGAAATCTTTGCTTGAGCATGCAAACTTCATTTATATGTTTAACATACTTAGTGGAAATAAAACTCTCTAATGACACAGTGTTCAGGTCCATGCCTTTTGTGAGTGGGTGGGATGAAAGCTCTTGTGATAAGTTTTATGGCAACACATTTACCATGGGGGCCTTTGACAGCTTCACTTGGTATTTTTCTGGACACTTGTTGAAGCATGAGCTGCTCTTGTATTAATTTTTTTTTTTTTTTTGTAAAGTCAAGCTAATGAGCTAGGTTCTCCTCCACTTTCCCCTGCTTCTGTTAGTCCATGTTAATAATCATACCTTTCCAAGACAGAGTCTGGGCCATGCTTATCCCCTGGCCAAACCTGGCCTGACAGTCTGGTGCTGTGAAGGTTCTGAGTTTATCCTAATGAAAGGTGGAGGCTGCCATCTTCCCACTGGG
Organism: Petroica traversi; assembly: GCA_025920805.1. Taxonomy (NCBI): domain Eukaryota; kingdom Metazoa; phylum Chordata; class Aves; order Passeriformes; family Petroicidae; genus Petroica; species Petroica traversi. The sequence goes on along the minus strand of JAHLSL010000102.1, from coordinate 666,107 downwards.
ATCACCCTTGGTTTTATCTTTGAAGGGAGAAATCTTCTGGGTTTAACATCTGAAATATTTTGTAAAGTTGGTTGAAATCAGAAATTTAGGAGAGAGGGGAACATTTTCTCTCTCTGTCCCTAACTACGTGCAAAAGTGGTCATGCTTTCATGATGGAAAAAAAAAAAATGAAGTTCAAAAACGGGAATGGGAGAAGACCTGTGTGAACTTCCTGTCTTACTCACAATATTAATCCAGAAAAGTTATTTTGAAGCTGCTTTCAAAGATATTTATAAGCACTTCCAGTATTTTGCAACTGAGCTAACATTTACAAGCACCTCGTGGTACAATGACCTGCGTCTTCCGGGCCTTTCTTTGGCTGTTTCTCTGTGCCCAAATACAGCACATCTGTACTGACTTTCCCAAAGGGTGAGAACTTTTGGGAATAACTGTAGGTTGAATACTGCCACTCAGGAAAAAGACTTGAAAAATAAAGGTGGCATCTTACAGCATCTACGTTTTTCATTTAAGTGCTGTATTTTGTTTGAATTATTTATGACTATGTCTGAAAGTCCTTTAAACAAGAGCCTCTCCTTCCTGTGCTAACCACAACCTTGAGTGGGTAAAGCAGGCGTGTGTTTTAACAGAGGGAAAGAGACTTTGCCCTGACATCATGCTCTACACACATACCAAAAGCAAGTCTCAACTTGGAGAAAGTTTTAAAAATGTAGGGATGCAGAGCAAAAAATGTGTTGGATAACTTTAGACTTACCAATTCTGCAACATGTACTGTAAATGACAAGTTCACATCTTTATGCATCGACTCTTTCAGCATGTGCAATAAGGCTCTGATTTCTCTGAGATTTCTCAAGTAATTGTGGGTGGGAATTTCTTGTCTTATTTAAACTGCAACAAACAAACAAAGCTCAAATCAGGAGAAGTCTGTGAAGTGTAAATTATCTGTCTTAAGAGAAATTGAGGTTGAAATATTTCATCTAAGGCTTATCGAAATGGGAGTTACTGAGTCCATGATTTCTGTTCCAGGTCAGTGGAATTCTAGTTTGTATCTGAACACTTGCAGCACTTAATGGGCATTGAGAGAATGGAAACAAAAATTTAGCCTGCATATGAGATAGACACATTGGGTACAGTAAATTCTTCATGGTGCCCTGTGATGTCCAGCTGGTGCTGTTCATTAGGGCATTTTTATGATCATGATGTCTCACAAATAAGTGTTATAGAATACATCAGTGGGGAAGGAAGAGCATTTTCTCAAATTTTCCTTTCCTGATCAGTTTAGAATTTTCTTCAAATCATTCCTCTGAGGATTAGAATCTAAGTGTAGTATTTGTAAACATTTTAAATAGCTGTGATAATTATAAGTTATTATAAAATATTCTATTTACAAAAGAATTGTAAACAGTTGTAATAATTTGTAATTGTCATTTATAATTATTACTACTATTATTGTAGAACTGAACAAAAATAGATATTTGATTTCATTTTCCCCTCAAAACTTGTGCATGTGTCCTTTGCAATTGCTTCACAGGACATGGTGTTTTGAATTTTTTTCTATTTTCTTTCTTTTTATTCTCCTTGTATAATCATAACTTCTGTTGCAAAAACATTTTAGCCTTTGATCAGTGCCCTTAGCAGAGAATAAGCATAGTTTTCATTGTCTGATAAAAAGTGTGATTGATATGAAATAAATGGGCTATTTTTTAAATCTCATTTATATCTCTCTTCTATTCCAGAAGGTTTAAAAAATTCATTCTATGCCTAAGTACTTTTTGGAGTAGCAGAACTAGCAAGCTGCAGCTGCTGCTCCCAAGTGAACTCTGATTTCCTTGCTCAGGTTGCTGTATGGTCCTAGTTTTGCAGCCTTCCAGAACTAAACCATTGAAGGCAGAAAGTGCTTTTGTAGCAGCAGCTAGGTCAGTCTGTGAATTAGGTTTAGCTTTTCCCAAGGCATGGACCACTTTTCTGTCCAGCTGTACCAGCTATGAAAGTGGATGGAAGAGCATGGGACGAGTTCTGTAAAACCAGGCTTATGTGGACTTCTTAAAACTCTTTGCAAATAGTGCTCATCTTCTTTATCTTCAAATGTGGACAGATCTGAAAGGGGTTTTTCCCTGTACAGATAAGCCATAAGTAATCTCTTTTGGTTTTGAAGATGTATTTTCATTGAATAGCTGAGGTTTCCTGAATCTTAATTTTGAAAGCATGTGTCTATAATTTCTTTATTTTCATAACCTCAACTTGTCTTCACTTTAATCTCTCTTATATTTAAATAGTGCAGTAGGTCACTTTTCATAAATATTACACATTCCCTCATGTTTCTCATTTTCAGTAGCCTTTTACAGCCCATGCCTAGCTCTTAATCAACAGACTATTTCAGTTTATTTATTTTTAAGTGTGCTCACAATTCATGCCCTTATTTTATCAATCACATATAGTTGAAATTTAACCCAGCATTCTAAAAGTATAATTTCCACAAATCTTTTTTTTCATATTACAGTTTAAAATTTTAGGAGTGTTGTCCTAAAGTTTTGTCTGCTCTGAAATGACTCTTTTGTGAAGCACAGGGATGTGACATTATCTGTCTCCAGAACATTTTTTTATGTCTAGAAGTTAGTGCAGTAGTCACTGGTGAATAGTGAGTGGTATGGAAGCAGATATTTTTATATATATATATTTTTTTGTTGTTGTTGTTGTTATTCCATTAGGATTCAGTATGTCTGTGGTGAATTTTATCTGGTATTTGTGTTGTCCAGTTGCCTGGGTAGTTGAGAGGACGAGCACCCCCACACTGTTGGTAAACACCTCATATGGGCACTGTGTTTTGTTGCCTTGTTTTCTATTCTTTCTTTAGGATGCTTCACAAATGCCTTCTGCAACACTGATCCTAGGCAGTACTTGGGGTGCTAAAACATCTCCCTTTTGTATTCAAAAAATGATTATTGTTCATATCCTGGGATTCTCTGTTGATTGGCTGATATTGAAAGGGGTACAGGACCTTTCCTCTTGTACCAAGATGACACAGCTTTCATAACAGTTTCAACGTGTGAAAATCTGAATAATTTACATCTGGTGAAAAATAGCCGGGATATGTTTTTAAAGCCTTTTTGTAGGTTAGTGAATTATTGTTTGTAGGTTATGATTTATCGTTGTGAAAAATGTGCTTTTTTAGTTTTCTCTAGTTTGTGGGACTCCTATTTCAGGCTGGTTGGTTTATACTTGCCTTTAACTGACTTTTCTCAGCTCTGGAAATGCAGTTTAGCACAATCAAATTTCTTGAGTAGTTTCTTTTTTTCATTTGCTTTATTTTATTTCCCCTAACTCTGTCTGGCAGCTCTGCCTCACGTTCTTTACTTGTATAACCATGGGGCATGTATCTCCCTTCCCTGCTCTGAAGTGAAAGCTGAAGCAGGGGAGCCATTTAACTTCTGTGTGATCTCTCTCTGCCCTCACTGACTGTGCTAGGAGAGTCTGCAGGACCCACTGGCTCTTCTGGAGTTCCAGCTCCCCATGTGCTTAAGGAATGCCTTATTACCTGTCACTGTGCATTTGCCTCCTTGTTCTTCAGCCTTGCTCTTGGACCTCTTAATCTCCGTTTTACATCTCACCTGCCAAAGTTGTTCTCTCCTATTAGTTTCACTCGGGCTGCATTTCCATTTTCTTTCTCTTAAAGATATCCTGTGAGTGAATAAATTCTTAAACTACATTTGCGAAGTAATTTTGTTTTGTTTTGTTGTTTTTTTTTCTGACTGACCGGAAGTATCCTCAGTGATTGCACTTTGGCATGACTTAAGAATGTCTGTGCTCGTTCTTGGCCTGCTTTTTGAAAGGATGGCTCTCAGGGAACAGAAGGAAGTGACTCCCAGATTCTGTGATTTCTAAAACTGGTTCTCTTAGCACTGGTAATGACCTCCCAGTTATACACCATAATCAGGTGGTAACTGTGGTGTGAAGATTTCAAATGATTGTGAAAGAATTCTATGTTTACATCCTGTGGAAATGTATCTGAACTGTTGCAATCCTCACTTTGGAAATTAGTCTAGAAGCAGCCCTAATTCCTTAATCAATTAACTTTCATTGTTTGGGACTTACTAATTGTAGATTTTCCTTCTGCAGTCTTCAAACTAACTGCCACTGTGGGAATTGGTTACACTGACAAGAAATAGTTTATAAAAATTGTCACACTTTCACCTTTATAGAAAATGGTAATGTCATCATTTGATCACCAGCTCTTTCACATCGATCAGCCCTGGCCTGGATTGGAGGCTTATATATTATCATCCTCAAGACTGTGGCTCAAAATATTTAGTTGAAAACTCTCTCCAGCTGGACCTCCCTGTGAGGAAAGTGTGAAAAGTCCTATTTGTCCTTTGACTTCTTCTATTTCGTTAGCTGGTATGTGGGCAATATTGTATGTTTTGCCTTTTAGAAGAATTCCCTCTTAGTTTTAGCTAAAAATCAGATTCGAAGTATCTGAAGGTCCACCAAATTCACTAAATATATATGTAAAAATAAATGTATATATGTATAGAGGCTCACTGTGATTCAGATTGGATGTAAAATTTAAAAGTTTTTGTCCTCCTATGTTGTTGGGGAGGGAGGTGTGGTTTGTGGTTTTGGGTTTTGTTTTTTGTTTTTCTTTGTTTTGTTTTGTTTTGTTTTGGTGCCCTGATGCTTTTCAGCTGTGTTAAATGGACAACTATTTGAAAACAAATATGTTGCCAGAACTGAAATATCCTGTGCAATCTACCAATTTTCCCTTAAGTCTGACTATGTTCAATTTATCTGATGCTGGCTTAGTCTCCATGTGTCTCACAGAAAATGATTTTGATGTTAACTTCTCATAGTAACATTCATACTTCCAAAATGCCTTTCATTTAACTCCTAGAATTATTATTGCAAAATTGATGTTTATTCTCCCCTCTTCTTCCCCTTTCTGATTCCTATTAGATCAATTAAATCTAATTCCTATTAAAATCAAGTCTCAGTAAGTTGAAGTTGCGGGTTCTTTAATGTTATTACCTTTTAAGTGTGGAGTCCCAAAGCAACTCTTTTGAAAGGGAGGAAGCTTTTGTTTCAGCCTTCATTTTGGAGCTATCCTGCATGCTCAGTAGTGCTGGGGAGGACAGGGCTTGGACATCTGCCACTGTGCTTGCTCCTCAGCAGAAGGGTTGCTCCTAGGGCAACCCTTTCCCTAGGTTGCATTCCTGTGCTCAGATGGAGTGAGGGAGATGGGGCAGTAGTGTCTTATCACTAGCTGATGTCACAACAAGCAGTCTTGAAACATCTCTGTGCATTTTTTTTTTTCTATTTTGATGCATGCCAGCATCTTTTTAGCAGAAGAAAATCAACTTATGCAAACATATGCCAAGAGCAGGAAGGGAAAGGCTATTTGATCAGGAAGTATGAAATGGGCTTGTCTTTAACAGTTGGTTTTCTTTCTTTGTGCTACTGGAACAAGATTTATAACAGTGATTAGTAATCACAAAGGTCACCCAAGCCATTTTAAATTCGTATCTTTAGAGAAAAGCATCTCTAAAGGAACATATGAAGGGGAAAGAGGCAATTGTGAGCCTGAGCTATGCAGTGCTGACATGTTCTTCCTTTATAGCAAACTGGTGTGTGCAAGTTGGGTGCATTGCCTCTTGTCAGCCCTCTCTCTCAGCATTTCCATATAAGCCTGTTAACTGGATTGGGCTGGACTTAAGAAAGAGCTCGTTCCTAATCTTGATGAGCTCAAGTGGCTTTTATGGAGGGTGCTGTGCATGGGCACAAGGGCTTTGTGTTCCTTGTCATCATGTGAGTCACTAAATGCGTTACAGGTTTTGCTGTGACACACACAGCACCAGGAGTGACAGAAGCCATCTGAGGTTGCAGATAACATCCTGCTTCCAAAGGTGGAGCTTTTAGAACATTTGCATTCCATGCCTCTGAGTGTGGTGAATGAAGGGTTGACAGCAAGTAGCTTTTAAAAAAAAGTCAGTCATTGCTTAGGTGGAACTTGAGGAAAAAACATGCCTTGTTTGAATGCTGCTCCACTGCACAAAGGATTTGGAAATGAAGTAACTTGGCCTTTCTTAATAGCACACCTGTATTTGACATCCACCTGCTAATGCCACTGGACTGAGCTGCACAGATTTGTGGGGGAGGGAAGAGTTTAAGTGTGCTGATCAATGTTCAGTGTAAATGTTTTTGTCATATAACAGGTAGAAACAAGGGCTGTGACAGCCTCCTGGGACTGATGTGAGGCTTCAGTTTGGTCTGGTGTGTCTGTGGGAGTTGGTGGCCCTGTTAACACATCAGTGCCACATTAGCACACCAGTTACGTGTCCTGTGCTGCCCTGGTGTTCACCACAGCTCATGCAGCATCCCTGACATTGTCTTCTGGTGTGCTTTGCCATGTGTGTGCTTTGCAGGCTTCCAGCAGCTCTGTGAGGTCCCAGAGAAACCTACCAGTGATCCCATTCTCTTCCCCTGTGTGTGTGGTGGAGCACAAAGTGTGTGTGTATAGCAGGCAAATCACAGCAGCCAAGGTCAGGAGAAGTCAAAATGGTCTGGACAAATCTCTGCAACTGAGAGAGTTTTTCACAGTAAAATGGAACATGCTGTCCTTTGGACTTAATAAAAATGTGCACATACAAAATTTGGAAGTGTATGGTAGCAGGAGGCAGTCTGAGAGCAGTTTCTGTGTGCTGCCAAGAATGCTGAATGTTCATCTTTTAACCCAGTCCCTCCAGGACAGCTGAGCTCTAACTGTGGCCTGTATGGGTTGTTTGGTGTACGGGGACTAACCTAGCTACTGTGTGCCCTCAGTTATGACACATTTTGGTGTGAGAATTTCCAAGTGAGAATCAGGTGTAGTGGCTAAAATGTGCCTGACCCCATCTGGTGCTGCTTCAGCATCTGCCTCTTTGAAGGCTGGGTTGATTTGGAGCTGGGGAGGCTCCTGAAGAGGCAGAGACCACTCAAAACATTGGACTTTGTGTTTCCTGCAACATCTATCACAGCTATAAAGGTAGATAAAGATAGTGTCCAAGAAAGGACCAAGGAGGAGTGATTGCAGGGTGCTCTAAACCTGAGGAGAGGACTTTGGTGTGCTATGACAAACCTAGACAGGACATGCTGGGAACCTCCCAGGCCCAACACTGATTGGAAAAGCTGCATTGTTGTGCTGTTAGACCCTTTTCCCAGGGCCAGGCTTGGGACAGCTGCTGGGATGGTGTGACTCCCACACTGTGAGGAGCAAGGGATGCTGCAGGTAGTGATTTAGAAATGGTGGGAGTACAGGGACACCAAGCGCTTTTCATCCTTGTGGCTAGAACAGGACTATGAGTACAGAGAAAGTACTGTAGGATATGACACGTTTTATGGAAGACCAGGGCAAGAGAAATGAAATGATGCAGTGTGAAATACTTTGGCAGAGTTGTGTGTGGGAAGATTACATTTCGCTTGTGTGCGGCAAACTCGGCGTAGTTAATAGTGTTTAATGCTGTTATTTGTGTTTTGTTTTTTTTTTTTGAGGTTTTCTTTTCCTCTTTTTAAGCAATGTATTTACCACATAAAGGAAAACAAAATGTTATTAATATATGTAGTACCTTCGAGGGACTTGGGAGGAGACCAGGGCAGTTTGCAGTTTATTCCTGGTTGAAAAATCAGTTCCTGAAATGCTGTGGGACAGTCCCCAAGTGTGGTTCGGCTGTTATGAAATTCCAGCTTTCTGTGTCATACTGACCATTCAAAAGATTTCAGGACATTTTTAAAAGCTGGTCATAGTCTGGGCCCATTTCTGGTTGTTTTTTCCCATTCTGTTTGCTGTCTTTAATACTTTCAATTTGTAGTACCTGAGCCTTGAGGAGAAATCCCATCAAAAATTGTATGGTGTCTCTGGATCTTTTAGTACATACAGAGTTCTGGCTTTCTCTTGCTCTTCATAGGAAAAAAGGAGAAAAAAAAAATCTATTGCTGAAAACATATTGGGTTAAAAACACAAGAGATGAACTAAATACACCTTGTGGTGCCTGGGATGTGAGGATAAGTGGGTGTAGCATCAGACTGCCAGGGAGATCAGAGGCAGAGCTCCTTCAAAGCCTGTTCCCCAGGCGTGAGCCGGCTGGTCTATGGCACAAAGTTTGCATGCTCCTCAAGGAGGTGATGTTGTGGTGCTCCTCAGAAGCCTGGGTTTAAATAGCATCCCTTCCCCATTTCCCAGTCACACGGCTGCATGAGATAAAAGCTTCCTCGAACTGCAGGACCTTGGATCGCTCCTGCAGAATCCAGCCAGCCATTGTGAGTGGGGTTAATTCACACCGACGCCACAGAGGACTAAATGGATCTTTGAAACAAATGTGGTGGCGGGGGTAAACCCATCAATCATGTGAATGCTGCTTTACAGTAATTCACAACTGCAGCTTTTCTCTCCAGCAAGGGCTGGCCGAGCCCGATCAATCCCTTGGCTCTCAAATAGGTCTCAGCAGGCAGTAGCTTGCTCCTTGTGGGTTTGTATGTACATGAAAGCCCACTTTATATTAACTCTGTGGAATAGTATTTTTCCCTCTCTCTAAACCCCTTAGCACTAATTCAGTGTAATTATACTCATTGAATACGGTGCTGACAGCCCCACTCCTCCCCCTTTCCTGTCAGGATATTTGCCTAAAAATCTCTAGATGAAGAAAATCCGAAACAATGATGGGATTCTTTGTTCTGGCCTTCTTCTTAGGTTTTTTATTATTTTAATGTAACCCAATGGTCATACTTTCAAGCATTTTCTTTAAAGCTGAAGATTGAAAATAATTGAATTTTTTTTCTTTTAAAAATTAATGAACAATTAGACTTTAGTCCTTAGGAAAATGTTAAATATTGCAAAAGTCATTACTAACTGAGCATTGGAGTAATTATTAACAGTCTGAGGCTGCTGGGAACCTCTTTCTACCATTCTGGAAAGAGGGAAAGATGTCAGGAAGAGGCAGGGAGCCTCTTTCCACCTGTTCCTTTTTGTGTCTATGTCCATGTCTTAGGGTTGGGTGACATTTTCTCTGTCATGTTTCAATGCTGAAATAATGATGCCAGTGGCTTAGCACAGCGTGTTTTAGTTCTTTCTATCTCCATATGCATTAATGAAAGTTATATAGTGGAAATACCTGGAAAGCAGCGATTAAAAAAGAATTTTAGGGGGTCATAGGAAGTAGGAATTGGAAAATGAGCTCTGAATGTAGTGCTGTGGAGAAGATTCTAAAACCAAATCTTAGGCATGTGCCTGAGAGGGCCAGACTAGGATGATGGTGGAGGTACCAGTACAAGGCATCCTGTGTTGGTGTCATTTCAAAAGATGCCAAAAAGAAAAAAAGAAAGGAAAGCAAAAACTCTCCAGCAAGCTAGTGTCTGGAGAAAGTTTGCTCTGTGGCTTATAGAGCTTAATCTGCCTGACAAACTCAAGAAGAACAGATAACCACATTATAAATTTTGCCTGGGGAAGAAAAATTACAAGTACTGAAGGGCCTCTCTAACTGGCTGGGTAAAGCTACGATAAGAAAAATTCAATTACAAACTAATTTACTATATTACAGTGTTGATGGTGGGAGGCAGGATGATTTCACAAAAGCTTTCCTTAGAAGGCAGTGGATCCTTCATCTTACAAAGTGTAAATGGCAAATGTGGAGTTGTGGACACCAGAAGATTGGTACAAGGAACTAACTTGGGGCTTTTGCATAAGGACATCCATTTTGTCTTGACAGAAGAGTTTTTCTGAGCTTCTCAGAGGTGAAATGTGGGCAGGTCAGGGAAGCAGAAGCTTGTGTTTTGAAAGATAGCAAATGTGTCCTGCTTTAGCAAGTAATTGAGTTCCCTTTTTAACTGTAACATGCAAATACTGTAATTTAGGTGCCATTTGCTTCCTACAAAGGCTGTGACATGTTGCAAGTCACACCTCTTGTGTTGCCCATTATCATATCAATTTGTAACTTGGCTCCTGTAAACCTAGTAAAATAGAGTCAAACATCATGTGGAAAACAGGGAACAGAGAAACATGCATCATAGAAACTAAAAAGGCCGTGTTGGGCGGTCATTTAGCATCAAAGTAGAGGGATGCTTACTCTTTCCTTTCTAAGCATATTTTTGCTGTTTGTAGTTTTTTTCAGTTTTCTTTCTGGTTTTTCTCCTGCTTACCTTGTCTTTTTGGAGTGCTAGCTTAGTGCTTGCTTTCCAATCAAGAGATATTTTCTTGGTAGCAGATGGGCAGGCCACAGCCCTTATTCCTGAACCTCAGGTCCTTTGGCACAAAAGGTCTCCATCCAAGCATTGCCTTCCTGTTTTCAAGTCTCACCTGTATGAAGCCTCTTAGGAAGCTGAACTGGAAAGAAGAAAAACATGCATTTTTGAGATAGGTGGATTGTGTTTAGGTGGGGTGAAGGAAATGTCAGCTTTATGGGCTTCCTTTGCTAATGGGAGCACCACACACATTTCTGGTCATGTGGATAAGCCAATTCTGTTTCCAGAATCAAGGGAAATGCTGATTTTCCTCACACTGAGATGAACGAAGAAGCTTAGCAGCTTTGAACTCTGGTTCAACTTGAGCACTGGCTATAGCTGTAATAAATTGCTGGCTTTATTTAAGAAGATTCTGAAATATCAAATACCAAACAGGACTTTTCCCAAATGGGAAAATTTGTTTGTTCCTCTCTCTGAGAATATGACACTGAGCCAGTCCTTAAATTGTGTAATACAAGTTGGGTGGGGAGGTCAGGGGGGCAAGAAAGCAAAAGTTTTAAGCCTGTGATGTGGAAGGTGGTTATAGACTACATCAGTTCCACAGACCTTGGAGCAGCCTCTCCTCTCTTTGTCCTGCTTTGTTTTACACAGTGATCACTCTCCCAGTGAGCATTAGGACCCGTTACCTTTTGTTTTGTCTCTGTAATTAATTTTGCCTGCTTTGATGATTGTGTTGATCTAGTGGAACCATCTGGTGATTCAACTTCAAAAGGCTGGAACTTTAGGCTGAAAACTTTGGGATAGAAGTTTCAGAATTGGGCCAACCTGGGTTCTGTGGAGCAGCAGGAAAGTACTTCTGCTTTTCTAGAGCTGATGAGATATTTATTCTCAAGCTTTATGCAGGTAGCTCCTTCTATTGCTACAAAAAGTGTTTTCAACGAGTTGTGTTGTTTAGGCGAAGGCATCTTAATATTGAACTTTCTTGTTTGACTAGTTGCCTGTGTAGAAAACTTTCTAGCACAAGAGAGGACTTTTGTTTAAACAACACACAGAGTAAGTGTTACCAGAGCCAGATAACTACAGATAAGCAGGCAGCTTGATGAGATTAGAAGGGCAGCAGTAGATACTACAGAGGCATATACATTATGAGCTGTTCTGATTAGCTCCTATAATCTTTAAACAGACTTCACTGAACTGTGCCTGGTTGAATTGTTCTCTCTTGGGACACTGTGTTTTGATTTGTGTTGCTGACACGGAAGAGCCATCCATGCTACCTTTTGAGTAATTGTGAGCTGCCAAGTCTGAGAGTTCAAAGCCTGGAGCGCACTGAACTGGGGAGCAGCAGCCAGGAGCTGGTGCTCTTGATGAACAGATGGTGACCCAGAAAGCTGTCTGCTCAGCAGTAAGTACTTAATGACATGCAGGTGTCCTTCATGTTTGGAGCAGTCAAGTTTTTAAATTTACTGTAGGAAGTTTCTTTGAAGACCAGATGAGGCTTCCCACCTCTGTGGAGCCATTTGTGGCACAATTTGCTGCTTCCAAAATCCGTCTGTTTAACATAAACAGATGTGCAGCTTGTGCTGACCTGAACTGCCCCACAGTGGAAATTAAGCATGGATCAACCAGAGACATCTTCATTCAAGACAATTCAAAGCCTTAGCCTGAGGCCACCAGAGAGAAGAATCGTTTAGAGGGTAACTCCTCACTGAAATATTACTGCTATCTGTTCTTAACAGTAACACAAGTTTGTTACGCCGGAGCTGTGTGTTTGCTCTGTCTGTGTGGAATAGAGTCGTCCTATTGACTTTTGCCATGCCCTGAATAAACAGTGATTTCTTAAGAAGTAGAAAAACCTTTCCTAAGTGATCTCTTTCTGTTTTCAAGCCAACTGTGAATAGGCAAAACTGCATGGAAGTGGGGAGAGAGGGATAGGTCTGTGGGTCAGAGGCTTGGGGAAGATGAGGAAAGGTGTGAGGAGGATGTGAGAAGCATCACTGTAGGGTTTCTTTCCACTCCCACTCAGCTGTGTTGCAGTGCTCCCCTTCTGCCCTCAGCCTAGGAGCCTGTGACATTACTTATGGCTTTTCCACGTTAGCAGAGCTGCTTCTCATGAAGGGCAAGGCACAGAGGGGTAGCAGCAATTCTGCATTGTGCCTTCAGTGCATCCCTCTGTAGTGAGATGTGCCTCACTAGTTTTAATAGGCAATAACTGTGGTCTTAGCAAGCCTTTGTGTTTGGAGGGATTAACTGTTATTGGGGAATAACAGGGAACGAAAGGAATAACACCAGCTCAATACTAGGCATTCTGCAGGTGAAGAGGAGTGGTACCTGTGCCTGCTTCCATTTTTGATAGATGTCTTTTGGTAGCTGTGGAAGAGAGATTTGGAAGCAATGGAGAGTGCCAGCTTTAGTTTCAGTTAATTTGTATACAAGCTGCCAATTCCATTTTTCTTTATTCAAAAGGGTTTGTAAATTTACTGAGTCCCTCTTACTGTGATTCCCAGGCTGTTTATTGTATGTATACTGAAGTGAGTGTAGAGTGCTTGAAGTTCCCTTCCTGAGGAATCCCCAGGGTAGCTCAGGCTAGGGAAGGGTATGAGCCACCGTGGAGAGTAATACAGATTAACCAAAAGCTGAAGCTTAACTTCGAGCCCTGGGTGTGAGCTCACTGGCCAGCAGAGGTGCTAACGTCATTCCCAGGAATCTTGGCTTGGCATCCAGCTCACTGAATTAACACTGAATAAAGTTTAAAGATTCCTGCCTCTTGGGTGATACCTTTTCACTTGAATGCTTGAAAAAGGGAATTAAATTGTGGCAGAAGGATTGGAGGAATGAAAGAGAATCATGCCTGATTAGCTTTCGGGAGGAGGAAAAAGAATCTCACGGTTCAGAATGGTAATCACTCTGCAAGGGGCAGCTATCTCCTGGAGTTATCACTTAATCTCTAGGTAGACCCTCTTCTGACTCATGCTTAATGGGTAAGCTTTGGACAGGCTGAGAAGGAGAGCTGCATTGTTATTTCTCTGTTGGGATAAGGCTGGAAGGCAGTCTTAGGTAAGAATTTGTCTCTTACTGAGATCTGCCCTTCACAGCTTTTCTCCCATAATCATCCCCAAGGACCCTGCTGACTTCTGCTTAGTTTTTGGTGTGCCTGAGATGAATTCTGGCTGGCTATTCTGGGAAGTCATCAATTATTTAAATATCCTAGTATAAACTATTACAGTCTTATCTAATACCTTTGCAAAAGATTCCGAGTTTAGGGAATCACTTGTCACAGCTTGCTGCCTTCCTTCTGTCCTGCTTATCTCTTTCTCAAGTGGTGCAGGCAAATAAGCTCTTTGGAGCTGCTGCATTTCGGGATTTTCTTTCTGTCCTTCTCTCTTTCTGTCTGTCACTGGCATCACAAGCTCCCTCAGCTCTGTAAGACGGCATGCAGTAACACATTTTCCTTTGTGTGGCATTGGAATATGTGGTGTCCTTTGACTGTGTTTTAAATTATTACTGTTTTACTGTACATCTGTTTCTGATGCTCTGAAAAGAAGGAGCTCTTTGCAGTTGTAGTGAGGTTGAGAGAAATGGGGAAATTGGAGGAACACATCAGAAAACCGGTGCTATGTCTGAATGAATTAAGCTATTGCCTCTAAAGTACTTTACTCTCTAGTGTTAAAAATTGCTTTGGTATTTGATTGATATCACATATGAAGACAAATCAAGCTATGTGATGCGGAGGTGATGGAGAGGAAAGGCAGGTGTATGCACTGGGAGAAAAATACTTCTCTCTGAAGTAGGACATTTGCTGAACTGAATTTAAACACTAAAGACACAGCTTTGTTTCTAATTATATTTTTTTCCTTTCCATGAGTGGTCCATCCTTCAGACTTTCACTGAAATTTCAGGCATTTCTCCCTTCTCCCCTCAAATTTCTATCCTTTTTCTGGTAATCCTTTCTTGTGAAATTCTATCTTGGGAAGGGACTGAGGAAACCACCCCTGCTCCCCAAAACAGCAACTTTCTTGGTGGAATCAAGTGAACTATGTTCCCTCACACCTCCTGTGCTTTTCTTTTTCAAATCACATAACTTCCTGCATGAGGTAACCTTTTCTATCTCAGGCTGTCTCTCTCCCTTGCTTGCTCTGCCTCTGGCTTGCTCTCTGGGTCCCTTGCTCAGTGATGAATGAGTTTCATTCATCTTTCTTTTGGGGGCTCTGTGAAAAGCTTTAGACTTTGCCTGCTCCCATTTTTTCACTCGGCTATTCATTTCCATGGTGATGGAGAAAGGAGGGGGGGTGGCAGAGTGGGTGGCAGTGGGGCCAGAGGTCAAGAGTGGCCACTTTCTGAATTAAAGCTTTGAATTCCATTAAAGGTGACACAGTGTAACCTGGAGTAACTCTCCAAGAACTTGGCTGTCAAAGTCATCAAAGCAAAGAGAGAGGGAGGCAGGAGAAAGAGAGAGATCAGAAGAGGAGGAGGAAACCAAGAGCTTGGAGCTGCTGTCAGGATTACATCTGGTGACTTAATATAGGGGTAGTTCATTTGTGTTGCCATACACTGTGCTTTAGTGAGGCCATGCTCCAAAATCTGCATGTGGATGGGATGTGTGAGCTGGAGAGGATTCCCCTCATCCTTTGATCAACAAATGTAATCTTCTGATTAAGTAAACAGCCTTCCTCTGAGAAATGGGGGGAGGAAATTCAGTATAAATAAGAATCCCAGATACTTAGGCATTTCACTAGGTAATTTTTTCATTTCTCTGAAACAGGTGTCAGGAGGACTCAGCCCCCAAAGATGAGGGATGTTTGCTTGGTATCTTACAAACAGTCCCTGAGAAAAAGTCTGTGTCCCAGCAGACAGCATGTGAAGTAGAAAAGTGTATCAAGTTGTTTCCAAACATACAAAATTAAGGTGTTTTTAAAACATTTATTTAGGTAATTCACCAATTCCTATATTTAAAAAAAAGCCAACAAAAACAACAAAAAAACCAAAACCAAAATAAAACCTGCTGAATTGTGATGTTTGCAGATATTTTTTTCTCTGAAGGTTGATTCTACATGGGGAGGAGTTGGAAGGAGGTAGCAGGACCTCACGCCATATGTGTTACATTCTGAATTCACATCCCCTCTTTGAATGGTCCTATCATAGACCACTATCAAGCCGGTGCTAAAATTCCCCTTTTTTCACTTCTGTGACCCAATGGTGGTTCAAAGCAGAATTTTCTGTTACTTTCCAAGTGTGGGATCTTGCTTCTGATACTGTTGAGTTTCAGAACTTGTTATCCCTCTGCCTCCAGGGTTTTCCAGTTCTTCTGGTACAATGACCTGAGCCTGATGTGAACTAGCAGGAAAGCCTGATAATTGTGGAGTGGATAAAATTTGTTGTGCTTGATTTATTGAGTTTTCTGTAATAAATGAAAATGCAAAAGTTTGGTGCTAAACTCCTTTAGAAACATGCTTGGAAACCTTGCCCCCAGCATTCTGTTTCTCAGTTTGCTGAATCTGTATGGATGCCAGACAGAGCAATACTGGTCTTGCCAGTCCTGAATATGCTGCTGTCAAAAACTGTGCTGTGTGATCAGCATCTAAAGTTTATAAAAATCTCTCTGTACTCTGAATAACACATGATATGAAGCCTTCGGCATCCACGTCGAGTTGGGGTGTCTGGAAAGACTCAGTTCCTTCTCATTCAGAGTACTTGACACTTCTTAGACACTTTTTTCTTACAATTATGGTTCCTCTGCTTATTTTGCCACTCACTAGCATCCCTGAGCTTCCTTGTGGCCCTATAATGAGCAGCATAACCTGTACAAAGTGGAGAAGGATTCTGTGGTTTTGTTTTGCTAGAAAAGTGTGGCTTTTATTGCTGGAGGCTGTTGGATTTCTTTGCTAAAAGTAAACTGTGACAGACTCTTGCCTGCAGACTTTTTCTGTCCTTTTTTTTTATTATTATACATTTTTTTCATATAAAAAAACATTCTGGAATATTGCAAAATAATAACCTTAATGATTTTTTTTTTCCAAGTCTGTATTTTCATGGAGTTTTTTCACTGATAAGTGGTGTTTAAGACAGCAGTAGCCAGTAATTGGTCTAGTAATGTATTTAATCTTAGGCATTTCTTCACTTGTTTAAAAAGCAATAATGAGGGACTTGCAGCAGAAGGAACACTGGACTTTTCAGACTAATTTGCAAAAACCCTGCATCTTTCCAATGGAGTAAAAGTAAAAATTGAGGCTGTATAAAATAACTACAGGAGTTATAAATGAGGGGCTAGGAAAGTTATTAGAGAAGTTTTACATTCATGTGTATTTTTTGTTTGTTTTGGGTTTGGGTTCTAGGGAAGATAGGGAAGGAATAGTTTGATTTGCCAGAAATACTCTAAAGTGACAAGCAAAAGTGGAATGGGGGCGTACGTTACTGAATGAATGAGAGTCCTATCAGTCAAATGTAACTCTAGAGTTGCTGAAATTCCTCTAATTATGGAGACAATCAGCTGTAATATTCATTATTCCATGCCAAAGGAGAGACTGCTTAGAGAAAGAGCTGTAACTTTGGAGAAATGATGCAGCTGATAAAGGCAGCTAAACCAGGCAGGGAAAGAAAGGATCAAACTGTAAGAGCAGCCACTGGTTCAGAGGTATGCAAACCCAGGCCGAGGGGACCCTAGAAATAGGCCAGAGGCAAAGTGACTGGAGAATAAAGGCATAGGAGGTCTTTTTACATGAGAGGTAGAAGGAGGCAGTGCAGGGACTGAGAGTGTGGAATTTCTTTGTCAATAAGGAAGATACTGGCCTACTTTAGCATACCAGAGTCTGTTTGGCAGCACATGAATAGGGGGGAGCTGCTATCATGTTTGTAATCGTGGCATTTGGTGGGAGATCTCCCTGTATCTGCAGGATGGTGAGTTTGATACAGCATTATCTCAGAGAAAGGGTGCTGTGAGCTGCCTCAGGAGCAGCACTTGTACAAATGCACTGGCCGGTGAACCAGGGCTACTCTCTTTTTCCTCTTAAGAGATTTGTCTGCTTTTTATAATCTGCTTTTGTTGGTGAGATGCTTGTTTGAAACAAATCTGCTCCAGCAGGATTTTCAGTTCTGTTATTCCTCTATCCCACTCACCTGAAACAAACAATAAATTAAGATAATTGAGAGAAAGCATAGAAATCTGATTTGCTGCAGAGACTGGATTTATCTGTTCTGCTATCTTTGATCCTCCTTTTCCAGGTACACTTCCCTTCATGTGACACTCATAGTTTCACCCTCAAGGGTGTTGCCTTGCTCAGTCTTATTAAATTTTTTTGTATTTTCATATCTGCTTGGAATACATCCTTCCTCTCTCTGTAGCAAACCTACTTGTTAATGTTGGCTCTGCCTTGAAAAGCTCGTGCTAAGAGAAAGCTGACTTAATTGTGTGCTTTCTGGGGAGTGAGAGTACACTGCCTTGCAGAAGCTGTAGTAGGACTGGCTGGGTAAAGCACAAGCAGTTTTCTTTCCGGTCAAGTAATTTTGAGAATCAAAAAACTGGAATACAGCATCTTGTGAGCTGTAATAACTGCTTTAGAGGTGTGTCTTGCTGAAGAGAAGACACGATAAAACGTGAAATCACAGGACTTTTGCTTCCCTGGCTGGTTGAATCTTGACCAGCATGGATGAGTTGAGGAGAAGGGCATGTGCTGAGTGTTATCTTAAAAGAGAAGGGGACAAATGGTACTAACCAGCCTTTTTGTTTGTAGGAATGAAGAGTAGCAACACTGCCACTTCAGCTGCTGTCTCAGTCATGTGCAGACATGAACATCCTGATAAAGTTTTGTGTCTGAAGGAGAAGTGTTCTTGCTCCTCCAGAGACCTGCTTGCTGTGTAAGATAGCCTGGAGCTGCAGGGAAATTGGACCTCTGCTATGATTTATACTGAAGTAACACTTGGGACTGCAATGCTTTTATGCATCCTGTGTGTCTTCTTTGGTCATGGAGCTGGAAAGCCAAAGAAGCCAGAGACTAAATTTGGTAGGAAGCCATCTAAAGCAGAATTGTCTTTCCTTTGGAGAAAAGTCCAAGCCTTCAATGTATGCAGAGGAATGGTTCAATGATTTGTGCAATCTGGGTGGTGTGAAGAGGTCCTGATCACATGAAGTGTTTAAATACAGCTTTCCTGAAACCTATGAGAATTAATTGCTGCTGGGAAAACTGGTAGGAGTGTCCTGGAAATGGTCTGCTGTCAACTGGCCTCTGAAATGGCTTGAACTCCTGGGATGGTTTTGTTCCTTCCTGCCCCCACTCTCCTGGCTTTTTCACTAAGAGCCCTGCTTTTTATTTCTAAGGTTATTTCTGGGTCAGTGAAGATGAAGATATAATCCTTGAGCCTTGTGAGGTAGTTACCTTAATCATCCAACCTTCTTCTGGCAGAAAGCTGCTTACAACAAGCCTATGCTGTGGCAGGGAGAGAGGTGGAGTGAGAGGAAATAGGGTGGCCTGGATCACGGATCTGGAAATAGATGCTGGAAATCCCACTCTTCTGACGTAGAACTCCCATCGTTAAATCCCCTGACAGCCTCTGGCTTATGTAAATGTTTATATGAGGGGGAATCAAATTACTCCAATCTTCTAGCAGTTGAAAGTCTGACATCTAAGGGTAATTGTTTTTCACTTAAATTCTATAAGGTTTAGTAGTAACAGGTATTAAATTCTATGCTTCCATCCTTTGAAATTTTACAGGATGCTTTAAAAAATAATCTAACCCTTAGTAGGTTCTAGTATAATTAAGCTGTCATCATCTTGGCTTGAGAAGACAATTTTCAGAAGGATTTATTTTGCTCCATTTTCTTTGCTGAGTTTCAGGGCACACAAGCTAGTTGCCTTCTCTCACATGCTCTCAGGTGAGCTACTACCTCAGTTCCTGTGTCCTCGTCCCACCTGGCTGGACTGAGCTTTACATTCAGAGACTTTCTGTATCAGCCTTCCTCCTCAATTCACAGGCTGCTTGTCCCTGTGATGCCTGGCCCATCCCATTACTGATTTTCATTTTCTCCAAAGTCCTTCCTGTACCATCTGTTTTAGGCCTTTGCCATCTGGGACACAGTCCTCTACCCTGAAAGGGTTCAGAGTCTTTTCTTTGAGTGGCAGAGTTGGGACTGGTTGTTTCTCTGCTCAGGGTATCTACCGTACAGCTTTTTTGCCTTCCCTGTCAGCTTTTGGAAACTGTTTCTCATAACGTGTGTATGCCAAGTCTGTGTGCTAGAACTTTACCCTCTACCTTCAGGAATAAATAAGACCTCGGGTGACAGGTCATGATATAGTATACTTGCTTTTTAAATATATATTTAGAAGAATTTGTAGACAAGGAATACAGACAAATGTAACTCCAAGTCCTTGCCCACTTCTCACTGCGTTCGTTATGACTGAACTTGTGACTTTTCTCTTTTTCTGGAAAACTGCAAATCGGGCAAGTGTTGACTCTGAAAAGATCAAGCAAATAATTTCTGCTCTTCTTTGGTTTGTGCTGTTGTAGGAAGAGGGCAGATCAATGGAGCGAATCAGAAGCTGTCTCTCTGCCCTGACCCATCAGGAAACGTGGTTTTAGGAGTGGAGCAGGACAGGGAGAGAAGAGGTGCTGTCCTTATTCCATCCATTCCAGGGGCTGGCTGCGGTTACGGTCGGTCCTGGTCTGTGTGGTACTGAGGATGTAATGCAGGTTGCTGTGCATCAGAGCATCACAGTAACCAGCAGTGCTGCTCTGGGAATCTAGGAAGAGCACCAGACTAATTTTCTCATCACTTTTGGCTGATGTGATTAGCAGTCAAGGCTAATTACCTGCAGGAATGCTCCCTCTTGCCTCCCTGAATCCATACATGAGAAAGTTGGTGTTATGATCCTTGGCAGTATAAGCTGTTGCTCCTTTCTGCCTTAGATGAAGATATAAATATTAATGGATTTAAGACAGGGTAGTGTTTAATCCTATTTCCTCAACTTTTCTACTTTCTGTGTCATTTTGTTTCTCCTATTGCTAAACAAGGAATGACTGGAATGTTCTCAGAAGCAATCTCATATGCATACATACATTATGCAAACAGATACAGGTTCTCTTTTCGCAGCAAAATGTAAAAGAAAATGTAAAAGAAAATTTAAAATGTAAAAGAAAAGAGCCAGCAGGTCTCAGTATACCCTCTGTATCACAAACTATCCAGAAGGAAAAAACTAACGTGGCAAGGCTGGATTTTGGTGTTTGAACCCTTGCCTCCTGTGCTGGCAGAGATCGCTGAAGGTGCATTCAATTAGCCTTATTGAGCTAATTGTTCAGGAGTGGGGCTGAGATTCGTTAGGATTGATGATGAACAGGGAGAATGAAGAGTGTATGACTGAGATCCATAAAGGCCTGCTGACTGAGTGATGCCTTGGGTGCTGAAGATTGCATGGCTGCAATAATGCAGAAAGGTAATGAGGTAAGTTAGCTTCTAATGAGCTCTATGAAGCCAGAGATTGCCAATATTCTGGCTAGTCAGGATGGAGCTGAGCTGCAGTGGTGTTTAGCTATATTTAAACTTCACTGCCATCTAAGAAATTATCAGTACTTGCTGCGCACTGAGCAGAGGTTTAAAAAATACACATTTTGTGGATCTAGGTATCTCACACCCCAGTAAAGTCCCTTAGGACTGAATATGAAAGCACTGGCCTGATTAACCCTCTCAGCACAACAAATTGCCAGAAAAAATAATGGGGTTTATGAGATCCACACATTCATTAAAAGCAGAAATTTCACGTAATGTAAGTTTTTACTTTCTAGAGCATATAGCCTTACAGACATGAGCACACGACCTTATAGCTTTATATGTGAGAGAAGATCCAGTGCTGGGTCCATTGAGTATTTTGGCCTTTGTTTTGTTTTGGCTTGATTTTTTTTTTTTTAAGATTATTACTTTTATTTTTTGTAGAAACTCAGGTGGGAAGGGATTATGAATGCATGAAATTTTCCAGTACTTTAGGCTTTGTTTGTAAATGAAACAATTTTTGGCTCTTCTTTCTCTTGGCATGTAATGAACAATAGCAAATGGCATAATTTTTAGAAAGTTTTGACAGCGGAAGGTTGTTCCTTTCCCTTCTGTCAGTGTTACTCTTTAATTTTCCAAATTTCAACAGGAGCCACAAGGTCGAAGTTGAATGTAGGTCTTTCTGGTTGTGCTTGGACTGTGCTACCTTAGTCATGCTTTCTTGCAGTTGTAACTTGAACTCTATCCTCAGGTATTTTCTCTGATAGGGGCTAAAAGACAGTCTCAAGCTTAAATACACTTTTTCTTTCAGGCAAGAGATTTTGAAAACTACACTGGACTATTTCTAACTTCTTGTTGGCAATAATTTCTAAATGCAATTATATGGTGTAATTATAAAGAGAACAAACTATTTTTTCCCCCCTTTCCCTATTGGCAAGATTTAACTCAGAAGGAGGCTGCATGTTGCCAGAGTCCTCCCACTGCAGTCCTGTCCTCCAGGGACTCTGCAAATTGCTGTGGAATATGCAAGACCTTTTGGGACACTGACGCCCTGGGAGAGAAAAGGAGATCAGAGTTTGATAGTTTTTCTGCATTGGTTTTCTGGCATTGCTATGGAAAAGTGTCAGGGATATACTGTCTCTATTATATTTGTGGCCATCTAAAGCCTTGCAAAACCTTTTTTTCCTTTTTTTTCCCCCCCCTGTGGTTGTTCAGAGGAGGAAAGGATCACCTGAAGATTTTTTGCATTCTGATGTATCATCATCACCAAGAATTTTCTAATGTAAATCTTGAATAGCTATTTTAGTGGGGAAAAAATGTCAATTTAATCAGTTAATCAGCAATATAGTCAGTCATGATCTACAGTGTGCCCAGTAAAGTTTGTTAAGTAAAGTTTCTTTCTAACTTACATTTTACGCAGCAGTGTGTTTAGGGTTTTTGTTGATAGTGTGAGTTTTTTATTGGTTTTTTTATTATTATTTTATTTTTTTTAAATTTGAATGGTTGTGCTTTAAAATGTAAGGTAGGGAACAAATGGGAGTGTGACATGTTTACAATTTCATATATGTTGCGTTGCACCTTGGATCACGTTGCTGAAATATTTGCATTGTGATTTATTCCCTCAGTCTTAAATTGGAGCGGTCCTCTGCATCACTGGTTGTAGTGACCACTGATAATTCCAAAACAATTGGCCACGGGTTTGTTTGGGAATTGTTGCATGTTTAAGTGTCTCCTATAATTCAGTAATGATTTTATGGTTTGGCATGTTGTCCAGTCACTGGTTCAAGGTGAGTATAAAACATTAATGGATCATTTTGCCTACTCATTTGAATAAGGGTAGATAATTTAAAAAAAAACAAACCAAACCAAAAAGCAGTGAAAGATTAAGCTGATGCTGTGAATTTTGTTCTTTAATATATTCCTGGTACATAAAAATCTGTTTTGGCATCTTGGTACACTTTGTATTTAAGAATTGATTTCTAGATAATGTGAACCTTATCACCTTTCTCCTTTATTATATATATAATTCTTGTCTTTCTTCTGGCACTCAGTACATTCTTCACAATTTCATGTCTGAATGCTTTCATATGTAATAAAGCAGACCTTTAATTAGTGTTAACTTTTCTACTTTGCACAGTTTGTAAGCTGAAATTGCTGGATTATCAGACCTTGACCTGTGGTGCTGACTTCTTTCTAGAGATGAAACAATATAGGGTTTTTTTTTTTTGTTTTCGTTTCATGTGGCTGGGGTGAAAAATTTTCAAAGTTAAACCCCAACCATTGCTTTGGCTAGCCAATGAGGGCAGAAAAAAAGAAGCAGGAAAAGGGCAAAGTGCAGTCTGATACTTTGGAAATGCAGCACAATGAAAAGGTGAAATGTTATGGTGGCAAAATTTAATTAGCTGTAAGATAAGAGAAAACAAATCATGACATTTATTTTTAGGAAGAAGCCTCCCACAGAGAACTCTGAATACCATACAGGGAGAAGAAGGCTAAAGGGGGCTTTTTAGAGTACAGAAATTCTCATTAAGCAATGAAGCAAGAAAGTATCTTTAGAAACTGAGGTTTTTATTGTTGTTGTTATCGCTATTAACAATACCACCCATGAAGAAAAGTGGATTTCTCCCACAGCCACTAGTGACATAATAGTTGGAATCCTAAGAAAACTAGGGATATAACCAGCTGCTTTTGCAGACTAGGTACTCCAAAGAGAATATACTGCATGAATTTTTGGAGGAAGAGGGAAAATAAGTAAAATGTTAAGTTGAGATTGAAATGAGGGAAGAAGGTAGAGAGTGAGAAGGGGGAAGAATGGTGGGAAAAGCAAAGTTGGAGGAAACTCAATGAAGGACCACTTAAAAAGTGCAAGGGTTGACTGTTGAAATAGTATAAATGGAAAAGAGCTTTCTTTTTGTACTTTCTTTTTATCTGAAACAGTATTTTGCTAACTCTCAGCATCGCCTATATTAGTCTGAATTAGCAGATGTCCTAATTCTCTGGATGGGGTCCCATTTTGTACAGCATCAAGCTACAGGATGCAAAAGGCCCTGCTGTGTCTTTTACATGATCAGCAAGAATAATAGCTGAAGAAATACAGAAATGGGATTTGTGGTCTTTATCTAGGTCATATGAGTATAATTAACCCATTGCAGGCAGCTGTGTTCAAATGAGTATTTACATATATAGGTGTGCCTTTATATGTGTGCATATGGTTAGTTTTACCAAAAAGTCAGTAAGACAGGGATTAGTCAGCAAATGATAAATGATGAAAAGCAGTAATGGACCAAAAGATTTGCTTTATATCATAGTGCTGCATTCAGTTTGCTCTTTGTCATGGTTTAACCCCAGCTGGCAATTAAGTACCATGCAGCCAGTAGCTCACCTTTTTCTCCAGTGGGAAGGGGAGGAGAATTGGAAAGAAGGTAAGGACCCATGGGTTGAGATAAAAACAGTTTAACAACTGAAACAGAATATAATAATTGCAATGATAATAATAATTGTAATGAAAAGGGAGACAGCACAAAAGAGAGAAATAAAACAAATTTTAAAAACACCCCAAGTGATGCACAGTGCAATAGTTCACCATCCACTGACCGATGTCCAGACCACCCCTGTCCAAGTTCTCCCAACTTTGTATACTGAACATGGTATTCTGTTGTAAGGGATAGCCCTTCAGTCAGCTGAGCTCAGCTGTCCTGTCTGTTTCCCCTCACAAATTCTTGTGTACCTCCAGCCTGTTCACTGGCAGGGAATGAGAAGCTGACAAGTTCTTGACTTAGTATAAACAATACTTAGCAACGAGTAAAACATTAGTGTGTTACCAACTTGATTTGCATACTAAACCCAAACCACAGCACTGTACCAGCTACTAGGAAGAAAATTAACTATTCTAGTCAAAAGCAGGAGATCCTTCCTTGTTCTTGTCACACTCATCCTACATCAGTCCATGCTCTCTGTATTCACAGCTATGAAGAGACTGGAATAGCCCTTGAATTTTCATCAGGACATGCCAAGAAAAAAGTCGTAAAAGTTGTAAATAGCAGGAGTGTTGTGTGTTGGGTAGCACCCAGTTGGATGTGACAGTCATGTGTGACTGACCACTCTTGCAGGTTCCAGAATTCAGCAAGAGTTCACACAAAATTCAGCTGTGGCCTGTTTAGATGTTGTGTATCTGGATGTGTGCACAGGCTCTGTGCAGTGTTTGGACTCCGGGGGATGCATAAAAGCCTGGGACTGATGCTGCACTGGGGAAGGGCTGAATAAGTCAACACCCCCCCCTTGTCTGAAGCAGTACTAGCCCTGCGGATAAAATAAAAAGGCTTAGGAATAAGCATTTATTCACTATTTTGTTCCTTTTTTGGTGGCAGGATACTCCCTTATGGTAATTAGTACAGTGTTTGTTTAAAAATCGTCCTCTCTGGCTCAGCCAGAGGCAACTTCTGCATGAGTAGGCAGCTCAAAATCCAGCAGAGGGCAATGCTGTATTGCACCTATACAGACACTGCAAATGAGTCTACCTCGAGGACCCTTGAGTTATCTTCCCTAATGAGAAATCATGCATTTAATTCGTGACAAATTATAGCAGCCTTGTGGTTGGGGTTTTGCAATAAAGTCCTGGGGCGTTTCTGGAAAAAGCTCTCCCACTGGAGGCAGGTGTGTTGCCAGTATAAGAATGGACTGATTGCATTGCAGGTTTGAGCTGAGCAGAAATAAACCAGTAAATGCTTGTCAAAACTTTTCACCAAACTATCAAGAGTTAACATCCCCCACCTCTTCTTCTTTCCTTCCCCCACCCCTCCTCAGTACCTATTAACTTCAGCTATTGTAGTTTTATTAAGGCCTTTTGCCTCCCTCAGTATTTCTTGCAATTTCACAAAAATGAAAAATGACAAAAACTCAGTAGTTAAAGTAGATTGTGTTCTTGAGAGGCTCATTGAAATGGGATTCCTTTTTTACAGAAATCGTAAAAACCATGCATACCACAACACTTTTTGGCTTATTAAACCTCTGGGAAGAAATTAGAAACAAAGGATCAACGGGGAGAACCATTTAGAGTTACAAATATACTCAGATCTCTAATCCCTCATGCAGAGTACAAACAGCAGTGCAAAGCTTACAAGGTCTGGTGCATTTCTAGGCAGTTTAAATTTCAGAGGTTTATATGACGCTGATTTCATTTGAGGTGGATGGTACTCCTGTTGTCTCAGGATTCTTGTGTGTGTAATTCTGCTGTAACTGAAGAATCCAGAGCCTTTGGGAGCTCTTTGCTCTGACAAGTGTCCATGGGCCCAGAGAGGAGCCCATGAAATTTGTCTTTCAGTCACATACTAACTCATCTTTATTACCACTATGGCAGCTCACAGTAGTAGCACAGTCCCTGGAAAGCTGCTTTTGTCATGCTAACCTCCAAATTCCTCAGTCAGCAGTAGCAGTAAAGAGTTTCAGTAAAGTTTATGGGTACAGAAACAAAAAGTGTTCATGAGGGATTTTGTCTCGAATAAAGCTTCTCTTTGAGAAACCTTGTGTACTTTTCCCATCCTCCCAGGTTTGATTGTTCTCTGGAGTAACCTGCAGGGAGACTCAAAGCACCAGATGGGGAAGGACTTCACTTGAGATGTCCAAAACTTGTATGAGTTTTTATCAAACTTTGCACTTTTTTCCTGTTGCTAACTCCAAAACAAGTCATCAGTGAATTCCACATCCTGCAAGCCGGTTTGTTCTAGAGGTCTAGCCACACTTATTAGGATGCAGGGCAGAGAATCCATTTTCTGTGGTTTGCATATTTGATTATAACTGCAGAGAGCAAAGGAGAGGAGAGGGTGCAGGGGATGAGAATTTATTTCACTGGTGCTTACCTCCAGGGTGGTGAAGGTTTGATATTGAGGGAGGATATATTGGAAGGGAAGGAACAGAGTGTAAAGCCTTGCTGATTTGAACCATGGGTGATACACCTTTTTGCATTTAAATTTTGTTGTCTTGGGGAAGCAAAGAGAGCTTGCTGGAGAAGAGCAGACAAAAGCCAACCTTGCTTTGTCTGAGGGATTCGTGCTGCTACTCCTGTCCTGGACAGGCCCCACAGAGAGACATCCAGCCTGGGCCCAGCAAAATGCTGTGATTGATGGTTTATACACCATTTTTGTAAAGAATAGAAAATCAAGAACAAATTCAGTTTTAAGGGGTTTATGACAGTGGATTACATGGGGGAGGTAATTGTGAGTTTTTAAGTGAAAAACCCTGTAGTCTGGGATTTATAACTAATCTCCAGGCAAACTTTTTCTTAACTGATCTGTGCATAAATGAAGATGACTTAAAATTCAGAGTCTGTCCCCTCACAAATTCAGTGTGTGTGAGTTGGCCTGAGTGATACAGAATGCCAGCTGTTTTCTAGGAGAGCTGGGGTTCCTGGGTCAGAGCTGTAAATCTATGCTGTACAGAATAGTGTCTGGAGCTACCTCCTCAGCAGGCACCAAACCAGCAGAGCAGCCAAGTTTTGTACGAGGAGGAGGAGCTGTCTCAGGTACTGTCCCTTGGTCTGTACCTACCCGAGTGAGAGCTTCAAGGTCTTTTTGGGTTTTGGGTCCTGTCTGTCCCCACCAAATCTAGCCCCAAGAATAGGTGTTAAAAATGGACGAGAAAATGATATTTATTTTTGTAGTAAACAACAGGCTATGGATGCAAAGAAGGTTGAAGGCAAAAAGACTGCCGTGGCATTTCTCTTCAGCGAGAACTAAAGCCTCCAAGTGTTGTTTATAAAACAAGTCTCTATATCCAGCTTTTCTCAAGTCTTTAAGAGTGCAAATATAGCTTGCAGCCAACGAAATTTCATTGTCTCTGCTCTGTGGCCAAGTAAGTGTTTTAATTATATTTTTTTAAGGACACTCGGACTGGATCTCTGAATACCAAGTCCTGGCTGAGTATGAATTCAAATGACTGAGGCCTAAGCCCCTGATAATAGGGGTTTATTAAGGAAGCACTAACAGAGCTGAACTGGAGTGGGCTGAATGGCTAAACCAAAATAATGGGATGCTTGTGGCAACCAGAAAATGATTGTTTATTGGCATAATCCCAGGATAAACTTCTGCCAAGAGCACACGGTCTTTCCTTGCCAAGTTCTTCATATGGGGAAATTCAGTACTGAATTTCTGCATGTATTAGCAGTGCAGAAGACTGGGAGGAGGAGAAGGGGCAGTTTGCATGAGGAAGGGAAAAAAATGCACATCCCAAGTGGTGTAAACAGTGTGATCCCTAGAGCTCCACTTAGCAGCAGCCTCCAAAGAGACCACCTGGGTTTCAACTTTAGGATCATAGTCTGAAAACGAAGATTTGGCTATGGAGTTCTGTCACTTGAATCTCTTAAGTACCTCTCATGCAGAGAGCAGAAAAATTTGGAACTTTTTTCTGAAAATCCTGCCTCTATGATTGTTGAAGTACTTACAAGCAGTTTCTTTCATGCATGACAAACAGGACTGTTTTGCAGCTCTGCTGAGAAACACGTTCTCAAGAAAATTCTGTTGAATAACACTTGGAAAATATTTTATTCAATGAGAAATGCAATTAGACATTGTAGCTGCACGTGACTGCAGGTGAAGTTTAAGTTTATGGAGAAACTGCTGTTGATATAAGGAATAAGAGAGGCTACTCTAGCCCTTTTCTAGCAATTTTTTGAATATGATATTTAGTGAGGGAGTCCTGATTCACATCACTTCTCTGTTGTGTTGGAAAAGATTTTTCTTTTCTGCCCAAAATTGGTGTATCTGAATGCCATAAATATTGTCCTATGAGGCACTTTATATTGGTAGTTTCCCATATCTCCTGTGGAAGCCAAACATGTGGTATAAAATACTTCTGTATTCCCTAGGGCATAATAATCTTGCCTTCCAAGAAAATGCCTTGGAGGCCATCAGAAATATGTCTAGTACAAAACAAGTTCTTTATATGGGTGATTGAGGTGCCTGCCTGAAAAAATCCTTCAGCTAGTAGCTAGGGCTATTTTGAGGAGTAGGAAGCAGTAATCAAAATATCAGCTATCAATTACAGAAGCAGATATTGCAAGCTTTAAAATTTTGTTTTTAAATTGATCATATCTATACATGATGTTTCTCTTTCTTTGACTTTCTGCTGGTGAATTAGCACTAGTTTTGTGGGACTAACTGATTGTTCAAAGTCCCAAAGGGATATTTCTCAAAGAACTTCATCAGGAGCCTGGTTGCCTGATAAAAGGTCCAAAACTGAAAACCAGATTAGTTTGGAAAGATGTGGAAAAGGTTATTGTCTGGAAACAATCAATGAGTTGATCAACAAGAAATCTGGGCATTTCTCAGCTTGCATATTTTTTTTCTTTTTTACTTTTAGTTATTACTACATTTGGATATGTGGCATAGATGCAGCTTAAAAAAATTACCTTATTTATATATTAGTTAGAACTCAATTTGAATAAAACTTGCCTTTCAGCTGTATTTCAACATCCTCCAGGCTGCAGCCTCCCTTTGGAGGTTAAAAATGCCAACTTCTTCCTTCGAAAATGCAATCTTTTTGGCATCTCCTGGCTGATTCTGTAATACTGTGGTGATGCAGTATTTCTTATTAGTATGACTTGTATCAGGGAAGTCTGTGCAGAACCTGGACACCATTTTAAAAAAATAAAAATGAACTAAAATATTGCTTTAGCCATTTTGGTTTGGAAAGGCAACTCTGTAGAAAACTTTTCACATGTGACCTGTTACATTTTTATTTATGTGAATCTTGAGTGAACTGAAAATTAGTTCTTAGCTAATTTTGTTATTCTCAACTTGCTATTAACTCTTTCCACCAAAGATAGTGGTCTTAAATGTCAATGTTTAACACTTTTTTTTTTTCTTTGAGTATCTAGTTCTCCTGTTTGGACTCTCAGGATAACAATGGGTCTGGTTCTCCTCCTGCTAGCTGCCAACGTCTCCAGTTGTCTCCCTGAGATAGTCTGGCTCCTACTTGCACATTGAATACTGAGATCTGTGGCAGATGCAAAATGAAGACAATAGGAACAGTGTGAAATGCATATTTGCCTGCCCACATTTTAAGGAGAGTTTCACCTTTACATTGCAAATTTTGCATTAGTGTTAATCAAGAAAATTTCAGTTTTCTCATTATTGTTGCGTATCGTCTTCCCATTAAAGAATCTATGAAATACTTAGAAGTATAAATAACACCTCAAAATTTTTCCCCTTGGGGTGTTGTTTTAGCTTCTCCCAATGCTGGTAATTATTCTTAGTTTCAGAGACATAGATGGAATAGAATATATGTCTAGTTTTGTAAGGACATAGCTTCCCTTAGGAACTCTCACCTTCCAGTGGTTTGGTGAATGCTACCTTCCAGTTTAGACAGAGGAGTTTCTGTTTGTTTGTTTTAGAAGAGTTGTTTTAGTCGTCTTGAGAGAACTTTGCAACTTGAAGCAGCCATAAGGTACAGAATGGCTGATAAGGACATTCTCTTTAAAAATGTGTACAAGGATAATGGGATAAAGTGGAAGGGAGCATTATCTGTGGTTGGAGAAGATGAGACTTTTAGAAGGGTAATTGAAAGAACAGGGTGAAATGGTGACCCTCAGTTTACAGCAGGGATGTCAGATGACAAAAATTCGGGGTTTCTTAATTTTTTCACACCTTTCCACCAGACAGGGATGGTAACAGAGAAGACTAATTATCCATGAAGACACATTCCCACCCTGCTTGGGTAGATGTAAACAGACTTTTAAATAAATGAAGGTATTTTGACCTGTTGCATTGCTGGAATATAGCTGAGGCACATTGTCCTTTCAATAGTAGCAGTAGTAGTAGCAGTTCAGCAGCCTGCAGCCTTACTCTGTAGCTCCCAAAACTTTGCTGCAAATATGGTGCCCTGTATTGACTTTCAAAATTGAAACATCTTTTTGAAAAATAACAAAAAAGCTCAGTGGTCCAAAAGCCAAAAAGGCTGCACTGAAGTTTCACCTCAGGTATGTTGCATGCTGTACAGCTTCATCCTCTACTATCTGAAATTATACAGCTACAATATCATTGGACCTTTCTTACCTTGGATAGAAATATGAAAGTTATTCCAATAAGGTAAGAGACTGGACAACTCCGTCTTCCTTGGCATACTTGAGAATGGGATTTTCTGTCTAGGATGTTTTTCTTGTTAAGGTGAAAGACTTACTTTCTCTGAAAAAGTTCTCTGTGTCACACACATTTTTTTGGATAATTACAAGCAAATTGGTTTATGTCAATAAACCTCAGTTTCTGTTCTGCAAGTGATATTGATTGGGCTGTGCTTTCTTCCACTGGCTTGCTTGTTTCTAGGACAGTCTCCCATGGATGGAGGCACTACCTTGTTCTGCTGACACACCATCAGTGATCAGCCTAAAGCTGCTTCACTGCAGTTGTTCAAAGGTTGTGCCTTGCTAGCACTGATATGTGGATAGTGAGCATTTTGTGCCTCTATTAAATGCTATGGTGAATGTTCTTTCACGAATTCAAGGCAGGGTCCAACTTCAGTGGTCGCTAAAGTTGCACTGGAATCAGGGAGGCAGTTCCTAAAGTTCTGAGTGGGAAGGGCTGTGAAGTTCCTGCCAGGAGGTTGTAGTGAGGTCAGGGTCAGTCTCTTTTCCCAAGTCACATGTGATAGGAGGAAAGGAAATGGCCTCAAGTTGTACCAGGGGAGGTTTAGATGAAATGGTATGAAATATTTCTTCACTGAAGGGGCTGTCAAGCACTGGAACAGGCTGCCCAGGGAAGTGGTTGAGTCATTGTCCCTGTAATGGGAAGATGTGACACTGAGAGATGTGGATTGGTGGTGGTCTTGGCTGTCTAGGCTGATGGTTGAACTTGATAGTCTTAAAGGTGTTTCCCAGCCTAAAATATTCTGTGTTTCTATGAATCAATTGCAGAACAGGAGGTCTGGGCTTTTGCCTTTATTTCTGAGTGGTGTCAGACTGGAGGCCATGTGTGCCTTGGAGATGCTCTTTGCTGACTGGCAAAGAAGAGTTAGCATGCTACAGAACTGCTGCCCTCTGCTCACTGTTTTTGGAAGAGAAGTACTTAAAAACAACTTCTAGCCCTGTGTCACAACAAGGCTGAAACACAGATTTCATTTCACATAGCCTTTGTTTCAGTTTGTTTAATTTTTTACCTGATTCATTTTTGCATAGCTGTCCCAATGCCCTGATATTTGTCACTTGAAGCAAAAAGATAATTTCTCTAGGAAAAAAAGTAAAATTGGAGTTCCTTGGAAAGATTAGTAGAGGACATTGGTGGAAGGCTCTGTGCTTTCAGGTTAGAGAGTTTTCTGGCTGTATCGTCTGATATTCTAAATTTATAGATATATCAGGCAGCAAAGGATACAGTCATAATGAATAGAAGAAATAAAATGGATTATTTTCTTTATGTGTATGGAGTATTTCCCAGAGCCTGATTTGAAGTAAAAAAAAACCAAACAAAACAAAAACCAACCAACCAAAAAACCCAGTGAAAATTCTCCAACCTGACAGTCATCTCAGGCAAACCGAAACTCAAATATTTACCAAAATTTGTTTGCTTTGGAGGAAAGTTAGTTATCAAAGATAAGGGGCTTCTGATGAGTCTGGCAGCTTTCCTTTAGCAACATGCTGAGCCCCTGGGAGTTTCACAGTGTTCCTGCTGCTCTCCTCTGATTGGGGAGTCTGGCTACCCTGCTTAAAACCTGGAAACCATGGAGGCATGAGATGCAGGAAAGCAGAGCAAGCTGCAGCTGATGCTGGATAATAAAATTATCCCCTCTTCACATAATCATTTTTATTATGGGTTTCTCAATGTTCTTTTAAAGGAGGCAAGGGCTATTATCGCTGTTCCATAGATGCAGAAGTGTGGATGGTGACAGATGCTGTGATTTGCCTGCTGCCATTGAGCTGAAAATGTCTTCATTGGGGCAGAGGGAGAAAATGAAAATGAAAATACAGTGGAGGCATCTGTTTGGCTTATACAGTACAGCTGTTCATTATGCAAATCGTGTTGCAGCTTAAACGGCTCTCAAACCGTGATTCATTCACAATGGTGGTGTGATCACTGGGACTGTGGTGACATCAAAGTATATCTGCACAGTTTTTGTCCTCACAGTAGTAGTAATAATGTTTTGCTCTGGACCCAGTTACAAAAATAGTTGTATTCCTTGATTACTCCTTTTTTTTTTTTTTTCCTTCCTGACTGTGATACCCATAGGATACCCATTGTTACTACTGCAATGGACAGGAAAATAGGGCTTCATAAACTTGCTCTGTTTCAATAAATGAATTTATATGAGTAAAGAAAACTTTCTTTTGGATAGACAGGGACAGTGAGAAGCTCTTTTCTGCCTGCTGTTTAGCAAGTGAATGGTAAGATGCCACTCCTTAATCAAACAATTTTCAGAAAGTACCCAAATTAATCTCTGATAGATGAAAACATATTAGGTGGCCAAGGAGGTGTCAGCAATATTCCTTATATCAGAAGGATCTCTGTAATAATATTTATTTGCCCTTTTCTGATCTTGTAGTGTCATGGCAGTAGAGTAGTTGGTATCTGGTCACTTATCAGAGGCTTTGAAAAACCATGAAAAAATATTTTGTGTTTTAACAATCTCAGGTGACCAGAAGATCATTGGGTAAAGCAGAGCCACTGGCTAGTTTGGGGTGGAAAAAGAGGCAGAAAGAATGACTACTAAGTGCCTGTTTTCCCTCTGCTGTCATCAAGTAACGATACCTTTTGCACCTTGGGGGAGCAGAGTTGAAAGGGAATAGAAAGAGAGGATTTACCACTTGTTGTGGTACTCATGTCCATGACACAAGGCGAGAAACAGCGATGCAGAGAATGCACAGGAGAATTTAGTCTGAAGTTTGGCCTTGCTGTCACTGAAGCAAAAACCTTTGGAGGGAATGGAGG
The DNA here is from genome assembly GCA_025920805.1 of Petroica traversi. Classification (NCBI taxonomy): domain Eukaryota; kingdom Metazoa; phylum Chordata; class Aves; order Passeriformes; family Petroicidae; genus Petroica; species Petroica traversi. The sequence goes on along the minus strand of JAHLSL010000102.1, from coordinate 632,531 downwards.
TAAGTTTCCTATGGTCTTCTTGGTGAGCAGAGAGAGTGTTTAATCTTTAGTCCTGGAGGAATGAAAGTCTGAGAAACCCATTGTGATTTTGTCAATGCTGAGGCAGCAGCTGTGATTGTTGTGGGAAGAGCAGGGAGAGGAAAAAATTGCAGTAACAAGTGGCTTAAAATGTCTATTTCAGTTAGGATCTGGAAGTACAGTAGAATGAACTGAAATTTGAGTTGGTTTGGGTTTTTGTTTTGTTTCTTCAGCCTCTCAGCTGGACAAGTGGGAGTGGAAGGTTAATAGAAGAGGCAGTTGCAGAAGTCAGTATTAGTTACCAGTTCAGAGCCCAGGGAGAACAAAAGAGAGGAAGAAAATGTTTGTGTTGTGGATGAGAACAAAATAAGGGCTTGGGGGAATGAGAGGAAACTGATTTCAACAACAATGTTCATTTCAAAAATCTAATTTCCAAGACAATTTTTGAAGGCCAGGGCTAAGAAAATGATCTCTTACACTCACTGGGGAGCACAGAAAAAATAGCAACCACCCCTTTTACATTAAATAAACATAATGCTTTTTTTGGAAAGCACGGCATGTTTTTTCATCCGTTTATAGATGTGGCTGATTTCTTAACTGACTATATAAACTGATTTCTTATCAGTTTATGATACTGAATGGGGTTTTTTTTGTTGCTAGGTTTTTAGGTTTTGGAGGTTTTTTTCACCTCAGTTATTACTGTTTAGAGATATTAGATATGTTCCCTAGGCTTTCTGAAAAATAGAATCACTTTTTTAAACTCTCACGTTGGAGGTCTGTAAAGAGAGAACCACAAAACTTTTAATCCCCTCAAAAGTTTTGACCATCTCCTCTCCAGATTTTAACTCTTTGGCCCTTTCACCACCAGTACTGCCTGTTGTGTTTAGCACTGTTTCCGCTCACTACACTTTTCGTTTGAGGAAGAAACTGTTTGCTACCATTATGTCTTGCTCACAACTGTACTACGTGAATGCTAAATTTTGACCCCCAAAATAGCACCTTTTATTACTGATTCATTCTTCTGTGATCAGATAAAAGATCATAGTGACCTGGTTTGGCAAAATTTACCTAAAAACTTGCAATAAAGGAATTGCACAGTCTTGGTACTCCCTGAGAGAGAGAACTGGCTAATGAGAAGTCCAAACAGAGGTTCCGATTTCTAGTTTGGATGTTCAGTTGCAAAAGTATCTGTAGAGTCTGCCTTTAAGAAGCAGTAGGACCCTCTGTATTGCTTGTGTAAAATTATGTTTTGAATGGAAGGGAATGCAGTTGTACAGTATGTGTTATAAAAACATACATAAATTTATTTAATTTATAAGAATGCTTTCAAAGACTTGCTATCCTGTGGAAGCACTCAATTTTGGGAAAATATTTTGGAAAAATGGAAGAAATGTTCTATCTGTATTTGTTTGTACTATCTATTTTCTTGATTCTTACACCAATCTAAATTATGCTCAGAATTTAAAGGCAGAATTCATGTACCTAGGGCTATCTGTTATCAACTTGAACTATTAATTTATGTCTGGGGAACTAGAAATACGAAATATCCATAGTATGTGTATTTGCCTTAGCCTGATGTGAGAGACAAATATGCTATCAGCTAAGCAAATATCAAAGACTAGGGGAACTGTTATCCACAATTGAACTAGTTACTTTAGCTTATTTACTTGATCAAAATTAGATGGGATGAGTTAATAGGTCCTTGTTTTTGTTTGCCTATCAATAATTTTCTTCAGTCATGTAACTCTTGGTTCCTGACTTCTTTTTATGGCATTGGCATAGCTCACTGACCTCATAACTCATTTTTCTGGACATGTAATAATGTCCATGTTGAAAAGAGAGCATAGAATTGGTTACATATTGAAAAATGTTGTCCTTGAGCTGCATGCTGCAGTTTTTGAAATGAAGTTTTTGACTTGGGTTTCTCAGAAGGGTCATGCTGTGATTTTTTTTCCTTTTTATCTAATTGTTGAATTCTGGTTTGTTATTCTGCTACCCTGTACTGTAGCTGAGCCTAAATGCTATTTTAAAAAATACAGAAAGTTTGCCAAGTATAATTTTAGCCTTCTAGAGCTTTCTCACTTCCTTTTACTGATCTGTAGCCACAAACAGGTAGTTACGTTCAATTTTATGTTTTTCAAATTTACCAGTATTCTGCAGAATAAATTGCTGCTTACCAAACTCCTTCCAGCACTGGCTCACTTTGAAGCAATCCCCTCTTCCCTGGCAGCTGCTGCTTGCCAGCTTTTCCTCTCTTCCATGGAGGGAGAGCATTGCTGGAGCTGCTTCCATGTGTGGTGGCCCCTCTTTCTACCCCCAAATGGCAGCAAAATAGAGGAAGAAAAAAGAAAAGCTGGAGTGCCTGCTAGTTCAACCTCCCTGATTCTCTTATCTTTTTGGACTACCAGTCAGCTGCACTGGGTTGTGTGTTTTGAAATGGGGACCTGGAGGCTGTTGCAGGGATGCTGGCTCTGCTCCTGGGCTGAATTGCAGGGTGCTTCTTTTCAGTTTCCCACATGGCTTTGAACTGTCTCATTACACAAAGGCTCAGAGTACTGGCATCCAGTGTTTGGTGTTACTGATCGAGCTGCCAGAATTTCCTTACTATGGGCCAAGAGGAAACCAAGCCCTCCCACGAAAGTCAAAGATGTATGGAAAATGAGCACACAGGTTTTGTTTTGGGCACAATTTCAGTGGCTGCAGATCTCTGAATTAAAATAGAGGAGTTTTTGATACACTGACCAACCCACTCACCCCTACCCTCCCAAGCGTAAAATATAATTTAATTAATTGATTTGTCCAAATAAGAAAACTCAGTGTTTCATCATTAACCTAGTAGGTTTCCTTTAACAAAATCATTCTGAAATATCACTGTAATATGAGATTAAGACATGGTTTTTCAGCCAGAGAGAGACCATTTGGCTGTACAGTCACTTATTATTATTAAAAGTTTTTTCTTTCTTTAAATCTTGGCTCAGTCTTAGGCTTAAACCACTAAAAGTATAGTAAGAGTTTAAAATGAACACAGCATTTCTTTCGTCCATGAAGGTGCCATAAAATGAGGGAGACCAGCAAGTTGGCTCAAGATTTTGTGCTCTGAGTTTATTCAAGAGGTTATTGATCTTTACCCGTGAGAAAGTATTCAGAGAAATAGGATATCTATGTCTCCTTTTTGTATTTAGGAAGTGAAAAGTAGAGTGAATAATAATTTTGCATTGGATAAAGGAATGATACTACAGGGGCAGGGTAGACAAAACAAAGAACTGAATTAGATTGCAAACCACAGTAGTCAGGATAGAAAGCAGTTAAGGAGAAGTTGGAACCTGAAAGATATTTGGGTGAGAACAGAAAGAATTATTAGGTGCAGGTGACCTGGGAAATTAATTGGAGAGGCTGGGAAGAGGTGCAGTACTTGCAAATGAAAATTATGGGGTTAGCCCCCCATGCTCTGTGGTGGTAGTCATGACTGGTTGACAGAACTTGAAGGTACAGAAAAGATTCAGAAAATAGAGAAACCACAGCAAAGGAAACATAGCTGGAAATAAATGATAGGCACTACGTAGATATAAATAGATAAAAGCTATTGGTATATTCGGTTTGTTTAGCCTGGAGAAGAGACTGAAGGGAGAACTCATTGTGGTCTACCTCTTTCCTCACATGATCAGGATCAGGACTCAAGGAAAAGCCTAAAGTAAATTGGAGGAGGTTTAGGTTGTATAATAAGGAAGGAATTTTTCACCCAGGGCAGTGGAACAGGCTCCCCAGGGAAGCAGTGTCAGCACCAAGCCTGACAGAGCTCGAGAAGTGTTTGGACAATGCTCTCAGGCACATGGTGTGACCCTTGGCGTGTCCTGTGAAGGGCCAGGAGTTGGACTTCATGATCCTGATGAGTCTTTTCGAACTCGGATTATTCTATGAGTTTATGATACATAAGACAGTTTAGAGTCATATGAATCTTATCTTGGAGGAGTGTGGAAAAACAGCTGCTAGCTTTGTGTCATCTCAGAGTTGGATGTGGATAACTTTAGTTAGAAGCCCTTGCATAGTTATGCATGGGTAGAATAGGAGATGATCTTTCATTACAGAAAGTTTTTTCTTTCAAAAATTAACTTAGAAGGTAGATGGCGATAAAAGTAATAGGGGCTGTTTATTTGTGGATGTGATTTCTTCACCATCTACCACAGGAGTATAAAAACTTAAGCTATTATAGAATTTAATTCAGTATGACCTTGTATCTCATATTAAAGCTTATTCTTAAAAATACCCACTTGTATCAAGTGATAACAGGTTGATTTGCTTTATGTTGCATAGGAGCATGAACATAGATCTGATTAAAGTTTTAAATCTTAAAAATTGAGTTTTGTGAAATCAAGTAAACTGGTGATGTTTATTGGACTGATGCAAGATTTTTAATAAAGGACTGATTAAAATTTATTTGTATCAAACTAGAAAAAAAAATTAAAACTTGTTTCCTCTAGAAGAAGAGTGGGGAAAATGTGTAGAGAGGAATTCCGTATCTAACTGGGGATCAAACCACTGAAGTGCTAATATGAGCTTGCAGAAATTTTAAAAAATGGTAGTGATCATCCTATCAAGTAGTGTCTTGAAAGTCTGGAAGTGGGAGATTGCTGAGACTCACCAAAAACTAAGCTGGCTTAAATATTGCAAGGGAAACAAAAAGCAAATCTATATTTTAAATTTTATTTCCCTAGTAGTGCAAATAAAGACAACAAAGGAAATGTATATGTGTGTGAAGGAAGAGGGAACACATCACAGCTGGAGGATTATGGTTCATAAAGGTCTGGCTCCAGAAGCATGTGAGCATTTGCCTCAGTTTTCTATATGGGAGATCAGGTAGGACATAGGGGCATGCACCAGGTAGTGAATGAGATAAAGACCTGGAGAAACAAAAGATTCTTCAAGTGTTTCTGAGATGAAATTCCCAAGAGCCAACTGCCCTTAGTTTCACTTTCACAGAGAAAACTTGCGTTTCCACCTCTGACTATTGTAAAAATGGCATTTGACATTTCAGATTCATTAAGACCATGAAACCATGGATGAAATTTTATTTCCTGCTCTTGTACAGCTGGAGCTTAGCAAATAAAATACTTATATTTGAGAAGGGGGAAAGAAGCAGATCCAGGTAGCTGCATATTCATCTGCCCTCGATGGACTGCAAAGTAGACCATGTTTTGAATAAGAGAATAAGTTAAGAAACGGAGTTAAATATTGAGTTTCATTAAACACAGCATGTGTTTACTGTAAGGAGACTGATGTCCCAAACTAGCTCATTTAAAACTTGATTTTATAGATGTGACTAATCTGGTACTAATCAAAATGCAATTTATTAAAGTATTTGTTGTGGGACTTGATGAGAAATTATTCATTCACGCAGGAAAAAAGGAGGATTAATGCAAAAGTTAGTTCTAATGTGGACAAGGAGTTTAAAGAGGACTGAAAATGAGCACTGCTTTGAAGAAAAATAATAGGTTGCAGGGACTTCTGTAGTCCGCACCTGGGATGCATTTTTATTTGTGGTCATGGGATGGAAATAATAGTGTGTGAAGCTGGGAGTCATAGCTATGCTCAAAATATTGTTTACTGCAGAGGAGGAGCCATACCTTTTTTATATAGTTATATTAAGCCAAAGGCTTATTGTTAGTGTAATTTAAATCTTAATGGTCTAATCCAAGGATTGTTGTTAGTGTGGAGGTAATTATTGCAGAAAAAGATTGTATCTATGCAGATGTTATAATAATGTTTACACAATGCCACCACCACTACCACCACAATTAAAATTGTTATACGTACACTCTGTTTCAACTGCTTTTCATGAAGTTATGCTGACCCTTCCCCAGCTCTTCTTAGCCCTCAGGTTGGTGATTTCATTTTGTAGGTGGTGGGGATGGTTATGGCGGCCTTTCATCATCTGGAGTCCTCATCCAAGAGGATGTTCATGCTGCTGGTTTCTCTTTCATTGTTCCTGGACAACCTGGTGTTGTTTTTTTCTGTTTGCTGGCATGCTTTGATGCCTTTCTCTCCCTTCATTGGTCTGCAGTCGTGTTACATCTAAACACCTTTTAGGTATATTGGAAACTATTTCTGCTTTCTCTTTCATACCCCTATTTCTAGTTTTATCCAGGTCCATATATGTGGTTTTTTATCTGATCTTGAGACAGTTGCTTATGCTGATTTTTTGTGTGTCTTTTGCCCATATCTGCACTCCTCTGCACTGCATCCTGTGCCTCCGCTTCTCAAGGCCGTGGCTAACATACCAGCCCTGCATTGCTTTATAGGACACTATCATAATAGAGTCATAAAATCTGTGTGGCTTCATACAGTGACAAAGAAAAGAAAATCAAATCAGCCACAGCTGATTGGTCAATTAGGAAAAAAAAACGCTGTTGCAGCTAGAGCAAATGTGACAAAGCTGTGGACAGGCCAGGGAATGCTCAGAAATGGCAAACCTCAACAAGCCTCAGTCCAGAGACTAGGCAAACTCACTGCAATTGCCTTCATAGCAATGGCAATACCTTCAGTATTGCTTTACATGCAGTTTAACAGTATCATCAACACAGCTGGTGTTTCGTACATGATACTGGAAGACCTGGAGGGTATGGGCAGGTTGAATCACCTGAGAAGACCTGATCGTTCAGAGTGGTGAATTGCACTCATATGGACTAATAAGAAAACACTTCTATCATCTGTGTCCTTGCCAGTTGCTGTGGAAAGAACAGAAGAAGGGAAGGGCTTGTGCATAAAATTATTACCAGCAAAAAAAAGCCACCTGCAAAAGGCATATGTGGCCCTGGGATGTGCTGCATATGCTTCAGTCAGGCTAGGAAAAATAAACACTTGCTCACTGATAGAGCTTCATCCAAAATTGTCTGCTTTGTTCTGATTGCTTGTGTTTGGGAAAGACTTAGTCAGATTCAGGAGTACCTGGGTGTGAGTTAATCATGTAAGTGTAGATAGACTCACCCTGGCAAGCTTGACTTGCACTAACGGAGATCCAGAGGTCTAAGATGCACATGCCTGTGCTGTCTTGGGCTCCCCACTTGAGTGGGATTGTAAAATCAGGTTGGGATAGTGTGGGATTTAGAGTGGGAGGCTCAAGCTCTGCTCAGAAGGTCCCTTAAACTGCAGCTGTAGAGTGATTTCTGCCTGATTCCCTTTCTGGGGCTCAAAATGTAATTGAAACCATGGATGGATGGTTGATGAAGTCATTAATTCTCTGATTGCCTGCCATTTTTTAATTTTCCTTTCATTTTTTACTCCCAAGCAGAGATTGACAGTGAAATCAACTGTAAGGCTGAAATAATTCCTATGCCATATTTTTGCTGCAAGAAACCACTTGCTATGGTGTATCTCAGCTGGTTTTCAATTCTCACTTTGTTATACAGTTCATGCTTTTTTAACACTCTCTGGTTTAGTGTTTAACCATCATTAACTACTTCTCTCTTCTCTCTTCCCTGTTTTGGTGCTCTTTATGTGGTAACTCACTCTCTCTTCCTCCTGTTGTTCCAACTTCCCATTTAAACTGCTCTGAACTCTCTCTCTTTACCTTTTCTCTCTTCTGAAGTTTCCTGGAGCAGCCCTCACCCCAAATATCTTTTCTTTCTTTCACTTTTGTCTGTCTTTCCATGGTTGTAAATACTTCTGCCATTTGTTTAAATGCTGCCACCTTGCTCTGTTTAGGGGCTGTCATACAGGAGATTCTTTCCTTTTATGGCAGAAAGCATAGCCAGAAGGCTTGGTATAGCCAGAAGGCTTGTTACAAAAATCATAATATACAGGAGGAGTCCGTTTTATATATAGCGTAACACTTTTTATTTCATTGCTATTAGCAGTTTTGGCAGTTCTTAAATCAAAGGTTGAACAGGAAATGTTATCAAAGAATCTAAGAAAAAGAAAAAAACTGTCACCTTTGAATTTTGAGAAAGTAAACCAGAAAAGACACAGTTATTTTCAGTAGAATATGTTGTTTGCAGAAACAAGTCCGGTCTGGCAAGTTTTTATCTTAATATATTTTTTTAACAGCAAACTGAAATATTTGCAAGAAAAACTGAGAATTGGTCCCAAATACTTGCTGGTAGATGAAATTTTCTGGCCTTTTGAAAAAACTACCTACTATTTCATAAGTACTACTTATGGGCTGTTTGTAATTTTGTAAGCGCATCCACCTTTGCTGTTTATCATGTGCAAAACAGTTTTCTGTGGTCGTACATTTTACATGATTTTCGAGGTGGTGGTGTGGTGTGAGGCAAGGTCTCTGTTTGTACAACATGTCTTTTCCCTTGCTGGTATAGGAAAGGCACTTCAGGAAGCAGCCTGGTTCTCTGCAGAGAGAAAAAAATATCTGTATCTCTGCAGCTTTAGTGTTTGCAGTAGACATTTGGAAAGTGTTTTGGCTGTGGGGAAGTCTTGAGTCTTAAGAAAACATGCTATATTAAGGCTCTGTGGGATTATGTTTATAGGGCTTCTGGAATGTTTCAGACTCCAAAACTTAACTATTTTCCCCATCTGTTTTGCTGAGAAGAGTGTCATTCAGATTTAAATTTGACTCCCTTTCAACTTAATATGAGGCAGCTTCCCTAGTAACAGTTATCCATGACTCCAGTGACTGGGAAGCCTCTGGGGTATGTGTGACCACATCCTAGGTCCCTGGAGTGGTCCCTGTGACCATCTCTTGTATTTGATGCCATTCTGTAGCATAAAACCACTAATGCTGCCTTTGCTTCAGCTTCTGACGCCCCACAGACAGTGACTTGAGACAATGAAAGTGTTTTTATCTCCTCCTGTATGTGTTTCCATGAAAGCACTTAACTCTCTCCTATACTGAAGGATTCTGGTAAGTTGATTGGAAGAGGTGAAGTGAGAAGACAAATAACAGTGAAAATGGGCTGTTAGGTGACGCGCAGTGTTACTGGTGGGGAAGTTTCTCCAAAGGAAAGGGACAAGGAACTGAGTGTGGAATTTGATTTTTAAACAGTAACTGTGTTTGAATCATAGAATGGTTTGTGTTGGAAGGGACCTTAAGGATCATTTAATTCCAACCCTCTGCCATGAGCAGGGACACCTTCCACTATCCCAGGTTTCTCAGATCCATCCAACCTGGCCTTGGACACTGCCAGGGATGAAGCTTCTGCAGCTTCCTTGGGTAACCTGTTCCAGTGCCTCAACACTCACAGTAAAGGATTTTTTCCTAATATCTGATCTAACCCTACTTTCAATTTGAATTAATTCCTCTTTGTTCTGTCACTATGTGCTCTTGTAAAAAGTCTCTCTTCATCCTTCTTGGGAGCTCCCTTCAGGTACTTGAAGACTGCAATTAGGTCACCCCAAAGCCTTCTCTTTTCCAGGCTGAACACAATTCTCTCAGCCTTTCCTCATAGAAGAGGTGCTCATTTGATTATGGAAAAGCAGTTTGAAGTAAGCTGAGCAAAAAGGCAGGTTGAATATTTAGTTTCTAATTGCTTATTTAATGTATTTATTTTTTTAATCTATCTATTTATTTAATTAATTTTTTGTGGAATATGAGAGCTTCTGAGTGGAAACGTAGCAGAAGAAAGGGAAAAACAAACCTAAGCTTTCTGGAAATTCATGTGCTCTACTCTGTGCTCTGTTTGAGTTCCCTTGAAACAATGGTGGTCCTTTCTTCCTGATGGGAAATGATATTTTCTTTTGAAGTAAATGAAACTGGTGCTACTGACAGCTCTTTCAGACATTTGAATGCCAGGTCTCTTGCCATCATCATATGAACTTTATTTCAGCATACCTATTAAGTTGTCTCATCTGACTTGTGGAATGATATTAAAGCCAGATACTTAAAAGTCTCCGGGTTTGGGATTCCTCTCTTGTTTTCCATGCCAGTTATAATTATATTGCATTTGAGCAAGAGGTCGCCAGCAGAGAATACTGAAGAGTGGCAAATTAAATTTCAAATACATTTTGTTCTTTGTTCATGTTGAGAAATATTTCTCCTTGAAGGTTGCTGTGCTCAGCAAATGAGATCAGGCTGCCATTAAACTCTTTCTAAATATCAGTCTAGCTGAGTTTTAAAGGCCATCTTAGGGGCACTATTACACCTCCTCTGAAGGCTGGTGTAACATGAACCCCATGGGTCCTGGTTTGTAGAAAAAGAAAAACAAAAGAAACAAACAACAACAACAACAAAAAAATTGAAGAAACATTCCTTTTATCCAAGCAATCTCTGGTCCACTCTCTTGGTACCTGGCTGCCTATTGGAGAGGTGTCTCCAGGAAAGGGGGAGGTTGCTTATTTTTTACATATTTTTTGAAGGTCCTATATTCTGATAAACTTTGCCAAAATGAGCCAATGCAAATTATAGAAAGGGGAAATGGAAAACAGAATGACTTTTGGTGATTGGTTAGTGACTGATGCTTCATCCTCAAGCAAATGTATTTAATTCCTTTTTGTATTTGAATATTTGCTTCTCACACCCAGATTTTGGGTTCATTAGCATGTTGTGGATAGCCTCTAACAGTGTGTGCAAGTCCTATCTCAGTGCCTCCTTTGCATTTCAAACGATTAGCTTAATTTATATTATGAAGAGACTAATTGGAGGGGAAGGAAGTAGTATGTAGCAATATGCCAATGACAATTAAGGTAATGCATCATACCTCACCTGTAGAAGTTTTTGTGAAAGAAACTCTTTTCAGATGTCAATTAAGCCTAATGAGAACTTGAACTCTTGTGAGGTGGACAGCAGAGTATTCCCTACTTCATATGAAGAGGTAAACTAAAGAATGGAGTGTATGTTTTATTTTCACAAAGCCAAAGATCAGAAAAGAAGAGGGGAGTTCCAGACCTGTCAGGATCCTTTATTCTCTGGCTGGTTTCTAGAAGACAAGCAATAGTTACAGAACTTCCATAGCAAAACTCATCCATTAATATCAGTGATGTAGATCAGGGATTTGGTACACAGGCTGGAAAATAGTTAAAAATCTCCGTATTCTCTCTGGAATGGAGATAATTGCCCATTCTGGCAATAGCTAATTACGTTTGACCTGCTTGTGTCTTGTGGTCCTGAAGCAGAGATTCCCAAAAAAACGCTTTAGTTGGAGTCCCACTTTTTACAGTCTCACTAACCTTTTTTTTCCTCTCTGTCATCGATCTGCAGAATGCAACAGCAACAACAGCAACGTCGAATGTTCACAGCTGCCCTCCTGGCACTCATCTTCCTTCTGGCAGCCGTGAGTACCACTGAGGCTGGCAAGAAAGAGAAACCAGGTAAGGTCCAGTCTAATTCACAGTTAAACCTCAAGACAGACTGCATGTGTGGGAGAATGTCAAGTGCTTCTGGTTTTGTTACAAAATTCAGGTCACTTGTTAACCTTTTGACATCAGGGTAGGATTTGTGGCTGTGACATGTTCTTCTGTGTTAAATAGGGAAACAGAAAGGAGTTTCCATGTCAAGTGGCAGCTTGAGAGCCCCAGAGACTGGAGTCCTAGCTTTATCACACAGTGGATATTGCAAAGCAGCTTAAAATGTGATCTGTGAAGAGTTTCCTGCTTGACTTAGGGAGAACCAAACAAGAGTGATGAAAGAGCAGTTGTGTCACTTGTTTAGTGTTATATATGACAGTGCTACACTGATGCTGTGTGATGTGGAAATCCTCTGACAAAGGATGGTACTGGCTTGCTGTTGCACAGACAGCCACACATCCAGCAGCACTTGCTTTCTGTCAGTGATGTACTCAGTCCTCATTATAGGAGAAACTGGCCTGGGGTGGAATATTCGTATCTGTCAAACTCAGTTTTGACATTATTTTGAAGACTGTATGTTTTGGCTACTTATACACCGGCTAATATGAACTGTGAGTCTATCAGAATTAGTGTTCCCAGTAAAAAAAAAAAAAAAGGAACTTTTTGACCATTTTGGCTTTGTGGAAGTGTGAGAAAATGCTAGCATAAACCTACAAGACCTAGAAGAAAAATAATTTTATATATTTAAAGATACTTGTGAGCTTTTAGAAGCCTAAGCAATTATTTTTGTGAACCCTTGGGTTTGATAATGTTGCTATCTTTTCTCATAAGACTTGGGTTTAAGGCTCTAAATAAAATCATGATACTTACTTTTGTCCCTCAGCCACAAACCCCCTTGAATTAACAGCCCTTCGAATTCACTTTTCCATGTAGCTCCTTTGCATTTGAAGTTTTGTTCATATTCTGATATAAAATGGTATAGAAAATCAAAAGTTTACATCCCACAGCTGGTCCCTGGAGGTGCTCAAATGCTCTGGTAAAAACATTAGAACATACATTTAGATTTTTGGTGTATAGTGCTTCAGCTGGATCTGAGGATATTTCCATGCCACCAACTACTGAAGACAGAGGAGTGTCCTGTCTGAGAGCCTTCCTGCATGTTTTGGTCAGTGATCCCTGGGGGGTTTTAGATTTCTGAAGATGAGAATGCACTTGAGAGTATTTAATATTTACAAGAGTAAACATGGCAGCAGGACAGAGTTTGAATGATCATCCTGCTTTGGACTTTGAAGGGGCTTACCTGTTCTTGCAGAATTGAGAAGAGTATTTTAAGCCATTGTGTTGTGAATGACATCCTTGTTCACTCTTCCCGATGCTGTGACTTGGGTTAAGTTTAGGGAGCTTCCCTGTAGGCTCTGGGTACTGACCACTTCTCTTGTTTGGTTCCTTGTCTCCATGCAGAGAAAAAGGCAAAGAAGTCTGACTGTGGGGAATGGCAGTGGAGTGTCTGTGTGCCCACCAGTGGTGACTGCGGCCTGGGCACACGTGAGGGCACTCGCACTGGAGCAGAGTGCAAGCAAACCACCAAGACCCAGAAGTGTAAGATCCCCTGCAACTGGAAGAAGCAATTCGGAGGTCAGCATCGCTCTCTTAAGGGCTTTACTTCTGTTTTTAGTTTGAGTATGGAGCAGGAAGCCTGTATTATCTGCTTTGTTCTGCAGATGTCTTGGTGAAGGGGTTAGTCCTGCATTTCAGGTTTATCAACCTATTTAGGGCAGAAGTGCAAGTTCACAGCTGTGAGCTGTGAGCCTCTGTGAGGGCTCTCACATGCATTACAAGGTGTGATGTGGAGCATGAGGGGCTGGCTATCTGTGTGTGCAGTGACAGGAGTGACTGAAGAACACTATTTAATTTTTATCCTTTAGTTCAGAAGGTTCATATGTAAAGGTTTGGGAAGATAAGTCAGATCTATCCTGAACAAGATGTCTGTCCAAAACCCAACTTTGGTTACTCTTGCAAATTTGGCTCTTTTGCATGCTTTTGAAATTATTGCAACATTACCAACATAGTCAATGCTGCAGTTTCAGACTTGAGAAGTTTATGGGTGCATATACGTTCTAGAAAACAGTCAAGCGTTATTTGGTAGCCTTTGTCATCACACAAATGGAGAAACAGCCATATAGAATGTAAATGACATTTCAAACTGCTCTTGCTTTCTTTTTTTTTTTCTTTTTTTTGTTGTTTACATTCATAGCTGAATATGATTTTCTTTATATGACAAAAATGCAATAACCATGCAAAAGCAAGCGGATTAAATTTTAAAACACTGGGGAGGGGGAAGACTGCAATTACCACTGCAAATAGTCTTTGAAGTTTTCTTGGGATTCTTTTCTTCAGCTGCACATCTTTTTGTCTGTAAGCACCGACTGCCTGTGATATCCTGTTAGACTCACAACATTTTTGTTTCTACACTCAGTCATTGTGGTTTAAATCTTGCCTTTTATTTCTTCTCTGCAGCGGAGTGCAAATACCAGTTCCAGGCCTGGGGAGAATGTGACCTGAACACGGCCCTGAAGACTCGGACTGGGAACCTAAAGAGAGCCCTTCACAACGCTGACTGCCAGAAGACTGTCACAATCTCAAAGCCCTGTGGGAAGCTTACCAAACCCAAACCTCAAGGTAAATTCCATTTGCTGAAAGCTGCGTGATAGTTCATTTAAATCACTGGTTTTGTGGTGTCCTGCATGCTTCAGTGAGAGCTCAGTTGTACAGGATATTGTACTTTCATGGCCTTTCCTCAGCTCTGCACTGCTCCTGTCTCTCAGTGCTCAGGCAGAGAACATTTCTGAGCTGGATAGTTAAGGCTGTCTCACACTTGAAAAGTAAGATGAAGATTAAAGCTCCAATTTTAACTTTAGACCAACTGTTACCAGTTTTCTTACACAACTAGATTTCCGGAGTAAAGATTCCTTTCATAACTCACTTATTGATGGGAACATAATAATAATAATAGCATGAAAAAATATCCTTTGGTAAAGACATCTTTGTATAGGTTTTGTTAGGTATTGAAAAATGAGTACTTCTGGACAAGTAGCATTGAAAGGATATTCTTCTCAGTGCACACTGATATATGAAAATATTGTGCACCCTTGGGGCTGTTTATTCTTTATTCAAACACAGCAGGACGGATAGTGCAGAATGCATATGTCTTATTTAAGTGTGACTGACAGTATAAATCCTAGTATACAGAAAGACATATGCCCTGCATTTGTGTTTCCAGGTGGCCCTTAGAAAAACTTATTTTCTTTCTAATCATGAAAGCCTTTTAATGTACTCTTTTGTTGGAGTAGCAGGTGTTGTGTGTATAGGATGATTTATAGTGGGAGCTAAAACTGTGAGATCTTGTTTGAGATACAAAAGTAATGTGTTTTAAGTAGATTATAAAAGCTATGCTACCCTGACATTTGTTTACCTAAAACCAGCAGGGTTTGACACATTCCAGGCTCTGAATACTTGGATAATAATACAAATAAATGTGATTAGGTGTGACAGGTGCATCTGGAGCAAGCAATTTTCAAATTGTCGGCTGTGGTGCACCAGTGATCCGAGGAGTACATGCAGGTGGCCTGCACTGCTTGAGCAGCCAGAGAAGTTGCAGGCACTTTGTGTGCGTGTGTGTGTGTGTGTGCATCCATCTGCTTTGCAGTCAGTGTGGCTGGGACTGGTTTTCCTTGCACACCATCCATGGAGTTATCAGACAAGTCTAGAACTGCCGTGGAGCAGCAAAACTACAGCTAGGTTTTCAGAGACCACCTGAGTTGGCTGAGCTGGTGACAATAAATGGCACTTAGGAATTGAAGTGATTGGATGGGAATGTAGGAAGGGCTTTGAGATGTGTGATTTTATTTGGGGGCAAGGCTTCTTTTCATGTTTTCGAGGTTTGGGTTGTTTTGATGGGGTTTTTTTTTGGTGTGGATTTTTGTTGTTTTCTTTTTTTCACTAAGTTTCCATGGCTAAGTAGCATTTGGGAGTTCACTGAATGAAGCCTCCTATTGTGCTGCCAGAAGGCCTTTGCCCCTCATGCCTCTGCCTCGTCCTGCTTCCCCTGAGATCTGAGTCAATGGCTGTCAGAATAGGGGGAGAGGGGCAAAGCAGAGCATTGATTCAGCATTGTCTTGTGAGAGCAGTGCTCTTGGGTGGTACAGGCTCATTTTCAAGTTTAGTTTTAAAGGCAGATCTTGAGAAATTGCTGGATTGGAGTCAACTTCAACCAATTCTAGATTCTAGGAGTGAGCTATAGCTGAGAGGAAAATTGGATTGGGACTGACTGCAGCAACCAGTTATTGGGTTTGACTTAGTTAGGAAACCTGACTTCACTTGAGTGGAAGGAATGCAGAAAGAGAAATAGGTACAAATGTAGGTTTTTAATCATAATATCTGTGGGCAGTTTTGCTCTCCTGATCTGCATTGGAAATCTCAAGCATCTTCCTGCCTGCCACCTGCTCACTCATCTGCTGTTGGCATTAGCAGGAGCAGCAGGCACGGGAGTCACACACACACAGCCTGCCAGGGCTGGAGCTGAGTCCATATTGCAGATCTGTGGGTATAACTACGCAGGAGCTGCACTGGACAGTGTGTTGGCAACAGCAGGAGGAACTGGAGGAAGAAATTAGGTCAGGCAGATTTGTGCTGTGTGAAAAGTTTTGCCCCACTGAACTTTATTTCTGAGTTAAAAAATCGGAGTGCTGGCATGTTGGCTGGAATGAGAACATTTGTTTTCTTCCTGAGGTGAAGGAAATTACAGGTTGGAGGTGAGTCCAAAACCACAGCTAGATAAAGGAAAATAATTAAACTGCATTCAATCTGCAGCTAGAATCTTAATGAATTTACTTCTTTGGAGATGAGAAGTAAGAACTGGATTATGGCCTGAGCAGTTGAAATGGTCCACAGTTATATGTTAGGCTTGTTTATCACCCCTAACTTAGCATCAGTGCCTTCAAAGTTCTCCTTAATTAAAAAAAAAAAAAGTGATTATTTAAGAACCCCAGAAATTGTGGGGTTATTTTGCCTAGGAAGTGTTGTGCATCCAATTTCACCTGACACATTTCCTTCATAGGATATGGTGTCTGAACTTCCTCCTTACCTTCTCTGTTCTTTGAGAAAAATGCAAATTGATCAGTCTTAAGTGCAGGTGCTGCTCTGCTGTTGCTTATCCACTTATCAACATATGAGCTCATCAACATAGGAGCTTTGCTGATAGAATGAGTCTCCCTCCTCTCACATACCGATTTAAAAGCTTACTGCTGTTCATAGGAGTTGGATCTATTCTTACAGAAAGGAAAATTATCCCTGCAAAAAAATCACAGGGTTTATAATTGTACATATTTATTGATAAAAACGTAGCTTGATTTTCCAGGAACTTCTTTGATCTGTGACAGAGCTTGTGCTAAGTTAGAGCAGGAGAAATGCATAAACTTTGGGAATCAATGCCTTCTTCATTAACCGGTAACCTAAATGTTCTTAGTGGATTTGTTTTATAGTTAGTAAGCCTTCGTGGAAAAGCCTTAAAATCTTTTCTAAGCACACTTCATTATTTTATTTATAAATATTTCATTATTTATTTTAGAAAAATAAATATTTTCTTTTCAGCAATTCCTCTGTATGAGTACTTTTTACTTCTGAGCAGCTGTCTTACAGATTACGACTATATTTAAGAGTGAGAGCAGATGATGAACCAGGAATTTGAATTTTATCTGGCTTCCTGACAAGCTCTTTTCGCCATTGCTTTGCTCACATGTTCTCAGACTGGAAGACAGCTTGGTCCTGGGCTGCTGGGCTAAAGTGTAGGTAACATAGGATGAAAAATATCTTTCCTTCTTGAATATTGTGCATTTAGACAAAGAGATTGTCAGCAGTGTGACAGTGATGTCCCAGGCAGCACGTTTTGATGTGTATTTAGTACACAAATTAGGTCATCAGGACGCGTGTCATGAAGTCTGGAAGGAAAATTTTTATCGCAAAATCCTAATGGAGGCAGCCACCTCACCTCTAGCACACACAACTGCATACTCTAATCAGTGTCTGCAAGGCTGGAAACGTTGAAGGTCTCCCTAAACTGTCCTGACAGATGTGATGGACTGGTACGCTTCTGTTGAGTGGCTGCTCTAATGACCAGCTCGTGCTGAGGAGCACAAAATGCTTCCCACATCCCCCATCTGGCCTTCTTCACACCCACTCAAACCTGACTGATGCTTGTTCATGTTCCAGCCAGCCAGAAAGCAGAAGAATGGGGTATTGTCAGCACTCAGGAAACATTTTGCTTTAACTGCTAAGAGAGGAGGAATTCATTTTAATTGAGCTGGGTTGCCTGATGGGTTTTATTTCTTCTTAGGCTTTTTCCATCACACTCATTCTTTCTCTCACTCTCCCCATAACTGTGTACTTCCAGATATTTATTTTTCTGATTGAGATAAAATTAAACAGAATAAGCAGTTTGCCTGCCCTTTCTGCAATGTACCCTTCATTTTTAAAAAAAAAATTATGCTCCTTTCTGATAACTTTTTCACCTGGCTGTATTTAGTTCTTTTTAATGAATCTCTCTTCCCAACTCTTTATCAATTTACAGTATATCACGTCTGTGAGTTACTTTGTCATGGCTCAGCTCAGTCCTTTCCACTGCAGGAAAACCATGTGCTAAGGCTGGCAAACGTTAACACTGCTCACACCACTGATGTCTTTAGTAATTGGGGTGCCAACCAAAGATCACATCCTCCAACAAGCAGTGTTTGAAATTATTTCCCACATGAAGGCAAGACCTGAGCTGTTAATGACTGTAATCTCTTCTCTATTATTCAGATCAGGCTTAGCATTTGAGAGCATAGCAAGGTGTCATTATAGTTCCCTGTGTTTGGCATGGTGTGCGTGCTAGTGCAGTGGAGGAAAGGCTTCACTCTGTATGCTTAATAATTTAATTTGAAGAGATTTACTTCAGAGTTGAGTGAAGTATAAATAATCTGCCCTACCTTGTTTCTTTTATCTATATATCTTTACACGTGGCAATTAGCTAATCCTGCTATCACTCCTTGGAGCTCAGCAAGTCTAATTAAAAGAAAAGTAGTAATTGAAAGTCAAAAAGGCTAAATGATTTCCAGATTGACTTAGCATCAGTGGCAGGTCCAGGCAGGCAGCTAGAGGCTGCTGCTCCCTTTTATCATGGTCTGCAAATAAAATTATCAGAATGTGACAATTGACTTCAAGGTGAGTGGCTGAACTTCAGTCTTTAATCAGGGTCTTTGGTTTTACGTGGGTGATCTCAGTGAACTCCCATCAGTGTTAAACACCATTTTACCTTGGGTCTTCTTAGGAAGCTTCTTGTCAAATCATAGGGATGGACTTAGGTTATTGAGCAGGTCTGTCCCTGTTTTGGAGGTGGGAACAGAAAACAACCTGTGGTTTTTGACTCTACAGTGGCAGATTCTACCACAGGTTGTTGTAGGGAGAACATCTTTCTTGCAGTATGCTGCCAGGCCAGCTCTGGCAGGATGACTTGACTGCTGGCTGTTGCAAGGACCTGTCAGTGGTGTATGAGTGACTTGCTCTCCTCAGCTATTCATTGCTCAGACAAACTGGGTGCCACACTGATTAAATTGGACCTCTTCATTTTGCATGCTGGACAAGTTGCTTTTTCTGGGTTGCCCTCCCTCAACTTTGCCTTTGTGCAACAGCACAAAGAGCAGCTGGAGGGGACACAGAGTGAGAGGAAATTACTTGTTAGGGCTGCTATTTTCTTTTGTTTGAAAGATGCTGGTGTCTCCTGTTTTGGCTTCACAGTCTTGCTGTATCTCCCTCTGTAGATTTTAGAATTCCCCATCTTTAATGTAACTCATTAGTCGTGCAGGCATGCAGCTAGTGTAATAATTAGTATTACAGGAGGCAGAATAATAGAAGCTGCTCAAACTAATTAGTTATAAAATGAGGGATTTTCTCATATAAGGAAACAGCTGTGATAGTTAAAGAAAAACCTGTCAGGCAAAAATGGGAGGTTTTTCTCTTGTTCTAAAGGGTGAGACAGGTTTATTGAAGAATGGCCCCTGGCACTAACCAGGAGCCTGTAGTGAAATACAGTGATCTGAGCTCTGTGGGACAGGACACTGGAAGTGTGTGCCCAGTGGGAACAGCATAGCTGGCTGTTATTATTGTTGCTATCATCATGATTATTTGTATTGCATGAGTTCCCAGAGGCCCCAGCTGAAAAAGAGTGCCATTGTACTAAGCACTGCATAAACATTGTGAGAAGCAGTTTTGCCATGAATAATTTATGCCTTATGGCTCTGGGAAATGTGAAAACCAAGAGTAGAAACAGTGGTCCAGAGGGGTAAGACTGGGCACTAAATGCTTGGTTGTGTTTCCCAGTGCCCTGTGCTGGTCTGAGGACAAGGCTTGTGTTCAAGGTGAAGTAAAACTCACTGGAAATTTCAGGCTCTGAGACATGACTGCCATTTGGCTCCTTGCTGCCATATCAGGAGGAAATATGATGTTTCTCAATTTTAGTGGGAATGAGAATAAGCTATGTAAGAGAAATGAAACACAATGGAGCTTACAGTGTGGACCGGCCTCAAGCTGCTTATAAGCTACCTGTGCAGCCCATAACTAATAAAGTTTCGATGTCTTTTAATGGTGACTTTTCTGTTTCCATTTTCTTATGTTGCTTGGAGGCTTTGTGCTGTAGTTTCCCTTGAGACTGCTTTTGTACCTTTGAAAAATTTTACTGTTTGGATAAATAATTTGAATACCTTGTCAGATCATAGCATAATATCAATCTGATTGACACAACCCTAATTCCAGGGAGAAGGAAATGCATGAAAGAGAGAGAGAGAATAAATATTTCTTTCAACTAAATTTTTTCAAGTTTTAGTTGTTATGCAGCTTTTATGGGTGTTTTTGAAAAGAAAAACATTGGGATGTTTCATAGAAACCAAAATCTCCATGTTTTTCCAACCCCCTGGTTTATGGTTCAGATTATTTTTTCTTCTATGCTGCCCCAAATGATGAAGAACTGGATTTGACAAATTTTCATTTAACCCTGCTGTACCTGCAGGAGTTTTTTTTAGGGTTTAATGCAGACCTTTGTTGGTGAAAGCTTAAATAGCCCTTTGTGTGTCAATTCCCTTACGTGCTCATTATCTCACTTTCCTGGCTTGTAAGAGCAGTGCAACCTCCTTGGCATTAGTTAGTGCCCTTGAGCCATGAAAATGCCTTAAGCTATGGGATTTGCTGTGATAAAAGGTGTGCCATCAGCAAATGTTTACCCTCATTACTGTTCCCAGGAGAGATACAGAGAGAAAGCCCTGTTCCTTCCATTTTGTCCTTCTTCTTTTCTATTTCTTCACTTCCTTTCCTTTCAAGCTTCCTTATTTCCCCCCCCCCCCCGCCTTCTTTATCCCTCTGTCTCATTTTCCACATTGCCATCTCTCTGTCTTTCCTTCTGTCTGTGCTTACTGCAAAACTTTGGCAGGTGGCTCTGCAGAGTGGTGAGCTCTGATCAAAGTGTCCTGTGCCCTGGAGGTAGAGCTCATCTGGGGCAGATGTAGAAAGCACAGCTGAGAAGGACATGTGCCTGGTTTTCAAGAGCTAACTGGATAAAATAGGTTCTCTCTTCTTATTATACTACAAACAACTTTCTGCTACATAACCGTTTAAATATTATATATATATTTATATGCTTACACTAGATATATATACACACTTTTGCTGTTCTGAATGATTCATATTGCTTTTGGGAACACTGCTTGACTTTTATACACAG
This sequence comes from Petroica traversi, assembly GCA_025920805.1. Lineage (NCBI taxonomy): Eukaryota > Metazoa > Chordata > Aves > Passeriformes > Petroicidae > Petroica > Petroica traversi. The sequence continues at coordinate 611,479 of JAHLSL010000102.1, read as the reverse complement.
AAGTTCAGCAGTGCTATGAGTGAATTGTCACATTCTTTTCAACAAATGAAAATAAATACCTGCAAATCTTGGCTTGCGAAGCTTGACTTCCATTAAAATGTAATTACCTCCCTTTTGTGCCTTATACATTAAGAGTGGCTTCAAATGGTGTGTGGCTCCTGTTCAACTAAATTACTTTAATTTGCTTCTTGCGTAGCAAGAACCTCATTCTGGAATAAAGATGACTGTTTAAAGAGGACTGCTGCAATTCTAAATTGCATAGTTAAAGTTCTGCTAATCAAATTAACTTGTTTACTCAGTAAGACCCTGACTGGAATTTTTGTTACTGGTCATCATGGGCCCACAGAAAGTGGGTCCAGTGCTAATCCATGAACACACAGTTTAAAATTCTGTGAATAATTGTAAGTCTTGCAACAACTTATAGGGTTATTCTGGTGATGAATGGTTGGATCATCCAGTACTTGTGCATTAACACAATTTACTCCTGCAGGGCTGTTTGGTTTTTATCCTGCTAGAAGTGCATTGGTTCCAGGAGGAGCAGAGTGGCTGGTCAATGCTTGGTTGTTGCACACTGCAGGGACTACCAGGAATTTTCTCTTTGCCTTAGAGGGCTGAGCAGGTCCCTGAACTGACCAAAATCTGCTCTTCTGAAGTATGGGATTATCATCCTGCTTTTAACTTTGCTCCCGCCTCTCTGGGCCCTGAATTCTACCATAGATAGCTCATAAAGACACCTCCAACTAGTGTCTGGCACAACTGTGCCACCTAACTTGAAAGAAATAGGGCAATGAGTAGATGCAGATTCAAATTCTGTGTGGGCTGGTGTGAACCTCAGTTTCATCTGGATAAGCGGTTTACTGTAGCCTCTCTCTATATTTTTGGTAGCACTTGTCTACAGCAAACACATTCCATGAAGGCAGAGGACAGCTGATGCACAGCTCTGTGACTCTGCCTGTGGAAATATTGCGCTCAGTGGGGTGGGTGACGTGAAGGAGGCTGCAAATGGCAGGGTTCTGCTCAGAGTAGCCCCTGCTTACTGTGCAGCTTTCCTGCTTTCTTCTGGCTCGGGGTGAGGACTGGAGTCGTAGTGCATAGCAGTGCCAGTGAGATGTGCAATCAGCTTAGTAGCTTGCCCATCATAAAGGCTTTCTCAGTGGGCTCTGCTCAGTGGGTCACTGTAATTTCTGATGGCACCACGTTAAGATGCCTGGCAGGAAATGGCTGAACCAAAGGTCTTAACATCCAATCTCTGCTAATAGAGTCTTGATAATTTTCATCTATGGATCATCTGTGGGACTGTTGGACACAGGGAACCTAGAGGATCTTTCCCTCAAGTGACAAATGGCTCCTCCAGCTGATTCTGGAATATGGGACTGTTGAGCTGGCAGAGAACTGGTGGTGTACTCTCCACTGGCCACCCTTTTGAGCATGGTGACCTTTTCAGCCATGCTTAGTTACCCTGGGAAGGGTAGCACTGGCAGGGTGATGTGGTTCCCAGTGTGGCTGTGTGAGCTGACCCAATAGCTTGTCATAAAAGTGGACATAGTAGCACAGGGTGGACAGAGGTGAGGACAATAAAAGCCTGAATGACACAAATAGAAAGGATATGTTAAAAAACAACAAAAAAATAATGAGCAAAGTGCATCTTAGAGCAACTTTAAACATTGTTAGCCATGGACATACTATAGTCAGTAGCCTGAGCATAATCAAAACAGGTAGAGTGTAGCTGTGGACAGACTTGTGCATAAGCATATGAACATCAACATTTTTATGGGTCAGGACATGGGTATTTTTGTCTGTGGTAAGAATTTTAAAAGAGCCTAAGGGCTGGGAAATATTTGAGTAGTTTTCTTTTTTTTTTTTTTTTTTTAATACTTCCACAGTTCTGTGTATGCATGTCATTTCATGGAGCTAATGTGCTGTGCATCAATCCAGATTACCTGTCAGAAAGATGAAGCTGTGGTGGTGGGAGTACTTTGAACAGGGAGGAATTCCATCTGACAGTTTTACTGTGCTGAGGCCCAAAGCAGAGTCACTTGTCTCTGTAGGTAGATGGGTTTGGCAGTTTGGATTTTGTGCAAATTACCACAAGGTAGACAACAGGGAAGAATTAAAAAAGGAAGAGATGTGGACCCACAGGGATTAAGTGCAAATGGATAAACAGTGGACTGTCTGGTACCTCAGGTCTAGTGAGGGATGGGGACCTGGTGCATTCCCACGACTCCAGACCAAGCTCTTCTCCTGGTGGTGACCTCATTCTTACCAGGAGCTGCACAACTCTTCAGCAGAGTCCTGTTTGCAGTCTGCCTGCATTTATATGTCTCCTTTGCTCTTATTAATTTGGTTGAAGTCAGCATAGTAGCCTGCTGCTTGTGCTGGGTCTAAATAAATTTTGCAGATTCCAGTGCTGCTCTGATTGATAAAATGCCACTTTCTTTCAGAGAAAGTGGTGTTGTGTGGGGAATAAAAAATATGAGGGAGAGTGCAATCAATGCAGAATGCAGCAGGGTCAGTGTTACAGAGAGGCAAAATTAGAGGAAGTGGAGGATGTTGGTAAAAAGAGGTTGGAGGAGGATACAGGAAATTTGCAAGGGGAGAAAAGCTTTAGATGAAAGCAAATAGATACTAACTCAATGAAAGATTACTTTTTCGAATGGCAGGTTATGAAATAGTGTTAGATTCTGTGGATGGCTCCAGACTACAGATATTCAGATACACATGCAAGCACACACACAGACACATGCAGAGGCAGGGGTGAAAAATAAGTTTTCAAGTGAAAACAAATTACTTCTTTTAAATGAATATCCCTTTGAAACTTAAGCAAAGTTTTTAAGGGAAAGAGATTTTAGAGCAGATTGAATGACTAAACAAGTATTTTATTTTTCTTTGACTAAAGGATTATTGGAAACAATTTGTGTCTTAATAGGTGAAGAAAAAATGTTGGTTTGAAACATTAGGAAAGAGGAAAAACAACCATCAGAGAAATGTTATAGTCTTCTGCTGGAGGTATCTGGCCCTATCCATACCTGAAATATTTTCGTGTGGTTGTCTTGGTTTTAATGGAAATAAGCTGTCTTTATCACAACTGGTGATTCCTGGACTGACTGTGATGTAAATGAGTCAGAGGGGAAAGAATCACATTCACAAAGAACAGTACCACCTTAAGGGCCGAGTACTTTTCTGCTCATTTAGGGTGATAGTTGTTAACCAGAGGTAATGTGCATGGCACCAAGATTAGCAGAGTTCAAGAAGTACTTGGACAGCACTCTCAGGCCACCTGGTGTGGTTTTTTTGGGTGGTCCTGTGCAGGGCCAGGAGTTGGATTCCATGATCCTTCTGTGTCCCTTCCAACTCATCATAATTTGGTTTCTATGATAGTTTTGCTTGGCTTGGTTAATGAAATTGGGGTTAAGGCATACCTGGATCTGCTTGCTTGCTGTTTTGGTTACAGGAAAGATGCTTCACAGAAGATATGTTTCCGTCTCTCTGTGGTACCTGTTGTGCTGTTTTGTGCTGTTATCAATAAGGATTAACTCATGTCCCCAGTGAGAGCTGTTATTTTTCCCATTATAAAGTGACATGTGACACAAGAGTACCTAATCCTGTTAATTCTTTTTAATTTCGAAGGTCCCTCTGTGAATTTCCTTTACCTTTTGAATACCACACTACCCTAGAGTACAGTGACAGTTACTGCAAGTGGTGGTACAATACATAAATTTTCACTTGTACCTTCCCACCGTTCCCTTATTTACCCCAAATTAATGAGAGAAGCAGGTGCTCCTTTGTCCTTTGCACATAGGTGTCTGTCCCAGGGGAAGGGGGGAAAGGTTGGCAGTGGAGGAGCTGGAGAAACAAAGAGCTTTCTCCCCATGCTCTGGAGCTGCTCACACATTTAGAGGAAGCCAAGGACTCACAATGAGGCAGAAAGGAAGCAGGGGAAGGGTAGATGTGTGGGTAGCGTGTGCGACGCTTTCTTCCAGCTCTCCACTGAGCCGTGACCCTGTTTCTCCAGGAGATGCCTGCTGTTTTCTTATTTTCCAAGCAAGTTCCTGGGACAATGCTTTGCATGCCAAACAGGGTCAGCCCCTCAGATAGGGAAGATTCTTAACAGAATATACAACTCCCTTTCCATCTTCTCTACTGACTCAGCCTTTCCTGTTATTTTTCTTCTTTCCCTTCTCTTTTCCCATTCTTTGTTCAAAATGAGGAATGAATTCTTAGTGCATGGAGGGAAACAAAGCTGAACTTCCACGGGTCTTAAATGAAATTTATTGCAGTGCCTGCTAGACAATAATTTTTTTTTATTGTTATATCTTGACAGAATCCAAGAAGAAGAAAAAGGAAGGCAAGAAACAAGAGAAGATTCTGGATTAATGGAGTCAACTTGGGCAATGTGAGAAAGGGATATCAGCAACCATGATTAGTTAAAAGTTTCATTTATACCTAGGCATTTTATCCTAAAATTATTTATAGCTTAATGGTACCATAGAAGGAAAAAAAAAACAAACACAGAAAAAAAAATCCTTTTTTTCTTATTACTTTAGTATTTTTAATGTATAACCCTAACAACAGTTTTTAGAGGCCTATAATAAAGGACTCCAAACTCATTTAGAAATTTATGTCTGTTGTATATTGAACAATGTAGAGGTTTCTAAAATACTGTTTTTTTCTCAAGTCTTGCCATAGGTCTCAATTTGGTAATTAGTCCATGCAAGCAGAATCTTGGCCTGTGTGGAGCTCTGCTGAAGCCAGTGGTACCCTGTGTGAAAATAGCACTCTGGCTGGTGCATTTTTATTTAAGATTGGGACTTTATATCTGAAAAATTGAGGCCTGTTTCTTAATTTCTGATTACATCTGCATAACTGTATGAAATTGTCTAAGGAAAGGATGAGGGCATTTTGTTGAGTATTTACAAGGGTGGAATTTTCTTCGATGTGTGCTTAATGTTCATTCTAAAAATGTCACCATCTACAGGTACAAACCAGTAACACTCCTTTCCTTAATCATATTTTGAATGTTGGCAGTAAATCTAAAATCTTTCAACAGTTGGGCATGAAAGAGTCCTAATTTTTCATGGTTTTCGAGCAATGATTTTTCAAAGTGGAATGATCACAAAACTTTACATTCTTCAGCATACTAATATTGGTGGATGGTAGTGTCCTCCATTTTACCTATAAAAGCTGAAAAATGCTGTATTTTATTCATTCATTTTGACAGAAGGGAGAAAATCCTTTTCATAAAAGATCTAGTTGAAATTGTTGTGATTCTGCCTGACCCAGCTCCCTTTTGTAGCAGTGGCAATATTCCTGTTGATTTTAATTACAGCTGATTAAAAATAGTATGTCTGGTGGGAAATAGAAGGAGAAATCAGTTTGGAAACCGCCAGAGGTAGTTGATATTTTTGACCAAAAAAGGGACAATTTGTGGGACCTGAAACCAATAGGAATTAAATTATTTTTAGTTTATCTTTTAGTAAAACAGAAGGGAAATGTAAGACCAGTACCTTTTGCTTTCTTCCATTTTTATATAAGCAAAGAGATCTTGGAAAAGGCTTAGTCAACATCAAATTAGTTGTGAATTTTTTAAAATAAATAGTCTGCAGGGGGAAAAAAAGAAAAATTACAACCAGCTGGTTTTCAGTTTGCTCAATTTTACCTAATTTAAATGAATCTGCATCCTGAGAGAAGTCACAAAGTAGAAAAAGATCTGACAAATGGCTGGTCTGTCTTAAGGTAGAGGGTTATTTAACAAGCTGACAACAAGCAGGCCAAAATTTTTAGAGGAAACATAAAGGATTTCAGTACCCAAATTAAGTTAAAATCATTGCTTTGAAATTCTAAATCTTACAATTCAACAGCAAGAAATAAGTTTTGCCATTTGTGTAGGATTGCCTGCTGGTCAAGAGGAATAGTCTCGCTGGTACTCTTGCATGGTACCCACTGACTTCAGTGAAGCTGCAGCAGGGTGTGTTCATCTGAGTAAATCACATTTCTCTCTTGGGATTAGCCTGTAGACAAGCAGAGAGTCTTTTTTTTTTTTCATACTAACATCACTCCCCTTTTCTATGCAAAAGAAAAAATGCTAACAATTGCAGAGCTTGCCCCATTTTTTCTGACATGGAGGATACAGCTGATCTTGGACTCACAGTGAGGCAAATCCTGTTCCCAAACACTCCTGAAGCCTGCTAGTCAAGGCTGCACATAGCTTAAGGTAGACTAGCCTCACAATTATTCCCCAGATTCCTTGGGTGTGTTTTGCAGTCTTGTTGATGTCCTTGTCATTTTGACTATGCTGTTAGACATACCCAAGTCCATGGTATAGTTAAAAAATGTCCCCCACACAAGGTGGATGTGCAATGACCAAATCTAAAATCATAAAGGCTCATATTTAGGTGGTTCTGGGTGCTGTTTGATTTGTTCATGGTCTAATCAGGTCTACCCGTGCTTGTGCCTCAGACTTAAACTAATGGTTTGGTAGGTCTGATTGAAAGCAAAGGGAGAAGGAAACTTTTTTTCACTCACCAAAGGTTTGTCTGTCTAAATGCTGCATCAGTTCACTTAAAGTGATTCAGCTTTGAGTGCAAACACTGTTGCACCATTGTCTCACACTGGTTAATCTAGTCCATGTTTCATAGGGAGCTGGCAGGAATTGGGAATGATCTTGAGACCAACGCTTTGACTGTCCTTTAGCAAACCTTAGCTGTGACTTCTTATTTCCACCTCTGTGAGTATAAAGAAAATAAATTCCTCTGTGTTTCCTCTGACGCCTTATGGTCCTTTAACTGGGTTTAACTGCCTATCTGGCTTGTTTAAGGAACATTCCTAAAAGTTTTTGAAGGAAGCCAGTGAAGTTTCTGTGGTGGCATAGGGCCTTCATGGAGAGTGTTTACAGAAAACAAGGAAACAAAACAAAATATCATGTTAAGACCCAAAGAAAATGCAGGAAAGGGTGTGAAATAGCAGAACATTTCTTTTGTACTAAGCCACATGTTTGGATCTGTATTGGCATCTTATCATTGTCAGCATTTGGAGTAATAGTTTATAAACTTAAAATGGAGAAAAATTCCAATAAGCTAGAAGAAAACATTCAGTGGAAAGTCTAGCTATGCAGGAGATGATAAAGTAATTCTTGGCAGAACACAGAGGAAGTTTGAATAGGTCAGTCAGGTCAGCTCTAAGTGAAGGTACCCCATACCTAACAGGAGCCCTTGTTTCACCAGTGATGCTATAGAGAAAGCAAAAGGCAAGAGTCTGAACAAAACCTCTTCCCACCCATCTTGATCAATTTCTACTTCAGTCATTCTGAAACTTCTCCTTCTTTGCTTTCTAATCTTCTGCCCTCCCTGCTTCGGGAGGGCAAACTTGTCTGACAGTGCTGTGGGAGCGGCTACTTCAGATGAAAAACGTGTTTACCCTCTTGGTGCTATCCTATTACAATGAAAAATGACTTAGCATAGATGTGTTGCTTATCTAGTTTAACTGACAGTAATTTGTTTCATAAATGTCCCTCTTGAGGAGTGGTTTACATCTTCATTTGCTACAGCTGTAATAGAGTATGGGGGGGGTGATAAAAATCCCCCAAATGACAGCCTTTTTCTGAGCACTCAGATCTCTCAGAAGAGAGATGGTGAGTTGCTGAACATCAGCTAAGGATGAATCTGCATCTAGACTCTGGATTCCAGTCAGTTTAAACCTAAATATATTTGGGGATATTTGGGTATATCTCCCTTCCTTTTCTCTAAGTAAGCTGAGGCAATGCTTCTTTCAGTCAGGCCTGTCTGTATCTTGATTTATAACAGTATTTGAGGATTGGGACATTTTCTGACTTAGACTTCTGTCTTCTGACAGAAATGCCCATAGTGAATGAGAGTCATTGCTTGTCAGCCTGGCCTATTTAAGAGTCTGTTAAGTGCAGCAAAACTTCTGGGCAAGACTCCAGGAAGGGAAAATGTTTGTTTTACATGCAGGTAGATACTAAATTGTAATTTACTGATTTTTGTCTTCTAATTCCATAGTGACATTCTGGGCTGAATTGTTTTTCAAAGGAGAAAAGTTAGAAGAAATGAAAGAGTAAGAATTATAAAATGTAACAACAGGCAGCTTTGGAGAGTTGGTCAAGAAGAGACAGATAGGAAGTCAGGAGCATTTTATCCAAACTTCTTTTGCGTGCTTCTTAAGTGCGGAAGGCAGAACTGCTGGTTGGCACATTTATTTTTATGCTTTCCCTGATTTGTGCCTTAATGAAAACTAATCCAAAAAGTGTTGCAGAGAAGTCAAGTCCCACTCTAGCCTCAAAAGAAAGTATTCAAGTGAGGCAAACTCAAAAGGAGACAGTAGTATATAGGCTAACGTCTGTGTTCTGGGTGGTACAACCACCTGATTTTCCCTCAATCTAGGGACTGCAGCAACATTAGCAATGTAAACTCACCACTTTTCTAAAGCAATATATCAGTGAGGTGGACACTATTTCAATTTGACACAGCAGTCTTTCATGTCTCCCAAATCCTAATAAGAAGGTGAAGCAGTATGTTAGTGGGGGTAGGTATCTTGTATTCAATCCATTTTAATTCTCTAGTACAGCACTTCAGTGCAAGAGGAGAGACTGAGTTCTCTCCTTTGCAGAAACAGATAATTCCTGGTGCCTGCCTCCCCACACTTACCCGTAATTTGGATAGCATTTATAGGTTTTCTGTCAATTCTGCTAAGGCACTGTACTTCTCCATTAAACTTCTGAGGATGTTACTGATCTTTCCTCATCCTTGAGACTATTCTCCATTTCTGGATTGTTGCTCAACAGTCCCAGGAAGCCCATATGTCCAACTCTGTTCTGAAATTAAAAAATCCAGTAGCAGCTTGTGAATCACTTTATGACAATGAACAAGGAATTATGATAATGAGCAAAGAGAGTCCCTGGATTTGCTGGGAGGGTGGATTACTGGTAAAACTTTCCTCATAACTCGACCTTATCAAGGCTTCCTAGGGGACAGAAATGATCAAATGATCATCTCAAAAATTAGACACTGATGCAGGAGTGTCTGCCTTCAAACAAAAAAATGCAGAAACCAGAAAAATACCTTAACTAGATAAGAAGTTGCAGGAAGCTGCACCCTTTATCTCTGTCTTCTTTTATAATCAAATTATCATGGTTCATAGAGTTTCAGGGATAGTGAAAGACTTGCCTGAGCAGGTAGAACATGGAGAGATTCCACCCATGGGTGTTTGCATTTGAAGGATATATAGGTAGTCTCGTTCATAGAAGCATCAAACTTTGCCTTTGGACCAAAACTAAACAATGCTGAAATTGAATAATTTTCCTATTCCTAGCCCCTTTCTGCTACTCTTCACAAATGGCCATCTCTCTTATGGCCTCATCACTCTGAACTGAGCAAAAATATGAGAAAATATAAGAAGAAAAATCTGGGAATTCAACTATATTCAACTATTATTGTCTCATTGTTGGGGTTGTACAATCCTTTAGCCCTTTCTGCAGTTTGCTATTTAAATATGGAGTGTCTTGGAGCCCCAGGTGGCTAAGGAGCTCTGTAAGTATCTCCTAGCCTTTAAATCACCTGGTTTGGAGTGAGTTGTATATGAAAAAAACGTGTACCTACAGATTTGATTCCTTTCTTTAAAAAAGCATGATAAGAAACAAAACCTGCAAGAAAACTGAAAACATGTCCAATGAGTAGATTTACTGATCAGATAAAACAGAGGCTCATAAGTATTTGCATTTTAGAGGTCACTGAATGTTAAAGACTGTACAAAACCTTTAACCCTGGATTCAGTGATGGAAAGCTAGGAAAATGGGCAGCCTTTGCAGGGCTGTCTTACCCACAGCAAATTTCATTCAATTAATTTTGCTGTTTGAACTCTCTCACTCTAATCTACCTGGCAACAAGGCATTATTTAACTTTTGACATTAGGTCATCCATTGCACTCCCCATATCACAATTATGTAATTCATGCAGACTTTCACAGCTGAAGGAGATGTCTGTGATAGTCCAGAGTGTGTTGTGGTTGCTGAGGTGGCCTGAAGCAGAGACTGGCTGCAGCTTGGAGCTAGAACCCACCTAATGCAGGTGTCAGCACCAGACACAGCAGCTCTCTAAATAAACACATATATATATATATATACTTCATATATATATATATATGTCAGGGAGCAAAACTCCAGGAAAGTGCATGTATAACTCTAAATGTGAATCACAACCAGTGCTGCCATGTTTTGAGGCTGTGGTTGAAATGAAGAGCTTTTTGTCCTCTGTTGTTATTTAAGTGAGGATACACAAGTAGGGTGAAGAGCTAGATTTCTTCCCACTTGCCAGCACTTCAGTTTAAGGATAGCTGTGTCCAAGGGCAATGCAAAACACATGCCAATGAAATGGCCAAAAGGACTTACAATTGTGTTCTCTTCTGTCACACCAAGTACATGCAAGGGCTTTGTTCAAAGCTTCAGAGTGGACAAACTGCTTCAGTTAGGTGTAAACATAGAAACACAGGCAGGAAAATCTTTTTCTCTGCCAATAAAAAGTGAGGAAAATGGGAAAAGAGGATGGAAAAATAAGAGAGAAAACATCTTAATACTTGTAGCTTGAGTGTTAAACCGAAAGGAGAAATGAAAGTCAAAATAACAAATTAAAGCCTGAATATCATGTTCAGTGGATTTCTAATTCTGTATATATCTATTAAACCAGTGCTATATGATATCTTCTCATGGGTTACTTTCTTTTCCTATTCCTTTTCCTTTTTTTTTTCCCCCAGTTTGTATATTGATTTTGTAAGCTAGCAGTGTGTTACCTTTTCAATTTTTTAAAACTTGTATGAAAGCCATATATCCATATTGTAGTACAAAAGCATTAATCCTGTAACATCCCTTAATGTTTCCCTTAGCTCTGTGGGATTGTGGGGGGCTCTAGCGAATGTATATGTTTACCAATTGTATCAGCATAATTTACTTGCTCTTAGTGGTGATGAAGAATTAAATAAACTAATACACAGACTCATGGTGTCCTCATTTGGTTGTGGAAACTGTTTCTGGAGTCTCTTAAATGAATTCTAAGTACTTAATGGTGTCTTTTTATTGTGCTAATTTTCATTGGCTGAAGGTGTGGCTCATCATACAAACGAATTTTTAAATTCAGAAGAAGTTTTACTGTAGAAAGAAGTCTGCCAGAAAGTGACTCTAGCAGAAAACATTTCTTTGGTTTGAGCACACCAAAGCCTGTCTATCACAATTTCCTGGCATTTTTCAATTCTCTTAAGCAACTTGTTTCAGTATAAAGTTATTTCAACCTGTGTCATAGTGACACATTGATGGATTAGAGGAGAAGAATTTGATTTTTTAAAAAAATTACACTATCACGTAAGCAGCAGTAAACTCATATTCCCAGCCCTTTCATGCTCAGCTGTTTAACAGTGACTTTAATGTGTGAGTGTGTGTGTTTGGGGAGAGATGATTAAGACTCAAGTAGAACAAGGAAGCTACATTCCAATTTCTCTGGGATTTTTTTGTGTCCCACTGTTAGTTGAAATCTTAGAATAATTAATTAATTAGTCCATGAAAACCATTCCATCAGTCACTGAAAAAAGAGGGAGATGCTTCACATTTTTTTACAAGATGAGGAGATTGATGTAGGCTTCTGAGATTGTTCGGAGGAAAATTAAGTATTGTAAGGTATGAAAACTGCCAGTACATTCTTCAAACCATTAATGGACTCAGAGACCTAAATCCTATCCTTGGAAAGGAGGCCAAGTACTCACTATTGTTTAATTACAAAAGAAAAAATTTAATTCCTTTTTAATTTTAAAGTAAGTTACAATTTTAGCTTACTGAGTAGTGAGAGAGTTTTGAGATGCTCTGGTACTTTCATGTGAAATGTCTGATCCTGTCAGTAAACATGAGCTGCTTGAGGAGTGTGACAAGTTCCCTAAGCTCCATCATGCAGCAGACAGTTCTGGATTTCTCATGTCCTGCCCACCTCTGTGCTCAGATGCTGGCTGAGCTACAAACAGGCACAGAGCATTTACGCCCTTTCTTCTTGGCTGGGTTGCTTTCTCTGTGTCATTGCATGGCCTTTTTCTTTGCTATGTATGGAGTACATGAGGACTTCGTGCAGAAGAGACCCAAGTTCTGCTGCCACTTTGTGCTCCAAACTTTTTGGGGTGGTGGTTCTTTAGGTGGGTGTGGATGGAAGGAAGCCTGCCAGAGGTGAGTGGGGTGGGATGTCTGCAGGCAAGTGTCTACTAGCAGCACAAAGCCACTTTGAGAACTGTAAGACCCCAGAGCTCATCTGGTGCACTGCTACAGCTAAGTTAAATTCTGTTTGCACTTCATCATCCCTCTGGCCTGCACAGGAGAGAATTGGAATTAATACTCAAATACATGGTAGTTACCCTTGCACAGAGACACACTCACTTCATCCCTGGCCTTGTAGGTGATGCAGCAGCACCTGATTGTCACTGAGAACAGAGAATTTGCAAAATTAACTCTTCATGTTCAGGATGAAACCTTCTCACAAAGTAGCGATCCAAGTTTTTGTCCACTATAATCTTTTATGTGATTAGGGAAGTCACCTACATGAGATCCTCTCTGTTTTTCTTAGTAAGCAGTGCTAATTGCCTCCAGTGAAAGCCAAATGGAAGGAAAAAACCCCTGTAATCTTGTAGTAAAACACAATTCTGTTATAAAATCTTCACTGGGAGCATTTCTGAAGAAAGAACATTACATTTATGGTCAAAAGATACTTGACATTAAATACAAATATGCATACACGGAGAGTGTCTTTTACAGAAAAGGTACCTATCCCTACTGGGTAGCCTGAGTTACAGAAGGCTTTCTTGCTACACAATCACCATTGAAATTGCTGTCTCTATTGGCAAATAATGTTTTTTGTTAGTGTTTTTTCAATATCTGCTTTCTTAGTTAAACTTTTCATTGGCTGCTTTACACAATTTCTACTACTGGAGCAAAAGATGAAATCTTGGATCTGAAAAGGGCAGTAACTATTTTTTTGGTTTTTTTTGTTCTGTTCAGTAGATAAAGCCTTGCAAGACCAAAACGCAAAAAGAAATCTGCCTTAAAAAAATAGTTTTCAATTAATTAACAGCTATTTAGGAGTTATTATGAATTTGTTACTGCAGGTTCTGGAGGCAGAGTAAGTGTTTTGTGTTGGTAATGGGGGGGAAAATATCTTTCCACAATGATAATTAACTTGCATGCTATTGCATTTTGAGATACAGGGGTTTTTCCCCTCCCCCGATATACAAAAGCCCTATTGTTCCTAATAAAAGACTTCTGCACCTATATAACTGTGTGGGGTTTTTCTGGCTGAAAGCTTTTTTATTACATTGATTTTGTTACATCGACTTTTAAAGTTTTATTATTTGTTAAAATTCACTAGAGAAGCTCAGGGGATCTAGATATTAATTCTTGGTGTCCTGGGTTGGCCATATGACCTGTTTGTATCCCCAATCGTCCTCTTGCTTATGCTGGACATTAAGTTCTGCAGCTTTAAGTTGGTCCAAGGAAGACAGTGGGAGTGAAGGTGGAGGAAAAAAAAAAACACTCGCCGTTTGTCTGCAGGATACTACGAACCAAGGCCGAGAGAGCGGAGAGGCTGCATTCCAGCGGACAGCGTTATCTCTTTTCTTTTTTTTTTTTTTTACTCTCACAGGTGTGGGTGCTGGAAGAGCTCACAGCGGAGGGTTTTTCCTCGGATTTTTCCCGGCTTTTTGCAGGGAGGGACTTTGTTTCTTTTGCTGGGTATTTTTTCCTTTTTTCCTCTTCCTGGGACTGATTGGCATCGCGTGGGCCCAGGACACCAGGGAACCCCCGGGGGGGCCCCCCCTCCCTCCTCGCCGACTCCTACAGCCGGGCCCGGCAATTGGCCCCCCCCACTGGAGAACTGAACCGGACTCAGACGGACTCTGAATCTACCATCTCTTCAGAGGAAGGAGAGGTTTCTTTGTTTTCATATTATCCAAATTTGTTTTCTATGCTTGTGAATATTCTATTTGTTAAATAAATAGTTTTTTCCACTTTTCTCTAAGGAAATTCTTCCCGGACCTGTAGGGAGAGGGGTGATTGGAATCGGCTCTCCCTAGAGGAGACCCCCCCCCAGAGGTTTCCTCCTAAATATTTGCCCTAAATCAGGACAAATAAAAGTGCAGTGAGTTTTGCTCCAGGGTGCATAGTGGGGTTCAGTGTGATGAAGAGGCTGCCTGGGGATGTTCTTGGTGCAATAGGAATCTCCAGCTGGAAAGGAGAACCAGCTTCCAATTTCTCCTCAAAGCTTTTATAGCGGAGGTAGTAGCCAAAGAAATGTAACACAAGGCAATATTATTCCTATTGTCATTTCCCCCTTCCTTTCTATTCATTTCTTCCTTGCTTGCTTTCTTCTTTCATTCAACTTTCTGCCTGGGTTTTGGCCTCACACTGCTTTCCCAAAATTGAGTGTTTAAGTGATTACTTGAGAAGAAACTTGTCCATGATGTCTGCAATTATATGAAGTCAGTCTGGTGAATAGTCTTGAAACGTCTGTGGGGCTAGAAGTTACAGGAAGAAATTTTGGGGCAAATTTTGGGGGAATAGAATCCTTGATGGAAGGATCAACATAACAAAAACTTGGGTATGTGCATTAGGAAAAGACACAAGAAAGGACACAGAATGGGGCACTGAAGAATTCTGTCCCAAATATAGGTTTGCCTGGGTGGTTGCTGGAACTGGCTGCAAGGTAAGCCAAGTAGATCTGACATTTAAAAATATATAGGTCATATATATATACCCCCACACACATATATTTAGTGTATCTGACAAGATATACTAAAAAAGATTTATGTTGAATTCAGGACCTGATTTTGGATATATTCCAGATATGAACTGGCCCATTTTCAACGTGGAAAAATGTGTTGAGGCTCATGATATAATGCACAAAGATCCTAAAATATGTAATATCTCAGCCCTGTAACAATTAACATTAGTTCTGTGCACATAGTCCTGCTGACTCAACAGGACACTTTCCAGTGCCAAAAGGGGTGGCAAGACCAGGTCTCCATTTATCCTTAGCTGGGAATGAAGTGCCACATTTGTTGTCTTTGCTGCTGTTCTCCTCTGCTGACAGGGGTCCATCACACCCCCTATATAACTGGGTGTCTCAGAGACAAAACATACACTCCCTCAGATAAAGACTGTTTTGTAAGTAGCTGAATTTGAGCTGGGCCTGGGTTATCACAACTGCTACTTGCTGTTTTATCAGGAAAGTTCCCAAAATAGGCTACTACTCTCTGTTCACATGCAAAGAAAAAAGACCAGTCAATTTTCTTTCAGTGCAGGGTGCCCTGCAACCTTTCACATGAGGGTCACAATAAAGTGGTACAACAGAGTAAGAAAAAGGCAATGGAAAAGGCAGCCACCTTCCTACTTTGAAGCATATATGCCACAGGTCTCTAGAGACTTCATCAAGGGAGATGAAAAACAGTCTAATCCAAGATCCAGAAATACACTTTACTTGCTGTTGTTATTAGCAGCATTTACAACAATGATGTAACAGCCATTATTGTGATTTATGCTGCAGTTTAGTGATACACTCTCAGTTAACACCTTTGTTTCAGAGGCTCTCATGCAGTTTGACGGTGCTAAGCATCCACCTCCCCTGTGTGTGGGGTCGGAGGTTAATCTCAGAGGCTGTCCTTAAGCTCCCTCTGTAGTCAATGGAGCATGACAAGTCCATTCAGAAGGTGATTCAGACTAGAGGGCTAATTTAGCAAATCTGAAAGATGTCAGAAAGGGCCTCTTTCCTTGCTGGATGCTGAGGGAGCTTAGGGAAATTAAGTATATGAGGCTGACTGGAGTTTTGCTTGGTAGTTTGCCCTCCCAATAAGGTTGCAAGCTGCTAAACTGAGGCCAGCACTTCAAAAGTGTTTAGGAGTGAAAAACTGAAGTATCTTATCAGCTCTGAATACCGGGATGTGAATATGTGAAATGCAAGTGGACTACAGTGATTTGCTCTGAAGTCCCAGTGCAAAAGTGTTCTGCCAGATGGAAGGACTGCCCACACAGCACAGCTGAGAGGGACCAGAGAGTGGGGAGCTCACTGCCTCCTCTTTGGCCCTGACACTGGTACTGAGGCAAGGAGAGGCAGAGTCCCAGCTTTTGTTCCCTGTGCTCCGGCTGAGGGAGGGAGGGAGGGAGGCTGGGCTGTGGCCGGCAGAGCTCTGGGCCCTTTGTGGCACACAGCAGGTGCGAGGGGCAGCTCTATCCCCGCTGAATGCGCGGGGGGACGAGGATGCCCCACTCCTTTCAAGGCCCCGCTGGGAACCAGGCCCAAGCCGCATTTCTCAACAGCAGGCCAGGAATTCCTGGGAACAAGCGAGCACAGGAAGGGGCCGTGGAGCCAGAATGGGGACGGTTTGGGAATTGCACTACAGGACCACTCCTTATCTTGCTTTTCCTGCTGACAGATTTAGGCCTGCATCCCACAAGGCGATCAGCATCCCCTGAGAGACCTCAGACTGGTACCTTAACTACTTGTCTCTGTGAAAAGCTCATCTGGACAAAAAATCCCTTTTAAATTGTTCAGTTGAAAGGGGCTACCTAAACACAATTATCCCAGCACCCACAGGCCGCTTTTCTGCACTCCACATCTCCTCTCTTGCTCTGTGTTTGACGTGGCTGAGCTGTGGCCAGCCCGATGCTCTTCCCCCTGCTCCCATATCAGCAGCTGCACTGGCAGGAGCTCTCAGCCAAATGCCTGGCGAGTGGGAGCCTGTGCCAGGACAAAACCACATATTTAGCTCTCTGTGCCAGTGCCAGCTGGGAGGTGTGAACACCAAAGAGAGCGGGCCTGGGGCTGCAGCTGGCTGGCTGTGCTATTGATCCACAGGGTCAGTCAGTGTCAGAGAGCTTCAGAAAAACAGAATTAAGCCCAGAGAACCACAGAATCATCGAGGTTAGAAAAGACTTTTTATGTCATCAAGTCCAACCATTTAATCTGGAAATACCACATCCATGAGTTAGAGCAGAAGGGCTGGACTGCTGAATTTGCCTCATGCTTTTAAAACTTAAAGTGGGTTTATGAAAAAGAGAGAGGGTGACTTTTTACACAGGCAGATAAGTGATAGGTCAAGTGGGAAGGATTTTAAATTAAAAGAATTTGCCTTTAGACATGCAGAGGCACTGTGTACATATCCATGGAAAAAGAAACAATCGTGTGTATAAGAATCTAAATTTTTGTATTGGCAACCAGCATGTAATTTAGGAGCTATTAAACTAACATTCCTAGAAGTCACAACTTCATATTCACAAAAAAAGTCTTTGACATTGAACAACAGCCATGCTGTACGAACAGACTTGGGCAATTCATGGATCTGATTGGTCGTTTTCAGTCATCCCACCCCAGCAACAAAAGGGATTACCACTATTTACACCAGAAACTCAGCTCGAACTATGTGATGAAAGGACAAAATGAGAAATTATAAATAAACACAGGATAAGAAAGGTGACAGGCTCACAGTGAAGTGCACAAAGAATATGAGCCACCAGAAAATGAAACTTTTAAGCTTTGTTTATAGATTGGGGGAGGTTTTGCCTGGCAAACTGGAGAGATGACAGGATAAGTTTTCTTCCTACATTTGTCTAGTGCTTGCAGTGCATACCCTGGCCTCTTGCGAGGGAAAGCATCATTGTCTGAGAAGTTTGCTTTCCTCGTCTGCCAGGTAGGCTTGCAAAACAGTACTCACAAAATCAGGCAGACTACTGCTCCAAACAGTTAACAGCTCTGCATCAAGGGATTTCAAAGAGCAGGAGAATGGGTTGAAGGTACCTTTTGGCTTGGAATGAGAAGATGAAATAAACTCTTGCTTAGCATCATTCACCACTGCAAACATCCAGCAAGATGTGAACATGCCATGCTCATATCTTTCCAAGAGCTTAGGGACTTCAGCTCTCTTCTCTGGTGAGAGACCTCTGCTCAGGTTCTCTGCTCTCTGTCAAAGCTCTTCAAGCTACTTGGCTTCTAATCTTCACCTCATCAGAAGGTCTGGCTCCAAAACACATATTTAACAGTTATAGGATGGAGCTAAAGGCTTTTCTCCACTCTGTGTGAATTCTTTAATTAGAACTTTCAATATTCCCTTCTTAATTGCTTGAATGTTGACAATATTTAGAAGGAAATCTTGACCTTTTTTTCTGTGCAACTGAAAGAAAACATAGTGAATGAAGAGCTATCACTAGCTGCTTTTCAAAGAAGCTGGTCTGGAAGAGTCCTGAGCCCTGCTTCAGAATAGATATCTTCCTTCTTGGCCCTCTGGGAAATGCCTGGATTTGATCTAATCCTGAATATTCTTTATCCAACTGCAGCATTCCAGGGGAAGGATGCTCTCCAAGAGGCATCATGTTTACAAGCAGCATTTGGAACAGGTTTTATCTCCATTTCTCTACAAGAGTGGGCTGTAAAAAAATGAGGTGGGATCGTGAAGAGAAACACAGTTGATGTTTTCAGCCTACTTTATTTCTTTATCCCCTGTTTGCTTTAATGACACCCTGCAGAGTTAATTTTCTATCTCTCCCAGGTGGAGAATGTATTGGAGATGATGGTTTTATACAATGTTTATGCCAGTCATATTTTTTAATATACATATATAGATTTCAATATATAGCCTAAATATATTTTTACCTGGCTTATGTGTGCATTTTGTGGGTTCTCTATTAAAAACTCAGTGTATGGTTAAGTTATGGAACTGTTTCTATTCAAGTTGTTTTCACAGTAAAATATCTATCAGGTTCAAAGGACAAATTAATAGGAAAAATACCCCAAAACTTTCTGATTTGATAAATGCAAAGCTGCTGTCTGTAATTTAAGAAATATTCAAGATGTAGCTGTTAAGTTGGCATTACACACGAATTAGGAGTTAAGAAGTTGCCTTCCTTGCCCCGAGTTTATTTTTTTCCCCTGATGCCACTGGTCACTATATTGACAACTTGTAATGTTGGGATGATGTTTGACCTTTAAAACTGCCTCACAGTACCAGCCCCACCAGGCAAAACAAGCCAAAAAAATAGCAGATGAACCAAAGAAGTTGTGGGACAATAACCAAAAAAAGAGAAAGGGATGAGACCAGAAAACTTTCTGGCCATGTAGAGGCATCACAAAGAGATTACTGGACTTCGTCACTTACCTGGATGTTTGCCCTCGTGTTTTTTGCAATGTTTCCAGTATTTAACTGTAAATCATTGAGTCTCATCTGGCAACATTTATTAAACAACATTTCCTTCTGTTTCCCTGCCACAGCAATCTGGTGTCAGTGAACACAGTGAGGCAGAGTTCAAGGAGAGCAAAGAGAGCAGGGAGCCCCGAGGGAGCAGCACTCAGAGGCATTCCCAGGGAGCCTGGCAGTGTGTCCTGCTGCTGCAGACCACAAAGGTGGGGGATGCTGCCCTCCTCTCAAGTCTTCTGCCCCTCTCTACTCTGGAACCCTGTCACAGAAATGAGTAAAGCCTGAAATTTCATGTATCAGTTCTATAGTAGTGCTTTTAAGCTGTCATATTTATCTATATTCACTAATATATTTTTAAATGAGCAAATAATTCTCAAGCATTTTTTTTGTTTGTTTTGGTCCTGCTCTTCTATAAGTCTGTTGTTCCTGAAGAGCTCCTACATGCTGTTCTACATGGGTGCTTTCATTACTGGAAATTAATTGGTAGCATTTTCCTGCAGGGATTTGCTGTTTGACTTCTTGGTGGCTTTCATCTATGCACTTGCAGCATGGCATGAACTAAGCCTGGGTCCCTAAGTGAGGCTGTGAAACTAATAGAATTGCCTTGCTGGCATAAATTATAACATTTTCAGATTCAAAAATTGACATAGATGAGCTATTTATTCTGACATTATTTTTTTTTTTTGTCAGCAAACCACACTGCTGGGTGCTTTCCAGAGAGCTAACAGAAAAAGGGCATCGGTGCATTCAGAGGGAACCCACTTACAATCTGAATTACTATTAGTGGAAGACATTTTACGCTTGATTTAATGAGAGCTTTTGGTTTTATCTGAGGCTCCATGTCTTTTTGCTTTTGGCTAAATTTCCACTGAGCTACATGGAAACCTGACAATCAGAGGAATTGAACCATCATGCCCTCATTTTCAACAGTCACAAAATTCTTTATTTGAAGCTGGGAAATTTCAGTAACAAGTGAACACCCCTGCACAGATAATTATTTTTCATACTCTGAAACATAAATGGGAAGGTTGTCTTTCTGTCATGGAAATGTGCTTATCTATTTTTATTTTCCTGTAGCTTAGTTGCAATTTGAACCTGTTTATAAGGTGCTGGTGTGTACTCTGAATGCAAACCAGCCACTGCTCATGGGTTGGTATGTCCTATGACCCCATGAGCAGACAATAAAATTGTGTTACTCTGTCCATACATTGCTGAAGAGAACATAAGCTTTCCAGGAAAATGAAAAAATCTATGCGATTCAGAGGACTAGTAATAACTTGAAGTTTTATCTTCAGTTATGGCTAAAAATATGCAGTTGACCTATGATGCAAGTGAACTCGATCAAAAGACACATCATTTGCTTATAATGAAATGAGTTGCTCTTCACTTGTACATCATAATTGAATACATCATTACTGATTTTTTTTTCATTACTCCCATTCTTTACATTGTCATGTGATTTTCAAGACAGAGTAAACTCCATTAATTTATCCCCTCTTACTGCTGTAGCTGTGAAAACACATTTCCAGCTTTCAGCTGTCTCTGCTGTTTGAGATGGCCTCCTTCTGCAAACACAGTGACACCAAGACAGTCTGCTGTGATTTCCCAGGTATCCAGCAGGAAGCCCAAGGGCTGACTAGCTTTCCCAGCACAGCCATCATCTCCTCCACAGAAGGAAAAGGCTAGAAAAGATCACTTACTAAGTGGACTAGATAAGATGTTTTGGTGGCAGACAGACTGTGCCTGTTGTGCAGGCACCAGAGCTTTATTTTTATTTTCCAAAGGGTCCCTGCCTCATTGATGCAGTGCTTTGCAGAGTCACTGTTTAGGGCAGCTTTTAGCTGGGACAACTTCATGGTTGCTTTTATCCTCCCTAATCTGTCAGCACCTGTGGCTGAGCTCTTCTGCTTGGCCACCCTCAGGAATTTCCTGCTGTACTTGCCATCAGGTGACTTACATTCAATTTTTGCACATCACAGAATTATCCCTTGTCATCTTTACTGGAAAAGCAAGCGAACAGTGAGACAGTGTTGGGAGGAAAACAGGGCTGCAAGTCATTGCATTGGGCTGATAAAGCCTTAGACAAGTGACAGTAAATCTACCGCATGGACTGTGTAAAAAAGCCCCACACTACCATCCTGGGCATTTTGCTTTATTTAGTGCCCTTTTTCCATCCCAATGTCATTTGATTCTGACATTTATACCAGGGGAATAATGAAAAAGCTTTCTCTGTATAGATTTCTCCCTAAGCTCCATTGTCTATGAGCAGTTAGTTGGAAACCAGACAGATTGCCCTGGGACACTAATTAATGCAGAGCATTTACTGACATTACATCACATTAAAACCAATTACACTTCCATTACACCCATCTACTTTTCCCTTCCTGTATATGTGCCTGTTGAATCCAGTCCATATTTAATTTGGGAATGGATTAGCTAATGAGGTGGTAGAATCAGTCTCTAGCCTGGCAGCCAGGCAGTGAAAGCTATCCAGAAAACACTTTCTGATTTGGAAGTTTTCTCCAAAGGGCAGCAAAGAAAAAAGAAGCTGGAGCAGGGCCTCTTCATTAATCCAGCTTCTCCTAGGAACAGTCTGACCATAGCTCCCCTCATGTGGTGAATTTTCTTCTTTTTATTTATTTATTTATTTATTAAATTTCATGATAGTGGGGGATGACTGAAAGAAAAGTTACTGAGAAAAAGCATTTATGCAATAACTGTTCCAGAATAGAGGAAAGGTTTACATCTTCACAAACGGACTCCAGAAAAACGTGCTTTAGTTAAAAAGCAAATGTTCTGGGATCAAAGTGATGCTCCTGAAATATTCTGTTGGTGGAATTTTTCTGGAATAATTCTAATTCTGTACCTAATGCTCTGTTCTTGTAATTTTTGCACAGGGGCAGAAAAGAGGTTGCAGCATCCATAGTCAAGCAAACATGCTGTGCATAAAGCAGGTCAGTGTCCCACTTGCTGGGACAGAACACACAGTGATAGCTAAAAGTGAAGCTCAGAGTTCTCAACAAGGATCTCTCAGGGAGGAAGGGATACTCAGGGGAGGGCACAGAAATGAGACCAAATAAAGGAGGAACAAAGAAGAGAAGAGGGAAGAAAAAGGGTGATGTAGGTGCTGTTACATCAGCAGTATTTTATTTGCTGCTTAGTGTTAGTCTTGTACACTTCTTTGGTCGGGCTGTTCTTGGTGGCTGGCTTTTTGAATAGTCACAACAGTTAGGTACAGCTGTATTTAGAACTGACAGCTGATTTTAATAGCTTGTAGCTTTCAATCATGAAGGGAAGAGCAAACAAAACCTTTTCTGACAATAATGTTTACACAAGTCCCAAAGCAGGCTACTTTGTCCTTTCCTACAGTCAAAATAAAATAAACCAAAGCAGACTGTCCAAAGAAGGGAAGAATAAAAGAGCTTTTTATCCTGGCACTTCTCTCCTGTTCTCCACCCCCTATTCACTACAACAAAAAACTGACTGAATCATGAAAGATGGGGAATCCAGCATCACAGATTACAAGGACATGCAGCACATCCACTTACTCTATCAGGCAACAGAACTGCCTTCTAGTCCCAGCTCCAGGCAGCCCTTTCAGAGCCTTGTTAGCAGCAACCTGGCTGAGCATGGCAGCTTGACAGGGCTGGGCTGATCCCTATTGTGTGGCCACTGCTTTTCATCCCCACTGCTGTCACTCTTCCGTGTGGCTGCTGTGAGTGGCAGTGGGAAGGTGCTGCACTTTTAAGCACAGGAGCTTTCTGAGGTGAAGCTGTGAGCAGCCTCACAAATGAGTATTTAAAGAAGTGGTAGTCACAAAATGGAGAGATTGCAATTATAATCCTCACACCAGTGTGGATTCAGTCATGAATCCAAAACACATTAGGAAATGGTGAAAAGAGGAAAATGAGCCACTTTAGTGCAGAATTCAGTCTCACATATTTTTCATTCCATGAAATCTTTATTTTTCTTTATAGATGGACACAGCTTGCTGAGGGACGAGTATTTTCTGTTTCTGATTTAGTGTTTTTAGCTTTTTACCTCTAACATTGTACTGAATTTTTGTTTTATTTCAAAACAAGGTACATGAGAAGGAGGGAATATGTGTGTGTGAGGTTCCCCATTAAATTATGATTGTACTTGTTTTGCACTTTGAAAATATCATATGGATAGCTGAGACAATTTTAATCATAATATCTCATAGGCTGGCCAAAGAATCATGCAGTTCTTTAGCTACACTATTGCATGGATTAATTTACTCTGTTTATAATAGTGAGGCTGCTGCGGTTACCTGAACTCCATGGCCTAGAGGTTACCTGAGAGATGTTATAGTCCATTGCAGGTGTGGCCATGCACTAAACAGTAGGTCAGTGAATTATAGTGCAGTATCAGCCAAAAAAAAGCAGTAATAAAGGGATTTGGCAGTAGGCATAAAAAGGACAATGTGAATTTTGGATGCTGCAAAGATTTCTAAGATGCTGGGGAAACAGCAGCCACAGCTATTAGCAACAATCTAAATACAAGTCTGTGTGAGTGATAAAAAAGGCGACAGCACAGAAGCTTCTGCTATTATTAATCATTGTAGAGATGGAGCAGGGAAGGCAGGGAATTCAGGGTCTGGTTTGTTGGATTTGAATGCATGGAGGAACTTGGAGCTGTGACAGTTTGGGAGGGCACCCTGCCACAGTGTGCCTTACATTTTGCCCTTCCAAGGTAATATTTAAAACTATAGAGTGTGAATGCACTTGCTAGGAAGATAATTATATTTAAAAACAGTCCAAAAACATTCAAGCTGCCTTCAACCCTGTCTCAGAATGGCCAGTGTGCCCAGCCCATCACCAAGCAACTCGAGGGTACACAGGGCTTTTAATGCAAGGCATTTCAGCGCAGTCCAAAGATGCTGTCATGACACATGCCAGCAGTGATTCACTGCCTGTCAGCTACCACGTGATTACCTCCTCCCATATATCTCTCTAATTATTGCTTCCTTTTTCCTACATATAAAAAAAAATCATTGTGTTCCCGTCTTTCCTGTATAAAACCATCAACTTGTCAAAAAAGAGAGTACCCGGTAAAAATTTCCCTTTTTTTTTTTTTCTTTTAACCTTGTCTGGCTTCTTTCAAGCCAAGCTATACAAAGCTCTAGTGCAGCCTGACAAGTCCTAACTGCTGAGATTACACAGACACTGGGGGAATGGTGGTGGGAGGGAACAGGAGAATTGTTTCTGTAAGGGCTTTGCTGCAAGCTGCTGCATTTGCAGGGCATCTCACAGACACCTTGCAACTGAGACAGGGCAGGCTGCTAAAAATGGAGCAGAAAGAGTCACATTCAACAGGGAGGCAGTGTAGGCATAGAAAAATATGATGGTAAGTCGTATCCTTCAATGTAAGAAAAGCTGCTGATCTAAACAGCCAAGAAAAGTGAAAACTTATTTCTATAATGAGACTTGCCCCTGGAAAGGAAGCAGGAGGTCCTTGAGTCATTATTTGGGGTGTTTTATTTTGAGGCAGAGGACTCATTTTACTGCCTGAAACTGGATTGAAGGATTACTGTGCTACAAGCAGGCCATCTGTCCATAACTGTATTAGACATGATAATGTTCTTTTCTTCACAGCTATTAATACCATGGCTCCAGTTGGCCTGCTCCTCTGCATCGTCTGCCTGGATCTGCCTGGTAAACAGGCGCTACAGGAGACTGCTCTATTCCTAGGATAAAAATATTTTACCAAGTCGAAAAACTCCCATTGCAGGGTTGGTGAAGGAAAGGGAGCTTCGCTCCTTTGCCATGCAAGATGCAAACCCCTGGTAGCTGGAAAGTTTTGTAGGTCAGTGTTCAGCAGCAGAACTGGACCTCTTTATGCTGGTGCTGTCATTCAGACATCCATTGCATCAGGACACCACTAGATCAGGACCATGCCTTCTTACTCTTACCTTTTCATGTAATTTAGAAAATTATTAACTGAAGAGATTTGGAGAGGCATTCCTTATTTTTACCTCCTTGTGCAGGTCTCCAGCTCCCTGCCAGGTGCAGTTAGAAATGTTGGCACATTTAGGAAGAAACATAGTGTTTTATGGGTTATGCAACAATGGTGGGGAGCAGAGACATGATGAAAAGAGAGATCTGTAGACAGCAATCTGCTTTTGTAGCAGGTTATTTGCCTCTTTGGTTGTGACACCTTTATTTTGCCTAAGGAAGTAATAAGTAGCATTTAATCATCAGAATACTCAGGGATACAAATGCTCTGTGATTATACTGGGACTTCCTTCTGCCCCTATCTGGATCAGCAATTGTGTTTACAGCTGGAAAAATGTCTCTTCTTTTATCTTTTCTCCTCGGTTGTTACCTTTCTAGATGGCAGATAGGAGCTGAGCTTCTTCTCAGTAGTTGTCAAGCTCTGTTTCTTAAACAGAAGCTGCTGTAGGAAGTCCTCTTTCTCTTAAATCAAGCAGATTCACTCAGGAGCAGGAAATCACTCAGGAGCCATCTTGCTCTGGAGATTTTTTTGCAGTTTTCTGGCAAACATTTACCCTTCATGTCACTTGATGAGCGCCCACCAGGGAAATTTCGGCTCTTCATCAGCTACAGTTTCAGAATTCTCCTCCAGTGGGCGTCCAGATGAGCACTACCTTCACTTTCTTCTACATTCTCTAAGCTTGTCTCCAGCTCCTGATCTCTGGTTTTCTTTTGCCAGGAGCTCAGAGCTCCTGAAACTGCTGATGGCAGGGCAGAATTTGTGGAAGAAACAGTTATTTCAGCAGCTCCTCAGAGTAATGGACATTTCTCTGGAAGCCACCCAGCTCTGGCAGGCTGCATATACCAGAAAGGACACAATTTCAGGCTCTTCAGAAAGCCTTTCCTTGCTTTGCATTTGAGCACCTAGTTCACCTCCTGATGTAAGAGCTGCAATTAGGCAAGAAAAGTCAGTCTCTCCTCTAGTCTAGACACTGATTGTTCTTCAAGGTATTGAGTGCCTAATGTAGAACATTCTTCAGTCCTAGCCGTGCCTTTCAGATAGTCCTCCTTAATCTTTATTCAAGACCATAATCAAATCCTCCTGTGTTAACCTCACAAGTCTGCAGAAATGTAAGCTGTGCTCAGGGAAGATTGTCCTGATTGCTGCCTGCACGGTAGGGAGGATTGCCCTGATGCTGAGCTGCAGCAAAGGGTCTCCCTGTTCTGGTACCCACCTGGGCAAGCACTGTGTGGACACAGAGCAAACTGAGCCTGGTTCACCAGGGCTGCTGCTCTTCAGGCAAGGGGCTGAGAGCTGGATGAAGCAGTGACTAAAAGAAGCCTGCTGGGGGCAACTGTAGGAGCAGGAAGAGCTAATTCTTCTTTGAGGGGGCCTTTGGGAAGCAAACAGTACATGAGGATGGGGATAGCAAGGAGGAGCACGCTAGAGCAAATAGCTCTGGGCAATGCACGGCTTCTTGCTCCCTCTGCCTGGCTATTATATTGAGACACTCCCACCACTTTAGTTTTTAAACTGAGAGATTCCCCAAAGTGCAGGTTTTCCTAGTCCAGGGGAATTAAGTTTACAAAATGACAGTGCATGCAGTGTTGTTATAAAAAAAAAAAAGAAAAAAAAAAGAAAAAAATAGGGAAGAACATTTCTAGGGCATAATGGTATCATTTTGCCAATATTCTCTAACTCAATAAACAAGCAATAGAGCATTGATTCATAGCTAGTTGAAACAAGAACCACAATTCTCACTAATCATTTCTGATTTGACAACAGCTGATGGCAGCTTTTATTTACCAGTCTCTGCTGAGCACACACCTGCAAGGAAATGGACCTGTGAGTTAATGTATTATATAGACTTAGCTCAGGAATAATTTGTACAAATTGATTACAGAGGCCAAATCAAACACACAAAGCCTGCTCTGACAGCAGCCAGAGAGGCACAGCCCTAGAGGAGGTAGGTGACTTCCCTTGCAGTTGGAGTCCACAACGTGCCCTGCTCTTCCAGCTGAGCCTAGAGTGAAAAATATAAACCATCCCTTTGCCACAGCTATTTTTGGTAGTGAGTTCTCGCTTTCATCTGTAATTCCCACCTGAGTAAATGCTCTTCACTACAAGGAAGGATTGCAGAGCTTAGCACCACACTGTGGGATGACAGGAGGAAAAATGATTGAAGACACCATATGTGGGGAAAGTAAATATCAGTGCATTCCTGGTGCCAAAGAAGAATTTCTCAGTTTCTCCTTGATTCAGAATTTCATGGAAAAACATTATCAACATTCTTGATGGGTTTTCTCTTTGTGGTAAAATGCTTTTGCAGTTCTATTTCTGACGTAGGATGTGTAGGGCTCAAGGGTAGTTAAGACTTTACATTGAAGGCCAAATTTTAATATAAGAGGCTAAATTACTGTGATCACTGCTCTCTCCAGGTACTCACTGAGCCTTTTAACATAGCTTGAGTGGGGATGTTTCACAAAAGGTATTTCAGGTTTGTCTCCAGTAAGCAACTAAACCAGTTCTGAGTAAAAAAAAAAAAAAAATCCTTTCCCTGCAAATTGTTGTCAGGTGATTTATAACACTAGTACGTGTGAGCCTAAGTCAGCTTGATTAACAGCAGAGAGTGAACCGATTTTCTGCATGCATCAGATTATTTGAATAGAGAAACAATCTGAGGGGCTGTAGCTATTCCACTCCTGTTTATTAGTGCAAGAAGGGCTGATTATGCCTCTGGTCTGAGCATGCAAGTGCAGAGTGGATGTTGATGGACCCAGGGAAACATCTGGTATTGTGTCACCAGAGGACTAGACAGTCCTTACACAAGCTAATGTGTAATGTGAAGGAAAATGATTTTCAAGTGATAGGGATGGTTTAAGGATGCATGGGAGCCTCTGGGTGGTAAAGCCATGTAAGTGTGTCTTGTGATGGACTTTGGCACAGAAGAGACTTGCTTTGTTAGGATCAACATGCTCCCTAAAAAAGAAAATTCTGGTCACTCACCAAGTCCTCATTTGGGCTGGAGGAATCTGTTTTTTAAGTTTTAATTCCCCCTTTCAGGAGAAAGAAATGTATGAGTTGGTTTCTGGACACATGTAAGTTTTCAGTTCTGTCAAAAGGAACTGCCCTCTTGTGGATCTCAAGTATTCCTTTCCCTTGCCATGACCAAACTGCAGCAAAGATATGATGTGATACTGCTCTCTGAAGCTTTCTTGTCCTCAGGAAAAATATTTGAAAGCTCAGATCAAGCAAAACAGAGATGTCTTCTAACCTAAAGAAATGCAATCCCATGTGCTAAGTGAAAATAACCCACTTGATGCCTTTTCTAGAGAAGAAAGGAACAAATCAGGAAAACGGCTCTAAGAAAACATTTGGCTGTGCACAGCACAAGAGATGGTTTGCTTTCTTCATCTGAGTGCAGACTGAAATCTGGTCCCTAGAAATCTCCTCTTTCTCCAGTAGGATTTCATCAGCTGTCAATCACCTCCAGAAATATTCTCCTGGTAGAGGAAAGTGGATTCCTTAAATGTATGAAGAAACCTATGACTAAAATAGTAGATGGTGCAAACTTTTGTTTTCAGTTTCTACTTCTGAGGTACCAAAAGGTACATTGTGCATTGGGGAGAGTAAATACAATTGCTACAGACAAAATGAAAATGGCAAATACTGTCCACTCTGCTGGTTCTTATCCATATATTATTAAGCAGTTTATGTGTTCTGCTGTCACTAATTCTTTTTGAGCATGTCTTTTTCCCTCTTCATTTTGCACTCATCCTGAATACATGTGCTGCAACAAGGAAGAACTCTTCAGCAGATGTTTGTGCTTTGTGGACTCTGGCACTCCATACTTGGATGTTTCTTGAGAACTAGAAATCCTGACTGGGATGTTTCATTTTTCTTACATGAGCTATGGGAGCACCACAGAATAACATCTAATTAGTGCTAATTCCTGTAGCCTATATTAAAAATAATCTCTCAACTTTGGGGATAGAACATACCCTTATCAAATTCGCAGATGCTGCTAAACTGAGGGAATGCTTAACATGCTGAACAGCAAAGTTCCAATCCAAAGAAACTTCTCTGAGTCAAACTTTTCTCAACAGTGGCAAGTGGTACAAAAAAGGACAAAAGTCACATGCTGCTGCTTGGCAGGTTCAGGTTGACCATTAGAAAAATCTTCACTGTGAGGCTGGTGCAGCACTGAAACAGCTTACCCAAGGTGGTCAGGGACTTTCTGTCCTTGGAAGTTCCTGGGACTCAGCCAGGCAAAGCAACAGCTGATCTGATCTAGTGCTGGCAGCAGCCTTGCCTTATGTGGGTGACAGGACCAGAGGCAGCCTGAGACCTCTTCCAGCTAGCACTCCAGTGCTTGTATGAATTCGAAGGATGCAGTGAGACAATGTAAAAGAATCCTGATGCAGTCAAACTTTAATTGAACAGCCCACAGTTATGAAGTGTTACTGAGAAGTGAACTGTGTCTTCATGTACAATGGGAAATCTATTTTCCCAACTGTGCTACATGTATTAAAAGCTGCAGCAGAGTACATGAGTCCCTGATGAGGGAAACTTTTCTTACTGGCTTGTGCCCCAGTTCTGAAAGACTCGTATGACATATGTATAGACTTTTTTTAAACCTTTGCATCTATTTGTTGCTTGGTTAAACTCCAAAAGCATGTGCATAATTCTGTAATGAATCAGAGGATTTGCAAGTCCTTAGCTGGCTTCTGGTGTGGTGGTTGTTCTGCTCCTGAGGTACCTCAGCTGTGGCTGACTTTGAAGAATTAGGTCAGAAAAACTGAATGTACATTTTACACTGAGCACATCTGTGTCCCTTTTTCAGGTTACTGGTTCACAAAATAGCATCTCTGTATTCCAAGTGAAATTTCCATGAAAGTACAAGCTGCCTCTACCTTATCTTCCCAGAAGGAAAATCCCCCAACATGTGCAGAAGTGATAGCTATTTCAGCTGGGAGTGTTTGCTATTCCTTGCAAAATACAGCCAAAATAGCTGAGGAGCATTTTAAAAAGTAAAGAGAGCTTGCAAGTAATCCATGACATGCTTTAGCTCTTCACCATATTTCTGTCTTGTTCCACTAAAGACAAGAATGTTATCACTCTGGTCCATGCATTATTCATAGGACTCATTAATTTGCTGTCACACGGCCAAAGTTATTTTTTCACAGTATCTCATTTCAGTATGAGTGAAAAGTGTAGAACCTAAATTCAAAGCATGTTCTAAGCCTGTGAAAACCTTTTCTAAGGCTCTTTTTTGAGTAACCCTGCATAAAACTTGAGGGAATGGCATTGAGGGATCTCATTTGACTCCAGTATTTGGTTAATATGTATATTTGTAAGAATGCATGCAATGAGCTTAAACATCTTGAAACTCAGATGCCCACTGCCCAGTTCAATGTACTTTTCGAGAATTGTTTCATGTTTCTCTACTTGTTTACATAATTTTTCTTTTTATATACTTTTGCCATACTCTTATTCCACAGAGAGAGTGGTTATACCAAATGTAGAACAAGCCTTTACTATATTCAAACCTCATTATGTGACCATTATTTTCTGATAAGCTTGAAAGGGTTGCAGGATGTCAATCATGGCTAACAGCAAGTAAGTAAGTTAGTAAATCTTCCACTTGACAAAGGCTTCTTACCAGTAGACAGAAAAGAACTACAGTAAACATTACATGCATGTAATCGAAAGGGGAAGTTATGGAGTGCTGCTGACAGCTTGTATATTTGCTTCCTTTCAAAAATGTGGTACTTTGAGGCTTCCTAATTTTAACTTTGTCTTTTAAATATGGAAAATTTATATGTCTTATTAACTGAAAAATGTCCTGCAAATCCTTTAGCCAGCCAGTCTTGTTGTCCAGTATTGTGTCTTTAGTTTCCAACATTGATATTTGTTTAGGGTAACTGAGTTTACATTATTTAATACAAATTACTTCATCCAGGAAAGTAAGAATCACAGCATTCAAGTAATGTTTCTTTTTGCTTGATCTTCACTCATGCTTTAATTTCCATATCATTTATGTGTTATAGGAAGTCAGAGACAGAATTAGTGTCAAGAAAAACCAGAAAGAAAAAATTGCTCGAACATGCTAGATTCTCCTAGAGTCAGCTCCTTCAGCCATTTAATTAAATACATTTGTACAAGGTTCTTTCTGTCATATCATTTTATCCTGAAGCTGTGATTTAGTCAAACGAAGGAGTGGAAAAGTACAGTGGACCAAACACTTACTTGTGCCTTTTCTGAAGCTCTTGCATTGTCCTGTTTTCAGCCCACTGGACAATGTATGGGGCTCACAGGCTGCTTTGCACCTTTGCCAGCTGCCCTCTTTGTGGTGATAACTCTCATTCATGCCTCCCCTTCTCCTGGAGCACAAGTGGCCCATTGGCAACAGGAGTGGTGCATCTCAGCAGCTACTCCTCTGAAGGACTCCTAGCTGGACCTTCAGAAAGGGTGAGATCAATATTTAAGGTGGATGCAGTTACCCACTTCTTTATGGTAGCACACTTTATGAAAGACCCATGGGTTTTGAAAAGAAATCGTGCTCTAAGCAAGTAGGGATTAAAAAAAAATGTTTGGGCAGAGGCTTCCATTGAGTATTGCTGTTAATCTCTGTGGAGCTCCTGCTCTCTTTACCCAGATATCACTGAGTTAGTATAAAGCCAAATTCATATACAGTTAGGAGACTGCTTTGTGGAATATATTTTTCTTTAAACAATTATTTATTATTGCCATGAATACTTGATGCTAGAGATACCATTTGGTGTGTGGCCAGGGATAAAGACCCATAAGAAATTACGCATGGTTTAGAAAAAGAGGATGGAAGTGAGGATGATATCCATGTCCAGATTGTGGACACCTGCACTAGGAACATAAAAGAGAGATCTTCATGTGAGTTGGGTGCCTTAGTACTCCTCCTAATCGCAGGAGGATCAGTGTTTTATTTAGCTTTTTTATAAATATCTAACAAACAGAAATTCCTTTAAGGTACTTGAAGCATCATTGCACTGTAAGTATGACACAAGACACAAAGGAACCCTGTGCTCTTCAGCACATAAGTGAAAGTTGGGAAAGATACCACAGGATAACTGAAACAATAGTATGTGGACAAGTGGACAAGTCCTAGACCTCCACTGACTGTGGGGAGTTCAGACATCTGAACCACAGGTAAATCCATGCAGGCAATACTTCAGACATCTGATACTGAGTTAATGAAAAAGTGACTGAAGAATATTCTTCACTGAAGTTGAGGAGGGTACAAAGCCATTTTATGCATACGCCTAATGATCCATTAAAAAATGTGTTCCAAATTGTTGGACTTGTTATAGGTGAGGCTTTAATTGATAGTTATAGTGATCCAAAATCTGATCTCATTATGTGTAAGTGTAGCCCTTCTGGGTGATGACAGAGCTCAAAGAGTCCATTCATAAAAGTCCTTAACTTTTGTTCAGTGATGCCTTGATGGACATCTTGGTGACTTACTAGGCTCTTCTGGATTGTGTAGGAATAAGCCTAAGTAGTTGTAAGGTTTCTTTGGGCTCAGTAAGTAACAGAGTTGTCTTTGTTGCCTTTTGTAAATGCCCTGGGTGTAGACTCCCTTCAGAGAAGCAAGCTCCAGGGATGTAATTAGATCCTCCATGTGTGTGGATGCACAAGGGCTGTTTCCCAGGGCACAATACCTGAAGGCAATCTGTTGAAAAGTTGGTTTTCTCAGAAACTCTGAGTACTAGAAGAATCTTTTTTGCTGGCAAGATTTTCACTTCCAACTGTGCAAGAAACTCATGGATTTAGGCAAAACAGCAAAACATCTGAGTTTTTACCCTTGCACTGTGTTGTTTGGACTTAGGCCAGATGCTTCAGGATCTCTATAATTCCTCTTACACATCTTCTATACAGCCCATTTTTCTCTTCCTTGTGTATTGCCCAGTGTATAAAACCAAATTCCTTGTCAGCTGAAACTGGTGAATTGACTTCTGAGAGATTTTGTTCTGATACCAATAATCTTTTTAGAGGCATCTGAACAGGCTCCTTACCTGTTGGATCTCAATGTTATTATTCCTACATAATTTTTAAAAGGTCTAAGCGTCCATACCATTATCTCCTGAACTGTTCATCACCTTTCTCACTCGGTGTGACAGTGACATTCTGGTCTTTGCATTGCTTAGTCAAAATCTGTGCTCAGGGAGTGAATGCAAAAGACAACAGACTCTCAAGGAGAAAGCACACAGGAGACACCAGATACTATTCAGCCTGTCTCCTGGCCCTAATCTGTATCTGCCCATTGAAGAGCACTCTGTTATATCTCCAGTTTAAAGAAGCTTTCAGTATTACACTCATTTCATCAAAGCCATAGTGATTTGCAGGGGCTGACAGCCTAGTTATGTTCAGATTTTTAGAAACAGCCCAGCAGAAAAGTGCAGTGAATGTAAAGGATTATCGAATAAACCCTATTTGTGGTTTATTCTATTACATATCTCACTGGTGTCAAAAATGCTTGTGTGGTTCTCTTTGAGGGAATAATTCTTCCATTTCAATTTTGGTTTCTTCATCCTACCTGCTGGGTTATTAATTTTTTTCCCATAAAATTTCCTTGCAGCAGAAGACCATAGCCTCTTAGGTAAAACACCCAATAGGCAGAAACTGCAATCTGGCCATTTTCAAGGGAAGATCAAATTACACACTTTGCTGTATAAAGCACAAACAAATTTTAATCTGGTTAGTGCTTATCTATTTTTGCAAGTACATCACTTTGGAAAGAGACTTGCTCAGCTAATCTGTGGCTGTCATGGAAAAGTAATTTTTCCTCCTCTGAACCAATAACAGGCACCTGGCAAGCTTGCTTGTGCACCCATGCATTCAAGTCTAGCAGTTTCCATGGAAACCCATCAAACTGCCGCACCAGTTTTCTAACATGCTGCCACTTCACAAACACAGGACAAGTTGTTTTGCAAAAAATTCCTCTGTAATGCTGTACTGTTTTCTCTAGAAAATTCAACAGGACTAAATGTTTATACATTCAAGTGGCAAGAATTGCTTCTTATTGCAAGTAAAGCAGCTCATCTACATGAGAACGTTCAGGCTGAGGCTTTCAGAAACTCACTGAAAAATACATTTTAGGCTATGGAACACCCCATCTTTAGGTGAGAAAAAGGAAAGTTTCTTTTAAAATGTTTATATTTGTACTTTGGTTTAATTAATATACCACCTATTTCTCTGGTTCCCTTCTGGGAAGATATTTGAATTCTTAATCCAAGAAGCCAGACACAGCTGCTTCTTTTGCGAAACTGCCATGCTAACTTTCAAGTTAGTTTGATAAAGTTGTTAAAGGAGTTTAAGAACTTGATCTCTATGACAACAGGAGATGGGAGTCAGAGTTTCAAGAGGTCTTGTTTACTCTATGGCTTAAGGCCCATCTAGTGACTAAAAGAAATCCATGGTTTCTTTGGTTATGAATAACTCAGATTTCAAGTTGCATCCTAACATACCCAACAAACAAGTTTTCAAAGGAGCTTCAGAATCTCAGAGGCACAGACTTGTCTGGTAGCCTCTCATCTCTTTCCAAACATGTAGGTTTCTGATATGGTCCAACACATATAATCCTCCTAGGATTTCTGTCCTAGTAGAACTCATGACATGTACCCTCCCACCATGCAACTCAGCATCTATTTATTATTCAGACAGTAGAAAGTGAATAAATATCCTGACATGACCATTTTTTGATTCGCACACTGCTCATTTTCAAAAATATTCCTGAATATTAGAGGCTACCAGCTCCTATAATGAGGAGCATGTTCTGAGAATTTTTAACAATATCAAGCATTTCCTGCATTTTTCTCTTCCTTATGCAGTACTGTTTTATTAATATCAGCGGTTGACCTACCTCAAAACTGGAGGAGTATCAAAAATCGTGATTTCATCCTGTGGAATAACAAAAAATAGTTAATGGTACATGTGAGATGAAGCTCAAAGTATAAGTTCAAAACCAGGACAATTAATTGGCAGGAGCCACAGAAGTAATGCACAGCAAAATTTGTGAGAATGCTATGTCCACTGAATTTTTGTAATAGAAATCAGATGAAGTTTGTAGCTGAAGGGGCATAAACTGGATAAATGGCTGTTTATCAAGAAACATCTTTCAGCTGAGGAAATGGAACAGTGGATACCGTAAAAGATTGAATACAGTTAATATTGGCTTGCTTAATGGAAAACTTGGCCTACACTATTAGCTTTAATTTAATGCTAATTCACCCATTTAATAACAATTGATATTAAACAGTTTCCTATTTAATGTTAATTGAAAATCGCTGGTCTCCTGTTCCAGACAATATTTAACATCACTTATTTCCACTAGTGACAGAAAATGCATGTTTATAGTGGCCTGAAAACTTTGCAGGAAATATAAAGTACAAAAGAAGTATAGATCAGTCAGTCGAACTATACACTTCAATTTAATTGTGTTATTATTTTAGAAATTACCATAAAAGCCCTAGAAACATAATTAAATGCCACAAACCATGAAGGATACACTGACATGAAACTGCAGTGGCTGCAAACTGAGCCATACTTGAGTTCGCTTCCTTTTTTCTTTCTGGTTGAGCATGGACATAAAATGGTTGTAAAAAGGAAAGGCATTCTGGTTTGCCTGCCACCTTTTCTGGATTTAATCATGTATTCACCTTCTGACTTTCTAGGGAAGGTGCCACTGACCTGCCAACAAAAACTGATGGCATAATGCCTAAATTTACATTCACTATTTTACTAGCTCTATGAATAGACACTGAAAATATTCATTATGGATTCCAGACTGTCTGTGAACTCTAAAAACATTCTCTGCACCCTACAGCTTCTCCCTATAGGTATCTACAAGATCTTTTTTTCGATCCAGAGTGTAAG
Source organism: Petroica traversi (assembly GCA_025920805.1). Lineage (NCBI taxonomy): Eukaryota > Metazoa > Chordata > Aves > Passeriformes > Petroicidae > Petroica > Petroica traversi. The sequence goes on along the minus strand of JAHLSL010000102.1, from coordinate 575,401 downwards.
TATTTTTGGAAATTAAATTCTATTTCTACTGAAGGTGTGCTTGTATCTCATGAACTACGTGTATAGACTGTTTATAAAATATCTTTGTCACTTCCCTTGTGCATGTACATGCCCAGAGTAAAAAGAATATGTAACACCTGAGGGTGGGATTGGAAAGTGAAATATTTTCACATGTACAGGTAAGTACATTTGCATCATTATTTATATGTGGTCTGTCACTCTAGCTGTCTAATCTGCTACCAGAGTCAGGGTTTTTGTACCTCCCTCAGTCTAGCTGTACTTCTTTGCCATAATTTTGTTTCCCAGGATTTGACTCTACTTTGACACAAATAATCACAGTTATATTTTCTGTGCATTATCTTACTGGTTTATATCAAAAAGTACAACAACTCAATTATACTATTGCCTGTTTCCTACATGCTGGCAAAAAGCTCTAATTGCTTTCTGCCAGTTGACCCAGGCATGGCTATTTCCTAAGTAATTTCTCTTCTCCAGCAGAATAATCTCCCTCTGAGAGTACTCCCTCCTTATTGTAGAAATGTGTATTTTGGTGGGTTATAATTAATAACAGTGATGTTATTAATCCCCACAGCATTTTCTAACCTTTCAAACAAGAAAAAAAAAGGAAAAAAACCCCATAATTTATAATGTTAAGGAATGAAATTATGGCCCACTCCTTCCCTGAGGGGAAATAGGTTTCCTGCAAAATTCTCAATTCTTTCCCACAATGAATAGAGCCTGTAAGAGCCTTTTAAAAACAAAGCTAATTGTAGAGGAGTGGGAGGCAATACAGATGGCATTACTTTACTGTGGGCCTCATTGCTCTTGCCCATGGAAAGTGAGGAATGAAATTCAGGGAAATGCTAATGGTAATAAGTCTGTTTTGGACAGGAGCTGGCACGCCTGTTGTGAGCACCACTGACAGATCACCCTCTTTTCTGATTCTGATTTGTGCTGACATGCAAACATCCCTTTATCTGAATCAGTGTGAGGCACTGAACGCATTGAGCTGCTGCTTTCCCACTGCTTGCATTGATAATTCATCCCCTGCGCTAAAATTTGACAAGCATAACACTTGGAAAAGGTCAAGTTCGGGGTCTCCTGAGATTATTTTTGACTTTATTTTTGACAGAAAATTAAGGAAATCAGTAGTCGTGTGCATTTTGCAAGTCCGTTAAGCAACTGAGGCCCAGCAAGTTGCTGTTATTAGTAGGATTAGTGGTAGCAACCTTTCCATAGTTAATGGAAGCCAGAGTTGACATTGGAGTCTGGTAAACACAGAAGGGCTTGAGTCACAGCAGGGAAAAAATAAATACACACAACAATTGATTGTGGACAGATAGGGGCTTTCCAAACTGGAAATCCTACTGCTTTGAAACCATGAGACCATGTCCTGGTAGGGTCTTCAATCTCTGAGATATCGGCATGTCAGAAGGAGGCACTAAGGCTTTAGTGAGGTTTGCTGTATGCTCTTCTTCATGGTGACCTGAAGTCTCTGAATTGCTGGTCTAATAACAGTGGTATCTTACCCAACTAGAACAGGAGAGTAATCTCCACTTCAAATATGTCAGATTGGAAAGTTTCAGGAAACATCCAACACTAACTTTTGCAAAAGGCAACAGTAGGGACAGAAATACTCCTCCAGGGAGTAAATCTGTGGGCTCACTCATTTGTGCCAGCAATAAATTACAGCTGTGGTACTCCTACTTACAGTAACAGGTGTGATCTGAGAGGAGCCAGCCTCAGTGATGAAGTTACTTATTCAGTAAATATGTCAGACTCCATTTTCCATATGCACCAGAAGAAGAAAGTCCAGTTAATTGAAACTCAGGTAAAATGTAAGAACTCTGTGTTAGGAAATGATCATTCCTGGGAGAATAAGTCCTCCTAAATTAAATTTGTAGATGTGGATTGGAGTCCTCTTTCCCAGTTTTACCTGACTGATGTTTGTCTTTACAGAATAGTTACAGAAAGAAAAGGAGGAATGAATGTAGAAGGAATACTGTGAACTTGGTATTAATGAAGGAGAACTTTGACCGAGGGGAAGAAGGAAACTCAACAGAGAATTTATGGAGTGGCTTTTGATGATTTAGAGGCACCAATATAGACTCTGGCCAAATCAACATAAATATTACTTATTCATGCAACCCTACAGATTTTTTTGTAGTGGCTTGATTTGCTTTCATAACTTGTGTTGGTTTTACTAAATCTTACTTTCAGATAATAGAGGAGGGTTCACTGTCTTTAAGATCATTCCTGTTTTTTAGGTGTTGATTTAGTCTATTTATAAAGGAAGATAAATCCTTTACAGTGAAAAAGAGCATGATATGGGAAAAAACAGAGCTGGATCAAGTGCTTGTACAGTCCCATAGGCTAATTTATATTTTTTGCCAGAGTCAGAAATCTTCTAGCCATGTTTTCTTGCTGTCAGCAGCTCTGCCTGTGTGTCCCAGCTCTACCCATTCACCTGACCAGTCAGCAGTGCTGATTCCTCCTGTCTGCATATCTGGCTCCAGCACAGCACTTCCAGGACAGGGAAATACCTCCTTTGCCTCTTGGTACTCTTCAGCCCAGTTTTTGGTGGCTATCTTGTAGCAGTGCCTTTCGCTGCTGTTGCAATAGTAGCAAAAAGTAATGTGGGAAGACAAGAAACTGAAGTCGAAGAGAACTGATTTCACTTCCAAAAGGAAAAAAAAAGAAAAAGTGCTTTTTAGAAAAAAGTGATCTCAAAGCAATTCAGAAATTGTTGGAATTGTAGGCAATATGGTGCTGTTTTGTTTCCTACTCAATTTCTGTTTTGGCTGTACAGTATGTCAGTTTATTTTTTATTTATAATTATTTTTAAACTCACAGCCAGCCAAGCTAAATGAGTTCTTCCTTAGAAAAAGGCTATAATTTATTATGATTCATCTTTTATGCCGTGTAAACTGTCCCAGCCTCAGGCATTTGTGCCTTTTAGCACCTTGTGGCTCACAGAGCATAGTGATAAACCTTATATACCTTCAGAGTCATATCCTGGGTCTGCATTATCATAAAATCTTCCAGACTGAATCAACACCAAAGATGGCTATGATAGGAAGGAAGGAAGGAACTGTCATAGTAACAAGAGATGAGATGGAAAGAAAAGAACTCATTTAAAGAAGAAAAAGGAAAAAAAAAATCAGTCTCTTAGGAGGTGAAATAAAACTTGAGTCTTGAATTCTGCTGTGACTATTTTATCCTTCTTGCTTTCTCTAAGGGTGATTTTCTGGTGAAATCTACCCATACAAGTAGCTTCTACAGTATACCTAAGGACTATGGGGACGTTTAAGAGGATGGTTCGGAAAATGAGACATGATTTGAACAGTACTGGTTTCAGCAAAGTTAGAATCTTGAGATGGTAATTAAGTCCACTTGGAAATATTGTCAAGAACATGTATTTTCTCTTAGGACCATGGCATTAATGTGATTGTTGGTGAATCCTTTTAGTGTAAGTTTTGGACTTATCTGGGGCTATTTGTAGTCACGTGTAGCCACCGCTCTTCCATTTGCTGACCTTTTCACTCACTTTACATAAAGGATGACAGTGAGGAAATACACCTGTGAGATTTCTGTCTGACTTGTGAGCATGTGGATGTGCACTGTGCCATGAAGAGCTATGAAAATTATGTCATTGATGTTACAATGTTGTAAATACCTGGCATAGCATTCTAGCTCTGAGGCTTTAAAGAAATATAACATCTGCTGGATGATTTCATTGTCACAAACAACAACTGTCAATGACAGTGGGAGGTGACAGAGGAAAACCATCAGTCTGATTTACACTGAATTCTACTTGCAAATGTTCCCATCTGAAAGGTTTCCAAACAATTATTATTTCTTTGTAGTAGAGATAACAATATTTTCTCTTCTGTGAAGAAGAGCACAGTGACTGCGTCTTGTCTGCAGCCTTGCACTGACAAAGGCAAAGTTTTAGAGAAGCCTCATTTGTCATTTTGCTTAAATTTATTGAATTGCTCTGGATCCCACTTGACATTAGCCTCCTGGTCTGCCCAGGCAAAAAGCCTCAGCACTCAGTTGCTCTTGAGCTGGAGATACTTTCTCACAAGATCCTTTGCTGAACAAAAGCTCAGAAATAATCACTTAGTTCTCTTATCTGTTTGAAATAATGTGATGTCAATACCCTTGGGTTGGAATCACTCTCATGGGTCAATTTTTTAATATTAGAAGGCATTGGGAAAGATCAGCCTATTTAGTGCAATTATTTTGCAATAGCTATTTGGCATTGCCACAGAGGAGCTATATTTTATTTATTTTAAATGTATGCAAAAACTTCATTTTTCTTATTTCCTTCATGACGTGCCAAAACTTCCCTTTAAAGGGGCATTGAAAAACATAAACATTAAACTGGAAGAATAACAACTTGCAATAGAAAAAAGTGGGATTTTTTTCCCTTTAGTATGGAAAACAAAACATGACAAAAAATTGTCTTTTTTGTAAAATCTGAAATACAGAAGCGTGTGCTGTAGTTGTTGACTGCCACTTTCAGTCTACAAAATAATTGATATTGCCTGCATTTAGTATAATTGTATAGTGGTGTAAGATACACAAATATACTTATGAAATAGATGGATAAGGCTGCTGTTGTTTGTTTCATTGAGTTATCACATAAATAAGGAGTCCGCAAGTGTATTTCTGTGCCAGACAGCAGAATCAGGGGCCACACTAGAAATCGAAATCTCAGCTCTTTTCTAATCATAGGTCATAAATTTATCTCACACTAATCTTATAGATACTTAACAATTAAATTGGATCTTGCCTTCTCTGAAGCCATCTCCTCCTTTTACTGCATTTGATCTACTACTGAAGAAAAATTACACTGAACTTGTGTCATCTTTAGCAAGATATTATCTTGACATCAAATGCAGGGTCAAACAAGGGTAGGTCCTTATTGCAAGAAGAAGAAGTAGCTTTTACAGGAAGCCTGTCTGGTGAAGTAAACATTCCCATCACTCCAGGTTCCTTCAGGGGAGGGCTAGCCAGCAAACATATGTTGTTATCAGTTCCAAGTGGTGCAAAGGCTAAAGGAAAAGCAAAGGCCAGATGGCCCTCTATAATACACCTCAAACACGCTGAAGCTCAAACAGATGTGTCAGTTTGGGAGTTGTATTTTTGAAACACTGAAAACCCCAAAACAATAGATAAAAAGTATTCTAGGAAAGCAATATGTTCTGTTCTGCTAAAAGAATATTTGATTTTTTTTTCTGAACTTGAAGCCATCTAGTAACCTGAACACTTCAAATGGCATTTCTGAGAGACAATTCCTAAAATGTGAAGCACATTTTAAACCATGAATGTAGTTAGGCTTGGAATATTTTCTACTGAATTATGGTGAATTCTCTATTCTTGAAAACTCTGGCATTAAAAATTATCATTGTTCCACAGAGGACATGCTTGTCCAAACAGAAATAATTCAGTCCTGAAAATCACATGATCTCTGTTGTGCTGTTGGCCAGACTAGACTGTCACAGCAGCACTCTGGGATTATTTATGGATGTATCTGTGAGGCTCTGCTTGCAGAAGAATCAGCTGCTCATTTCTGTTGAAGAATTTTTATTCATGACTAGCTTTAACTTTTTTTTTTCTCAGCATGTACCAAACCAAATTCTAATTACCAATTTGTGGGGGAAAACATAGAAATATTTGCCTTCATTTTCTCATGCGGATGTTTAGATGAAAGCTAGAGGAGTGGATGGGAGAGGCAGGAAGCTGTAGGCAAGGGCTGTCCCGGTCTTTCAGGTGGGATATTGTGTGATGAATGCCGCATGATGCTGACTGTGCTGGAAGCCTTGACAGCTCCATCTGACAGTCACAGCCACAAACAACAGCAGCACACACATCTTGTTTAAAGCATGAGAGAACACTTTTTGCTGCTGTTTCATCTTTGGGTAAGTGTTTGTTTCTTGATTCTCCAGATAAAGCAACTGTTGAAGTTGCAAGGCTGCAAGCAAAAAAGGGGCTAGGAAAGGAAGTGCAGCATTCAGCAGATTCAAAATTCCTGACACCAGCAACACACTAAAAAAGTACAAAATCCTTAGTGTTGGTCCTCACACGCTACAGTTTGAGAACAGTCATTATCCTGTAACCACCTTTTCTCTGCCCTGTCTGTAAGCAAAGAGGCACACAGACCTTTTCATAGAATCATAATCTGAGTTGGAAGGGTCACAAGGATCTTGGCTCTGCACTGGGTAACCCCAAAGCCCACACTTCTGCTGACATTTGAATGTTTATGTAGCCTGCAGAGAAGTTCCAGGCTTTTAAGTTACTGCAAAGTGCACCCAAGATGATGAAATTTGACTTTTCATGTTGGAGATTAAATAAGTCCATGAAATTCCTTTGTTGTTTCCTATACCTCAAAATTTTGTCTGGGCTACTACTCAGGAGCGTTTGTAGTATTTTTGTTTGAGGAATGTTTGCAATGAAGGCGTAACTTACTTGTTTGTGTTGATTTATAGTCTCTCAGGACCAGAGCAATTAAATTGTTGCTGTTTAAGGTGAATATATATGGTAGGAATTGATTTATGCATAGAAGAATTGATTATGCAAGAGCTTGAGGATGAACCCAGTGGAAAAATAAATACTGTCAATGTTCTGAAATCTCAAAATGAAAAATGCTATGACTAAACCCATGATGATGCTGGTTTATATAATATCTCCTTTAGTGGAAAGAAAGCATGACATATTCACATTACATTAATTTTGCCTCCCAGAAGCGCCTTTCTTAGGGAAATGGAAAATTTTTTTTATTTTTCTAGAAATGACTGCAGGGTTTCTGTTTGGTTGGTTTTCAAATTTTCAGTGTAGTGGATAAAAGGAAAAATTCACTGTCAGTATTTCCATCTGTGAAATGCTGCATTGATAAATTAATGACTACATATATACATGCTTTTTTTTTTTCTCAACCACCTATAACTCTTTCCTCCCCTCATAAGTTAATAAGTTGAATGAGCATAAAATTCAAAATAATACTTTAAAGAGTCTGTTGAACAAACATCTTTTTCAATAATTTGAACTAGGTTTTAACTAAAGGAGTAAAGAAATAAAACAAGAAAATGAAAGAGCAAAAAAAAACCCCCTTAGCTATCCATCATCTCTATCAGTTTAGCTTTTATTAGAACTCTTGTAATTTGAATTAATCTCTGCAATGGCTTCAAATTTCTGATTTCATAAATTATCTTAATTAGACTTGGCACAGTTACTGCACCCCCCGATTGTGATCTCTTACAAGGTGTCAGGGCGTGTCATTACACTGAGAGCACGTGACAGAGTTAGGGGGATGTGTCACAGCATCCTAAAGGCTGTCTGTCCCTCTGTCTTTGGAAATATGAAACAACTACACTGCAGCACTGGTGAGGAAAGGCTGTAACAAGTCAAAGATGCTTCTGAAATGTCATCCTTGTTGTGTCCTGATGGACTGGTACCCACTAACCCTTAGATTCCGCATGGAGAAAAATTCTTGTCTGTATTGATGGGGAACTGACTTAATTTAGATGTCATGCAAGGAGACCCTGAAGGGTGCAGATTGATTTCAGTCACACTGAATGTTTTTACCTGATAATATTTAAGTAATTCCACCTTGTTATTTCCTGCATATCTCAGGGAAGTTGAAGTTCCCTGAAGCTCTACTGCAAGGCAAGAATGAATACAATTCATTTGTCAAAGTGTCACTGACCCATTTTATAATAACCTGTGTAGTAGCCACAAGATCCAGATTTATTTCCCTAGTGGGACAGTGAAAGCAGTTTTATTGCAGGTAAATTGACACAGGAAGCAAGCTCTGCCTTTCCCTTGCAGGGCTCCTATGGGCAGCAACCACGACAGGGCCATGGGAGTCTTTGAAGGAAAGTTTTAGTGCACAACAAATAAACATTCCTAAATTATCAGATGCCACCAGGCAACCTACTAGAAATGTAAGCCATGAAAAGAGGTGCACACCAAACTCTCACCCAGGAGTCAGCCTGTGTCCACTTATAGGCTCACAAACACAATATATAGGCACATGTGCATGTGCTCCATGCAATGTAAGAGGAAGCAAAGGTTTTCCTGTATCACTGTAACAATAAATGTATAAAATCCAATTACTTTCTCACCTTCAGAATTTAATATCCACACAGGGAGGAGCAATTAGGCAAGTGTTAGACTTTATCATGTCAATATTAGGAGCAGCATGTTAACCTTTAGGGAAGATTAAAAAGGAAGTTATAGCATTGATATAGGATATCAGGTGATATTCTGAGGAGAAAGGGAAAGTAAGGAAGAGCTTAGAGAGCCCTTTCCCAGTAGATTTCTGTAATTTATGATCTCCAGGAGTATAGAAGAAAGGTGTGAATGAGCTGGAACTTTTGGATGTCTTTCTTTTCCCATGTGGCATGTGCCATCCCCAAGACAAGCAAACCTCTAATTATCTCACTTGCTTTAGCACTAAGGATGTTTTTTAGGAAAAATGTGTTTCCCATCCTTCCTGCATTTAGTGGAAATAAGATACTCCTATTGGCTTTGTGACATTTTGCACACTCAATTTAAAAGAGATGTTTTATTTTCTTTTCAAGTGTCTTCTCTGTTAGCTTCATACTTTTGAGACTATCCACAGGGTAACAGCATGATGATTGTTTTCTGAAATCCTCTTGAAGTTTCATTAGATTTTGCTGGATCTTGTAATAAGCTCAAGAAACTCTTTGAGACCCATGAGTATAAGTGCATTTATTTTGCTAAACTTTATTTTCCTTTCCTCTGTTGCCTAGGACTAATATTTGTTTTGTGTGATGCTTTGTAAATGTGTTAAAAGACTGTGGACATACATAGAGGGAGGTGACTGCATTTAATCAGTGACTGACTGCATGCAAAGAACAGTATTTGATTTCTCCCTCATATCACCAGTAAAGGAATAAAGAAAGGTAGGGAGAAGGTGGTGGTAGCCTCAATCTTTCTCATTAGAACCTGCAAAGGAATTATTGTCTACATCAGCTTCAGTGTTGACATAGTCGAGTTGTAGCATAAGCAGCCCAGTCAAGCCCTTCTGCCAGGCTGGCTTGTACTGGGGCAGAAAATAGAGAGACCTGGGATGGAGGAATTGTGGAGGGCAGCCTGAGCAACTCACACTTTCATGGTGCTTGGCTTCAGAAGCCATCTGCTCACAATGCTTTCCTATCACATGCCTGTGTTTCCAATGGAAAATGGTTCATGTTTATAATCTTGATTTATCTGTTTCCCTCTTGCAGGTATAGAGAGAAAATGCAAGGCAAGGCAGAATCAGGCACCATGCCTGGGATCCAGAACATGAAATTAAACCATTAAATTCGAGTTTCTATGCTTCTGCATTCCATTTGAGCTATCAGGCTTGGAAAGACATAAAAAAATAATTTTCTTCATTGGGTTTTGTGATGAGAACATAGGGACAGAATCAAAGACCATTTCTGCTTCTCACGCTTAAGGGGGGGATCTCAGCCATGGTGATGTAAATACATGTTCTTTTCAGGGAGGTAACATATGCACCTTGGCATTTCACTAACAGTTCATTAATCAATAAAGAACTGACTTCTTATGCAAAGCTGATCTTCTAAAATTTTCATGATTGCTTAATGGAAGGGACCAAAGAAAAGCCAGCCAAGGCCTGTGGGCTATTTGGAGTTTGAATATGACTAATTTTTCATTCACAATTAATGCAGCAATGCAGTCTGCATGAACAAATCACATGTTGTCCCCGAAATAGTTTTTACATGACTTGGAGACACACAGTTTTGTTCTTTGATTGTGTAAACTTAGGACAGTAAAAGCCCCAAGGGATCCTAGAGGGGACCTGGCTTAGATAGTTTGTGCCAACTAATTCCAAGTGAAATGTCATAGCTGCTGATTAGAAGCATTCATTAACTTAGGTTATTTTTTAAAGTTTGTGCTATTTCTTTCTGTGTTTTTCTTTTAATTAAAAAATTCAAAGCCTCACTAAAGCAGAACACAGAACATTATCTTAATGATTTGTAAATATATAGGAGTAAATGTTATTTGGGATATATCTTCCAGAACAGAATAATTTCCTTTTATGAGATTTTTTTCTTGCAGGATTTGCCAAGATGGCACACCAGACTGAATGGACTTCTGGTCAAAGATCATGTGTGAATTAATAAAGCTATCAATCAATACCAAGCCTTTTTATAGTTCCAAGAGTAAGACTTTCTATAGGACAGTGTCAGAAATATTATGTGGAGATCATTGTGGATGGAACAAGATAAAAATGGTGATAATAATTTTGCATAAATGAGAAAAAATAGCTGCCACTTATGCCAGAATAACTTATTATATTAGGAATTTAGACAACTGGGACACGTTATGGACACAGATCAGAAGAGTTTAGCCTGTTCAAAAAGCAGCTGAACAACATTTTATAACCTACTTTGACTAAGATAAAAGAGTACTCTGATATTTTACCAACTTAAATAAGATATTTATAGATATAAGTTTATGCAAATAATAAGAAAGACAACTACGGAGACGATGCTGTTCTTCTATTAATGATGTGCTCATTAACAGATTCCCATCTTTTAATACCTTAAAAATACCTCTGTGTCTCTAGCTCAAGAATTTAATATGCTTGGGTAAGGTTTCTGCCTTAGTGAATTAAATTCTTTAGAAACAATCTTTACATTTACTTTGTATAATCTTTCCTATCGCATGCACTTTTCAGTGTAATTGTTGGCTGCATACCCTTTATATCTCTGTAAGACAGGATATGTATGAGATACTATTTACTTATTTAGTCATTGCATTGCAGTTTCAAATGAAAATTCTTTTCATCTCTTACAGTTGCTTGGGGTGGGTTACTTGAACTCTCTTGGTTCTCAGCTAATGTCAACATGTGGGAGAAACAGAACCTGTCTGGTTCATGTTCTTTTTTGCTCAAAACTTAATTGCTGCATGTGCAAGGAATGTGAAGCACTGCCAAATGGATAACCCCATGGAGACTGACATTTTAGCTTGCTGTGGGGTGCTTGTGCCTGGGATGAAGCAAATTCCAGAGCAGCAGGGACCTAAACGTCTTTGAGCAAAATCTGTCTGATTTTACTGAGTATCTCACAGAGCTCTGGCCTTTAATCCAGTACAGAATGAAAACAAGTTATTTTCTAAAAATGTAATTCCTGTTTGATATTCTAGTTCCACGTATTCTACTGATCAGGAGAGCATTGCTGGAGGAAATGAACTACCTCAAGGCTGGATTCCACCCCCTCCTTAGCTCAGTCTGCCCAATAATTTATGTAGTGCTTAGAAAGAGCAGCCAGGCATTACTCTAAATGGAGGGAGACCTGTACTTGTATTCCTACTTAAAAATCCATCACATTTCTCCCTAAGCCACAACCTGTTTTCTTTGAAAGCTTGGAACAGGCTGTCTGAAGTAAACAGGGGTTCATTGGTTCAGCTCAGCTGGAGTGCTGTTCTCCACAGACATTGCAAAAACTGAAAACTGCTAAGCCAGTAGCTGCCTGTGAGTGTTTTCTCTGCTGCCACCTCACCCTTCACAATGTTGCCAGTATTTTACCCATGTTTTGTATTCAGCCTGACTCATATACACTGATCACTTTCTTCAGCATCATCAATACCAATTTGGGGTTTTGTTTGTAAAGGAGTCCAAAAGGAGTACCTCAATAAAAAAAGGAAAATAAAAATCTCATTTTATATTTTTATCTGTTCTAGGAGCTGAAAATTGAGGGGGAAAGGGACGTTAAACTTGAGTGCTACGCACACTTTTCCACAGAACAGTCTTGATGCTAGCCTTTGAAGATTTACTCCCTTTGGGGATTGTCTCTTCCCCCTTCCTCAGGAGCCTGGATCAGAGCTGTTTGCCCTTGAAGGCTGCTTCTGGTTAAGAGGAGTTGTCCTCCCACGCTCTCCACAACTGCTCCTGGTAAGGATGAGTGAATTAAAAAGCCAAAAAGCACTGTGAATGCCAGAAATATTATTCTCCTTGTGATATTTTAATGAGGTTACAGCTTATGGTAATCAAGAAGTTCCCCACTCTGGAAAAGAAAATGGGTTTATGCTGATCTGCTGTGACGCTGATTGTTTTCCTGGTGTGAATTGATGTTATGCATGTGTAGCAGCAGCCTCAGCCCCTTGCTGCTGGCCTACGGCTACAAAGCTGGGGTTGTGAAATGGGTGATAGAGAGCCACTCCTGTTTGATATGAGCTGTGCAGGTGTCTTTTACAGGCTTTTTAGCAAAATCTTTCCCTTTGACCACCACCTCAAGGAATGAACAGATCTCTGTGTTTTCTTTTTGCTCACGGAGTGGGTTTTGAGACCAAGAACATATTATGCCTTTTCAAATAAGTGATTAAATTGAATGAGAATCTTCCTGTTGAAATATAATTTTATAAGTAAGTTAGCTCTCTCTCTTAAATACTGCTTTCATAGAAGCTGTCTGTTTTCCCTGGGAATTTTATTTGCATGTATTAAGAAACTTGTAAAACCAAGAGGCTGGGCTTGCTCTACAATAAAGGGGTAAGAATGCTGAGCAGGTTTGTATAGAAATATTTTAATTGTGGGATTTAAGAAAAACCCACAAAAACCAAATATCATTGCTTTAAAATTTAAACTCTAAAACTAACCAGGAACATATTTCAGTGTATAGTATAACAGTTCTGCCAGTAGAGATTGGGGTAGCCTGGATTAACCTGTAATCACAACCCTTGTATATATTATAACACTGTCTTATTTACTCACAGTTTGCTTTTCCATGCAGGGTTAAACCCTGCTCCTTCAGCCTGGGCTCTGTTGGCTCTGGAACTCTACTGGTTTAAGGAAGATGAACAAAAGGCAGAGGAGAAAACACAGCTTGTTGCAAACTGGCAAAAATGAACTTTGCAGAAGGTTGCATTTCCAAGAAATACTTTTGGGTGTCTACAAGCCAAAAAAAAAAAAACAAACCAAAACAACAAAAAAAACCCCAAAGAAACCAACACTGAAAGTTACTGTCTTTTTAAATGGAGGGATAATTCAGGAGTCAGCAGCACAGTGAAAGGTTCAGGGATTGCTCTCTTGAGAGATGGAGTTTTCTTCTTGGGAAAAAATGCGATGTGAATAATTCTCCTGTGCATCCCGAGATAAATGGGAAAAAGGGACACTGATGTGAGGGACTCCTTCAGGGTGACAAATTATAAGTGTTCTACTGTATCACAAAATCACAGAATATTCTGTGTGGAAAGGGACCCACAAGGTTCATCAAGTCGAGCTCTGCAGTGACTGTCCCATCCAGGGATCAAACCCACAACCTTGGTGCTGTTAGCACCATGCTCTGACCAACTGAGCCAGGATTGCTCTATATTGAAAAGAAAAGCTCCACAGACAAATGTGTATGCATCCTATAAGACTGCTCATGCACATCTTTGAAAAGCTGCACTTTATAGAAATTGTGAACAGAATTTCAAAAAGTACAAATCAAACAGGAGAGACTCCTTTGTTAACTGGGATAGAGTCACTTCACTGCTTCCTAACATATTTCTGGGAAAATTTCTCTGTATTAGGAGGCTGGAACAAATTCTGAAATAAACAAGTTGGATTGTCATTAAAAGAATCCACACTGAACGTTAAATGCTACCATGAGCTTGAGACAAATAAGAATCTGGCTCTCATGTGATTTGGGGCATGCAACAGCTGAAAAATGCCTTCACTTAGAAGAATTGTACAGGACCTAGTAAAGCTCTGCTGTATGCCTACACGGACACATTCTTTCTCTGTCCCTCTTTCTCTTTGCCTGAGGCACAGTAATTATATCTGTATTTTGGGAAAACAGGCAGGCCCTCCTTCCAGTCATATAAAATCTCCTATCTGGGCTTCTTTCTGTTTCTTGTCACAGGGAGAGGGAGAAGGCTGTGACTGATTTCAAAACTGACTGCCTGTGTGAAGAAATGAAGCTGCAGGAGTGATGAAGGGTGTTAATGCTAAGTTCCAGAGCAAGAGAGGACTTTGAAGTTGTGGGATGTTTCACATTTCTCAGAGGCCTGGTTTTCCTGAATGGAAAAGATAGCTGGTAGGTGATTAAGAACTAGAAATCTTTCCACTGCAATTTTTGGAGTTGCCTTTTGAGATGCAAGGGCAAATCTCCCTGGGTTTCCTGTTGTCCTGTTCCCTCCTCTTTGCCCATTCCCTTTGCTCAGTTCCCTCAGCTACATCAGATCTGGAAACCATGTCTCTAGCTGGAAGGATGAGGTGTGTGGGAACTTTCCAAAGCTGCACGTTGATGACAGCATAGGGGACTCAGCTGTACAACTACCACCATTTCTTCAATGCAGCTAAATGCAGGGCTGTTCATCTAGGAATGAAAATTGCAGGCCTTACTTATATAAGATGGAGGCTGTGTTTAGAAATCGTGATTTAGATAAAGGACTGAAGGATCAGAGTGAAGAATCCTTGCAATATGAGCTCTAAGGATGATGTGGTAGCCAGACAAGAAGCTAAGCAGTCCTTGATTGTATAAATAAAGATCAGTCACAAGCAGAGCTGCGCTTACGACCGTGTGTAGCAAGATTATATGCAGCTTTTATAAGTAAACCAGATCTGAAAAGCAGCAATTTTGCAGGGTATTTGAAGGTATAGTCATTGTTTTTAGCCCTGCAAACCAAAATTGTCTGGTATTTGTTGTGTGAGAGCTAAAGCACTCAAAGACATGCAAAGCAGTCTGTGGTGAGTAGTGGTTTCACTCCCCTGGGACGTCATGGACTTAAATTCACTGGCTGAGTTGAGTGTCCAACGGGTGCCTTGGAGCCTGGTACATCTTGGCACCTTGTGCATTTGAGCCTCCTTGATTTTCCCCAGCCACAGCCACCTCTCTTCCCTGCCATGGCAAAGTTCCCATCCTGTGGGAGTGCTGCAGCAGGACCTTGGACAGTTCCTCAGGACACCCAAGGTGGTGGTCTTCCCACCAGGCCCTGGGTCAAGGTTTGTGGGGGTCTTCTTTGCTGGATTTGCATCAGGAATTTGAACCCCAGACTTGCATGTGAGGAACAGTGCCAGGAGAGCTCTTGTGCAACCCACAGTTTTCTCAGTTTAGGCCCATGAAGCTACAGTGGGTTACAAAAAGTGCAATAGCTCCAACTGGAGACAATCAGTGTGGAGCACTGCTGGTTTAGTGATTAGGTCAATCCCTTGGATTACCAGAGTTAAAGATTTGAGATCCCTGCTTCGAACTTGGATGACTTGCACAGGTATCAGCCACATTTCTAGAAAATATTTGCATGGTTGGTCTAATTCTGAGACAGTTCAGCAGTTTCCCGTAAATCCACGTGTTTCTATGGAAAGCTTTGTTTTATATTAAAAAGGTGTTCCAAATAAAACAATATTCACAATCAGCTCTATTTTGTATTTTTAAAAGCACACTGACAAACTGAGAAATCTCGAAAAGAGCTACAAGGAATACTGGAGTCCTGGAAAATCTTTTTTTTTACTGTAAAATGTCCTTTTTGTTTATCTTTAAAGGTAAATGGTGCCTGTTCACAGTAGATAAATGCCTATGAGAGGAGAAGATTTACTAGAAGACTACATTTTAACCTTCTGAAAGTATAAAAATCTGCAAACAGCTCTCATGACTGGGAGCTGAAGCTACTCAAATTCAGAACAGAAATCAATCGCAAATGTTTAAGATAAGAATAATGAATCACTGAAACATCTTTTAGAGAAATGGATTATATCTGCCAGCAAATGCTGTCACTAAACCATGATTATTTTTTAAATGTCTCAAGATTCAGCAGAAAGTTTTTCTATAAAACAAGTTTTAATTCAAGTGGAATTTCTGAAATTGCAGTAGGAATTTCTTGATAGTAACTCATGGTGTCTTTTCTGCAGAAGGTCAGAGTAGATGACTGTATTGAAGTTAAGGTTTTGCAATTATTTTCAGCCTCATAAGTTAATCTAAAATGAATGATAATAAAATATTAGGGGAAAAAATGCTTTCTCATTAGACAGTCTGTTAAAATCTACTTAAGTGAAACAAGGCTTATTTTTCTATTTATTTCCTTAATTTTTCCACTTACTAAACCATAAAGTAGGTGATTTTTCAAAGATATTCCTTTGTTTTTTACATTTTCCCGAAAATATTTCAATTATTCATTCTAAAATTTTGACTTTCTTTTTTTCCTCCAAGTATATTTTTTGAGAAACATTTGACAAATAGCTTTGCTTGACTCAATCAAATCTGTGGCTTATCATCTGAGCTCAAATGTTAGGATTTTGAGAAAAGAATCTGAACCCTCTGATACCTTTCCCCATACTGAAGGGTATGCAAGCCCTGAGCTTACATGTCACATTTTATCTTTGAGGAATTGTTAAGCAGCAGTCTTAGTTCTAGAAAGAGATAGGAAAAAAATGTAGATTCTTGTTTATAGGGATGTTCGCAAGTTATGCTTTATACCGAGTAGCAAATTGCCATGATAAAGGCAGATAAGTAGCTGATAAAGGCTAATTAGTGTCGGCCCACCTCATTGTTGAATAAGGTTATAGTTTGCTAAAAGACAACACAAATTCTGAATTGCATGAGTGTTGGTGATGATTTCAGCACAGGAAATAGATTGTCTTGCCCAATTTCACTCTTTTTCTTGTGAGAACTTTGTAATTTTATTTTATGAGACGGTGCTCTCTACCCATGAATCTTTCCACAGAGATGAAAGGCAAGGTTATAAGAAGATTTTAACCATAAATATTTGTTGTTTTTTTTTTTTCAAAATATCTACTTCACATACCATAGATGAGGAAAGTTCCCAGGGATATGTAGAAGTGGTGCACCTAAAAACACAGAGATGGCTTTCTGGAGTGGCATCCCTTGTGCTTTCTTACTCTGTGGTAAATTTAACACACTGTTAAAAAATACAGTTCTTTGAACACTCCTTCATTTAGTGTAAAATGAGAAGCTTGCAAATGGATTAAGTTTGAAAGACAGTTCCATCTCTTTGTGTCTGTTTGAATATCTTTCTAAATTTCTAAAAGAAATAGTGACATCTAAGACATGTCTCAGCTGGATGACTGTAGTAATCATCTCATCTCATTATTTTCAAAAATTTACACGTTGTGACTTTAGAAAAGTAAAATGGTTCCGAATCCACCTTCATTTGCATTGGTATCTCATTTGAGATAGTCCTAAAAATGAACACGTGCCCTGAAACTTAGTTTAAAGGAAAATTCCTACCTATAAGGAAATGAGCTCATGTTCAAATTCAGGCTCTTGCACAGTGAGAGCATCACCACCAGGATCTCGAGGATTTCAAAAGCCTGTGGCCCTGAGCACAAGGCAAAGTGCTTCCCCTAGGTTTTTCCTGAAGGTGAAAGCTGAGAGATAGAAGGAGAGGAAAGAGGAAGGGCAAGGCTGGGAGAGTTAAGTGAGATCAAGAGCTCAGTTTTTATTCAAGAAATACTGGCGAGCAATGAAACCTGGGCTGATTCATCATCTCAGCTCTCAGGCCTATTTCTGTGTGATTCTAATTAGCTGACTTTGTGTTTGTGGTTTGAATCAGGTTACAGAACCCATATGTGTCCTGGTTTCAGCCAGTGTAGATTAAACTTCCTCTTGTTGCAGTGCTGTGTTTTGGATTCTGAATGACAATGGTGTTGACAACACACTGATTTTGGGTTTTTTGCTAAGTCATTTTTATCCTAAATCAAGGCTTTTTTCCCCCTCATCTCATGCTCTGCCTATGAGGAGCTGCACAAAAGAAACTGTGAGGGACACAGCTGGGACTGGTGCCTACTATGTAAACTGAAGGGAGTTACCCAGAAGGGGGATCTTGCATCAATCAGCAAGCGGTGAGCAACTGCATTGTGCCATTCCAGAGCTGGAGAAAAGAAACCTGTTGGATCCTGATTTGAGGACCCTGGGGCATTGAGCAAGTGGCAGATCATCCTGGGTGACAGCCTGGGGTCCCCAGCTGAAAGGGCTGCCTGCGAGGCTCCTCCATGGGAGTGATTTATCACTGCAATGCATTTCCCTCTGATTAAGCAGCAGGCAACCCTCATCTTCAGCTGCAAATGCACTTGTAAGGATGAGTGTGTCATGAGGAATGTACTGCCTTCTCATAGCACTGAAAGAAAGGGCAATTTTCTTTTCCAGGCTATTGCTGTAATTATTCTGTTGTGTTTGAATTACTCCCAATATATGTCATGAATAAGAATTAACCTTATAGGATGTCTCTAGCAGGGCTTGCAAACATCCACCTTCCTCATTAATAAACTCAGAGTCACATAAGAAACTGGGGACGCAATGCCAGACCTTTCAATACTCTTCCCTTTAATAACAGGGTGCTGAAAATCCCTTGTTGTAAGGAGCTGAGTGCCTTGGAGAGAAAGACCTGAGAGCTGCTTTCTGGGAAGGAGCTGGTTTTTGGTTAACTGGAGGCAGTAAGGAGTAAAAGAGGTCTTGATAATACTGAACACTTTCTCCTATTTTGTTTTTCTAGGTACACTTTTTTTCCCAGCCTGCTTCCAGTTTCTCAGAGTTGAAGCAATGCTTTAGGCCCAGGAATGCTTGTCTAGCACTAGAAAACCTTGGTTCATACCTTTCTGTCATGTCCAAGAAGGCTGAAGCATCCATCTTCCATTTCAATCCATACAAGCAAAAGATTCAGCTAAATCTCTTCTTTTTAATATGATCAACAGAGTGACCACCTAACCTTCTGTTTAGAGCACTGGGAAAAAAAGGGGGGGGAAAGTTAGTGCTAATGGTTGCCCCAGGTAATATATGAGGCATCGACAGGCATCTTCTTCCACAGCTGAGTATCCTAAAAGCAGGTACTCAGCAGGTAAGGAGTCATTCTTTTTTTCACACTTGCAGTTCTTGAAAAGTAGGAAAAGTTTAGCCAGGAGATTTGAGGAGACTTCTGACAGCCCCTGCTGACTGCAGGACTGGGAGAACTGGCAAAAAAAGTGTAAACTCATGGATAAGAACAGATTAATAACTGAAACAAAGCAAAATATAATACAAATAATACTAATTATAGTAATACTAGTATTTGTACTGTAAGGAAGAGAGAGGGAAATAAAACCCAAAAAAGGCACAATACAAGTGTTGACCTGGCCTTTCCCTGGGCAGTGATTGGCCACCCCTAGCCTGTTTCCCCCTAGTTTATGTACTGATTTTCTGCGGTATAGAATATCCCTCTGGTTATTTTGGGTTATACTGGATATGCTCCCCTCACAGCTTCTTGTGCATCTGCTTTCTGAAAAGTCCTTGAGTTTGGGTAAACACTACTTAGCAACAACTTAAACATCAGTTTATTAACAACCTTATTCTCATACTAAATCCAAAACACAGTGTGCTACCAGCTACCAAGAAGAAAATTAACTCTGTCCTGGTGAAACCAAGACAGACAGGCAGAAGAATATTTGTTTATAAGTTTTTGAATCCCAGCAGATCTTGTGGATGAGCAGAGACTCTCCATGGTCAGTGCTGCATAGGCAGAGGCAGCTCCAGCAAAACAGCTGCAAGTTTTTAGGCACTGGGGATGTTTCACCAGTTCTCTTCTTGGTCCTCTGCCTCAGCTCCTGAGTCCTGCAAACTCAGAGTCCTTATTCAGCTACCATGTAAGTCATTCTTAGCTCATGTAAGTGTTTTCCTCTGACTTAAGTATCTTCTCTGATTTTCTCTGATGGCTGTTTCTATGTCCTTATGGCTAAGATCTTGGTTGTGTGAGGGATGTTTTGCTGAAACTTTTGGACTATTTGTTTCTTATGTCAGAAGTATGGGCACAGGGGAAACGAGACCTGTTAGGTATTTCTGACTTCTGCTGAAGATGTTTGCTCACTTTTTTCTCCTTGCTGTGGTCTAGAGACCTGAAGTCAATCACCTTTCCCTTCTGCTTTGCTCACTACAATCTCTGTATGAGAAATGTCATTATGGAAGTTGCCAGGATGGAAGTTGCTTTACACTACAGAGCATAGCTGAGACTACTTGAAATAACTAGTATATTATTAGGAAAAAAGAAATATTGTCTTGCTTTTTTTGCGAGCATAAATGTTATATCTAACTCTTCCCACACCCCCCGCCCCGGCCTTAAAATCAGGTTTATTTGCTCTCTGTATGCTACAATCGCCTTTTTCACATACTCTATCAGCAGTCTGTTAAAATAAGCAGTGAAAATGAGATACTGCACTCAATCTTCCTAATATTTCCCTTGGAAAGCACCCAATATTTTCGGGCTTTTTGACCAGCAAACAGGATTTGCTCCTTCCTGGGAGCCAGCTGCAGATAATTTTTTTTCTTTGCTTTGCTCTCCATGCTCCTTTCAAGCTATTCTAATTTCCACTCTTACTCCTGAGGACCAGTAGTCATTCCAGGTAGTTGAACACAGAGGGACCTGCACCAGGCAGTGCCCACGAGGGGTCCAGCCCCACTGAAAACTCCTGATTAAGACACAGCAGCATCTGACACCTAATTGCTTTGTGTGGGAGTTTTCAGTGAAACATCCTGAAAGTGTGATAACTTTTGCAATTGATGGCACCTCTTGAAGCCCTTCTGGTTATTTAATTGATTCTGGGCTGGTGCTAAGAAAAATGCAGCTCTTGGGTGCCTGAGCTGTTTATTAGCCATTAATAACCACGTGGGTGGACAGCTGTGTTGTGCTGAACCATACACTGAGCTCTGTTCCTGTTGCAGGGGTACAGAGAATTTGGCACCGGGCTGTGCAGGGAGAGAAGAGTCCCCTTTTTGCCTCCAAAGTTGCTTTTTGCCCTTGCTGATCTGGCCTAAATTCTTACAGGGGTCCCTTGCAGATGTCTGGAGAGGCATGTTTGTACCAGGCATGAAAAACAGGCTGTTTGCTGGTGCTGAACCACCTCCTCCCAGCTGAGGAACTGAACAGGACAGCACATACCCCAGCCCAGACTGTGTTTCTCTGAGGCTTAAAATAGCAGATTTTTCTTCTGCTCTGCTCAAACCACGCTCACTGTACAATTACATTGAATAAAAATTTTAAATATTGAAAAAAATGATTTGTACTGAGGAGAGAGTAGTTATTTCTACTTCAGCTTCTGTTCCTGCTTTTGTGATGTCTAGTATGTCAACATCCTGGCCTTCAGGTTTTTCAGTTGTACATCTGTGTACATGCTCTTGAGGTAGTCACAAAAATATTAGGGATATTGAAATACAGTTTTCCAACTCATGGAAAACTAGGAAATTATTAGTTTGTTTGTTTAGGCTTGGAACAAAAGCTTATTTCTACAATTTTCTATTAAATGAGAAATCCTGAAAACTTTTTTCAATATTTTATGTCATACGGTGCATGAATGTCACTGATTTATTACTGCACTATTTAGAAATACATACAATAATCAAATAATAAATTATGGAATTATGTTAAATGAAATTTTCAGTTTGCTGGATTTTTCATTTATAGTTTTGAATTGCTTTTCTGGTGCTTATGCCACTATAGGTATAATACTACACTCCTCTCTCCCCTGGCCACTTCCACTCTAGAATGATTTACTGACAAATTTATGGGTGAGATGTATTCACAAATGGTCACTGGGCTTGTATTTGCTCTGAGTTGATGGTTAATTTTGAATTTGTTTCAGATAAGCTACTGACCTGATAAAAAAACCAGCAGAAATTAAAAAATAAAACTCATAAAACTCCTTCCCTAAATTCTACATTTCATCTAGATTCTTCCTTTAAGTGCTTTGCTCTGGGACAGCAGTACCCACCACCATTAACATATTTTGCATCAACAGATAGTGATCACTCCTAGCCATGGAGAAACTAGAGGTTGTTTCAAGGGTAGTTTATCTCATTAGAAGATAATCAGCACTGTCTGGGCCCCTGAGGAATTACTGTTTCATGATTAGGCCCATAACCTAATAGAAAGAAAACCCCTTGGAGGAGATTTCTTGGAACAACAGGCAAAAGGGAATAGAGCAGGAGATAGGCTGTGCGGTGGAAATTACTTTAAACCAGAGTCTCAAGGCTTCTCCTGGCAAATTTACTGCCAAAGGTGTATTTTTTTTTTTATTCAGTATATTTATTACTTATCCATCACAGTTAAAACCCACATCCAGCACAATAGGAAGAGCAGTGACTTGTATAGAATTGAATCCGAGTCTATTATTTTATCTGTCCCTTCTGCACAAAATGCAAATGTGAGGAGGGAGAGGAGGATGGAAATGGAAAAATTGTGTATAAACTTCTGCCTGTCCCTTCCTTGCCCTCTGGGTGATTGTCACATTAGGCCTTTGCAATCAGGTTTGTGGTTCCCTTTGTAAGGCTCGTCTCATTTCAGGTTAGTATTCACATGGAGTGATGTTCTTGTGAAGTGGCTTTCCTGGCACCCTCGGTGGGATGTGTGCTGACAGGGAGTGATGGAGAGGAGAAAACGTCATGGGGATGTCAGACCCTGTAAACAGAGCAGCCCTGCAGTGCCCTTTCCAGCTTGCACTGCACCAGGCTGGAGCTCTTTGCCTTATTGCTTTGTTCACTTCTCATGAAGAGCCTTTGTGAAGGATGAGAAGGGCAGGTCCATGCCAGCTGTGACCATCACTCAGGGTAAGGAAAAAAGGCTCTTCAGCTGTGCCCTCAGGTAACTTATCTCAGAGGTGGCCCTACTGCATTCAAGAATGTGCAAAACTGGACATCACTGCTGTAAGAATCAAATGTTCTTCCAGATCAAAAGACACTCCTGGATAGAGACCAAAGGCATAAGAACCAATGAGCTTTATTTTCTCCCCACACAGTTTGCAGCTTTGCATAATGGATTTCTCTTCTTTTCTCCCCTTTCTGCTTCTTGTCTCATTTTTCCCAGCATAACACCAGTTATTATTATTACAGCTGCATCTACAAAACCTATGAAACCCTGTGGCTGTGCACACATGGACTGAGAAGCATCTTTTCTAACGGTAGTGGTTTGAAAGAGGGTCGTCTGAACCTGTCCCCCTGGCTCTCCCTGTCACCAATACAGGCAGAAAAAACTGTATCCAAAGAGGCCTTCAACCCATTTAAATAAGGCTCCTGTTCTTGGGAAAATTATATTTCTACATTGCCCCTAGGAGGGTGTCCTACTTTTGACAGATGAAGCGTGACATGCCTCATCTTCATTTCTCACTGTGGCTTCAGAGTTCTTTGAAAACACCATTGACTTTCACTTTTCAGCCCTTTACACTCTGAGCTGTGTCTGCCAAGGGATTAACACATATTTTAGTATGTATCTTTTAAAGTATATATTCCTTCCTTTTCTTCCTCTTTGCAGGGTCCCAAGTATTAGAGTAGCATCTCTCTAAGTGTTCATAAAAGCGTAATCATGCTGATTGTGTGCTCTGGAGTATGACCCATGTATGCCCAGAAAAAAAATTGTGGACATTCCTGCTCTCTATGAAATACTGTGGAAATCTTCTTATGCTTGTTCTAGGCTGGTGCATGTCTCTGGTGGGCCTCTGCTCAAAGCTGTGCATAAGCCACACAACTTATCCCCTTTTTTTTTCCTAGAGCATTTCAAAACCAGGAATTCCTTTGAAATCACAGCATTACAGAACAAACTGAGTTGGAAGGGACCCTCAAGGGTCATGGGGTCCAACTCCTGACCCCACTCAGCACCATCCCCTAGAGTCACACCATGTGCCCGAGAGAATTGTTCAAATGCTTCTTGAACTCTATGAGGCTAGCACTGTGACCACTGCCCTGGGCAGCCTGTTCCAGTGCCCAATCACCCTCTGGATGAAGAATATTTTCCTGATATCCAACCTAAACCTCCTCTGATACAACTTCAGCTCATTCCCTTAGCTCCTGTCATTGGTCACCACAGAGCAGCGACCAGCGTCTGCCCCTCCTCTTCCCCTTACAAGGAAGTTGTAAGCAATAAAGTCTTCCCGTAGTCTCCTCTTGCTTTACCCCCCACCCCCTCAAAAAAAAAAAAAATTACAAATCAGCATTTTATAGCAGGGAAAAAAGTTTCATTAGAAAGTTTCAACCAATTCTATTATTTTGAAGTTTTCTAGTTCATGTCTTCTCAGTATGATATAAAAGCCACTAAAAAGAACACATCAACCTTCCACTTTACAAAATTATGGTGATATTTTTCCATATGAGGAAATTACATTCCATGTAATGGAAAATATACTAATTAAAACACTTGGAAACTTTTGGTGTATTTGTTTTTCATTTTAGAAAGATAGCATAACAAAATCCAGGATTTGATGTCCATATTTGATATGTCTTGTTTATATTTTCTGTGGAACAGCTGGAACATCCACTATTTTAATGTACTTTATACCAAGCCTGTGTACACTGAATTCTGCTCTCATCCTTATCTCTAGGCTACTGGCAGGAATGCTGAAGCCTAACCCTCCTGTTGAAAGACATGCAACATTGGTTGTAGCTTAGCTCTTCTTACCCAAAATGACAGCCTGGCCAGACAACCCAGGAGTATCTTCATTTGTGCCAAAGAGTTTGCTCCTTTGACCTTCTGGCACTTTTTAGTCTTCCCATCTGTAATGAGAGCTAAGGTAGATCTGTGCTGGAGAGATTTAACTGCTTTGGCCTTACTCCCTAGTCTTTTGTTAGGTTGAATTTTAGTAGGATGAATTTTGCAAAACCATAGATCCATTGTGTCTATAGTTCCAGAAAATGATTTGCTGCAGCTGCCATTTAGGAATATTGTTCCTGTACCATATGGATTCAATCAACTCAACTCAGCCCTGTTTAGAAGTGTTTTTCAACTGCAGGCAATATCATAGTAGTGAATATGAGGGGAGTCAGGGAAAACTTTTGGTTCCTAAACAAAATGAATTAACTCAATTTTTTTGGGGCATTCCTTGTTATCTCTTTCCCTCTTGCATTGCTTCATATTTCTAAGCCAAAGGCTTTGATTTCATAGTGATTTATTGAACACCTTTAGCAAGCTGTTAATGACAGAGAGAAACCTGGAGAGGTAGATGAGACTTGTCAGAGACAGGCGAGGACAAAAGGCACAGGGAGTGGAAAGAAGGAGAAAAATAAGGATGGAGAAGGAGGCAAGACAAACAAGATTAAGAGCAGAAGGAAAGGGATATTTTTGTCTCTCCACTTCTTCGATGTGGAGATTTTATTCCTTTCCCTTGTTCTGTGTGTTGGCAGAAATTAAGTTGGCAAGCTCCATGGAGAAGAAGGTGTCAGTCTCCTCCTGATGCCAAGTAGGTTCCCACATCTAGACAGTGCTTGGCAAACAGCCAGAAACAGTGATAATGGATTTACTAAACAGCAGCTTTTCTCTCTATTGATTTTCTTAGGGTGTCCCCAGAACTCAGGGTGAAGTAGGTAGCTACACTTTACCTAGTTTTTTCTGCTAAAAAATGGCCTCAAAGTGAAGCACTTAATGAAGACACCTTTGGCCTGGTGGCCAGTGTCTCAAGATGTCTCTCCAGAGGGGAGATGATGTACATTGTTCGGTACTACATTAAGTGCAAATATTACTGGCTGCACTTGAAGATGGAGGTGGCAATTTTTATTGTACTGTGATTCTGCTTTTTTAAAGAAATAGGTAACATTTCTCACAACCCAGTGGTGAAGCTGTGAGTCTGAGTGAATGGCTTAGGCAGGTAACCCAGCATATCCAAGTAGCTTTTCTACCATGTACAATCAGCACTGTCAAAAAATCTTTCAAAATTTGTGTAGGAAGACAACAAAAGTTAAGCATCAGTTCTCTGAATTTACAGGTAGTCTTAGCTGTACATTTCTGCAATGTTGATATTAAATACATGTATAAATAAGAATTGTGCATGCCGAAAACAGTTGAGCCTTGGGAAAACCGAGTTCAGGTACCTGTTTTTGTCTCTACTGTGATTCTTATAAATGTCTTTTCACCATCAGGCTCTATACCTTAAAATTTTCCCACTTTACAGCCTATCAGCAGAGTCCCTGTTCTGCTGGGTGAAAAGGGGCAACAAAAGAAATTTATTCAAACACATCAGTTTGTCTGATTGCTCTGAGAAAAAGGCAGGTGAAAAACTGGCTTTCTCACTTTCATTTTGGAAAAATGGTGGGCAGAGGGGTGGTTGAAATGGCTGAAGGTGAGCTTGGGCTGTAGAAACAGCAGCCCAAAAGGCAGAGGCAGGAAGTCTTTGGCAGAGAGGATGAGACAGGTGTAAAGTGGAAACTGTGAAAATCCTCAAAAGGAAAAATTTAGAAAAAGGAAGCCAACATTGACCACTGTACTAAAATTGCTTCTTCCCATTCTGGAGTGGATGGACAAAGGTATTCTGACCCTGACACAGCTGATGCACTTGCCATGCCCAAGAGACCCCCTCTTCAATCACTTGTCACTCTGATAGACAGACTGTGCTCCAAAAACTAGATTTACCTGGGCAGGTGTGATCCCCTGTCACCACCACTGGGTCCCTCTGCTGCTTCTCAGCCATGCCTGCTGCTGAACTGGGAGTGAAACAGTGTCCTGAGGCTCTGGGAAGCTGACTATACTCCTTATTTCTTTATCTCTACTCCCAGATGCTTTCTGAGTGTGCCACACAGCTGGGTTTGTATTCATAAGGCAAAGGGAGTTCAACATGTATTTGGTTGTTAGTGGTGCCATCTCCGTGCATGATTAAAAATTTCTTTTGCTTGGCTATAACAGGATGGCTAAAAAATAATCTTACCTATTCCCTTTCAGTACTTGGATGACAGAAATATCTGGAGGAATGTTTTATTGGAGGCCCTTGTCAGACTGCTCAAGGGACATTGTGGGTATAGGTGACATTTTCTGAAGGTGGAACAAAGATGTGGACAAAATAAAGACGAGTGAAGTTGTACATCAGATCTCTCTTGAATTTCATATTTGCCAAGGAAGTCAGGGAAAAGAAGGTTAGAATATATTTTTCTGGTTACTACAGACATTCTCACAGCCTGTGGCTACTGTAGGAAAACCATTTTTCTCCATCAATCAACATTTCACAGAGTAGTTCAGTTGCTAGAAAGATAAAATAGACACCACATACAATCACATTTTTACTGTGTTATAATTCTCTTTTTAATGCAGTGCTTTGACTAGGAATACAACTCAGCAGAAGTACATACACATATATTGCATGTAATTTTAGTTGTCTCTTCAAAATATTTCAAACCCTCATCGTCTTATTCCTTCATGGCTTGTTTTGATGAAATACCTTCTTTCTTCATCAAATTAGAATGCTGCTGAATAGCAGACATTTTTTCCTCCAAATGGAACACAACATTAAATCCAAATTCCCAGTTAATATGACCTTATCAAATTTTGCTTTCACTGTATGAATGTTGTGTATAATATATGTATATCTACACAGCATATATAAATATATATCTATAATATATATATAATCAAGTGGGTCAGCTTCACACAGCTAACCATAAGCTTGTGCTTATCTTATTTATATGAGATCAAATGTACAGCATCAAGAATTCAACCAGTCCCCAGGTTCCTCAGTTCCCGGTTTTACCACATGATTTTGGATATCACACACAGGTAATGCATTCCCTTCTTTCTTACAGTAGTATTTTCTTTTGAAGAAAAGAATGCAGTGGTTATATATATATATATATATATATATATATATATATATATACACGCTTATATATATGTATATATATATATATAAATGAATAACAAGTTTTTCATATCATTAGGTTAAAAAAGATCTCAAGAAGAGATGAGGTTCTTCCTCATACATAGGGCTTGAAGAGTAATTTGACATTCATTGTAGATATATTTACATTATAAGCTTATCTGGATAGTATTACACAGAATGTATTATTTTTTACACAGTCAAAACATGGTATTGGTCTTATTATCTATCTATCTAAAGGTATTTACAAATTGCTAGTCTCTAACTTACCAACCACCTCAGTGGCACCAGAAATAAGGGCTAGGATAGAAGAACATCTGTTAACTGGCAATCATGGTACTCCCACCAGTGTTTTTATTGTTATTTCTGCCACTGCTACCACGATGTGCTTCAGAGAAGGACTGTCTTTGGGGTAGAGGTGGAGAAAGAGAGTCTCCACTGGGGGCAGAAGTCCCTGCCCTTCCCTGAAGCCTGCATGAGCAGGGGGAAGCAGAAAAGCAACCCAACTGTGACTTGCTTGTCCCTTTGCAAGTAAGAGCACACCAACCTTGTCCCCCTGTGCTTCCTCCAGTGCTGCCAGGGGAGTCAGTCCGGGCATTAAACACTCGGTGAAATCCTTCCTTCCGAGGGCTGTGATCACACTGCCTCATGTACCACATGAGCTGCTTCTGCCAGAGTCAGAGCACTTTGGGACTTCTCTAAGAGAAGAATTTTTGTGTGTCTCTTGGCAAGTATGTTTTAAGGAAAAAAAAAAAGAACAGAAACTCACCATGGAGAAATGAAAAAAGTAGTTACTGAATGGCCCTTTTCAGGTAACTTTGGAAGGCAAAAAGACACCAGAATTTATTTTCTTTTATTTGGTTATTACTGGAACGAAATGTGTTTAACAAATCTACCAAGGACCCTGAATTGTGAGGCCTGGGAGGACTGATACACTCATGTAGTTCCACAATATAGCAAAAGGGGCCATAGCAAAAGGTGGGAAGTAAAAATACAGGAGAAATAATTACATTGGTTGTAGTAAGAGATTCATGTTCAGCTCAGCCTTGCTATATTACATTCTTAGGTTTGGACTCTCAGTGAATACTCTGCTACCAACCTTGTGAATGGAGAGGAGTTGGGGGAAGGCATGGCTGCCTTTCTGTTGCACAGAGCAGAAAATTAATCTGTGTATGTGGCAGCATGATATTCCACTACAAGCACATTCACTCCTTGACATTTTCCACTGTTGTGCCTAACATGGAGATAACAAAACTGGGGAACAAAAGAACTGATTTGGCTTTGTTTCATGTGAGGGTTTGTTGTACTTTTAATTTAAAACCAATGCAGAAAGTATTGCCACTTGCCACTCCACACATTAACTTGTGCTTCAGTGAAGGGGGATGTGCATGCTAGGAAAGGCAGTTTTTTGTGTGGGGTTAAAGAGGTTGAATACCATCATTCACAGTGCCTGAAAGGCAAGTGAAACTGCAAGCCTGTAGCTGTAATACAGGTGACACTCCTTAAAGTGAGGAAGGAGGAAAGCTTTCTGTTAAAACT
Source organism: Petroica traversi (assembly GCA_025920805.1). NCBI lineage: Eukaryota > Metazoa > Chordata > Aves > Passeriformes > Petroicidae > Petroica > Petroica traversi. The sequence goes on along the minus strand of JAHLSL010000102.1, from coordinate 546,303 downwards.
ATGGCTAAAAAGGAAAAACAGGGAAGAGAGGCCACAGCAAATTAAAGATCATCTTTCAGGTTCCTTCAAGGCTAGACTTTCTGTAAATTTTCAAAAAGAAAGATTCCTTTATTTTTAAGTCTAGAGCATTTCATGACATACAAGAACTGTAAAAGCAATATTGTATAAAAATCATGCCCTTGTAAGTGTCTGTAGTGAAAGAGTGAAAAAATAGCAAACTTCTTTACCTATTCAGTCCTGCTAGGCCACTGCCATCATTAATTTTGGAGCACAGAAGTAGCAACGAGAGGTACTGCCAACAGAGGTGAAAAATTCAAAGTGTGCCATCTCAGCACCACAGGGGAAACTGGGAACAGTATCCTGAGGAAAAATTCACTCATCTGTAGAAATGTGTCATCCACAGGAATGAAGAACAGAGATCAAAATCGGTCAAAACTGGGCAAAGGGTCAGTGAGTTTGCTAGCAAGTCCCACAGGCAGATGGGCACATTCAAATCCATAAAGCCAAACAAAAAATCTCTGCCCTTATGCTCCTATCCCTGGATGGAGGCCAGGAGTTGTTGGGTCACTCCAAGGGTTTCCTCAGTGGTGTGTGGGCTGTTCTCAACACAGCCTCACTTCATAAAGGCACCTCTTCTTGTCAATGTGTTTTCCTCCACCCAAAGAGAACAAAACAAAGGGATGATAGATTTAACACTTGCTTTTGTCCCCTTCGTGCTTTGTGAATGCCAAACAACTGATCCCTGGGGTCCACTTGAGCCCTCTCATCCCTGTGAGCATTTGTACAGCAAAAAAAGAAAGAAAGAAAGAAAGAAAAAGCAATCTGACCTATATAGATGTGTTTGTTGTCTTTGGACTGTCATTCACCAGGCAACATTCAAATACTTTTCTATCTTTGAATAGAGCCTATGATTCCTAATGAATCAAATGAAAATCTCCAATAGAAAGAAGGCTGACAAGTTTTTCTTAGATTTTGTTTTTAATATTGCTTGAGATTTCTTTCTTTCTTTCTTTCTTTCTTTCTTTCTTTCTTTCTTTCTTTCTCTATTTTTCTTTTTCTTTTCCTTTTTCTTTCTTTTCCTTTCTTTTTCTTTTTCTTTTTCTTTTTCTTTTTCTTTTTCTTTTTCTTTTTCCCTTTCTTCCTTCCTTTTTTCCTTTCTCTTTTACCACTGACACCTTTAAAACTCAGAAAAGTTGCCCACTGGATTGATGCATCTTCAAGTTGCTATTTTCTTCCTGGGGAGAGAAGATAGTGCTGTCTTGTGGCAACACAAATCACTCCCCATGGGCTGCCTCTTTCTGGAAATAATGAAAGAGGAAGAAAAGGAGGGGGCAAGAAGTTCTAGTTGCAGTTTTTTGTTGTTGGTTGTACTTCTGTTTGTTTTTTTTTTTTCTTTTTGTTCTCATGAGTCACCTGCATATTGTGCTTGATTTCCATGTGAGACAGAAGTGGCCAGTGCAGCACATGGTGTGGATGTGCTGCTGGGATCCTCTGGCCAAGCCCAAGGTGAAGATGAGGCAGCTCCAGCAGCAGGGCCACCTGGAGCCTTGGGGACGACAGGGTGCAGGTGTCAGCCAGGGAAGCTGAAGTCACCCAGGGAGAGCTGGTCCTCAAGACTGACCTCTAGATCCTGCAGAACTATCACTCAGAAGGGAGGTGAAACCTGGTGAACGTGATTTGGGACACAAAGGAAACACGTGAAAGCTCAAAGGATATCAAAGAACAAATTATTTCATGGTTCTGAACCATTATCACATTTTTGTCTCACTGGGCCACAACCAGCTGAAGACCCAAGAGGTTCCCAGTGTCTCAGGGTGCACTCTGCCCCTTCTCTGCCTGCAGGAGACAGTGCAATTGCAAAACAGTGCAGTAGGTGCTGGCTCTGCACCTCCCGGCAGCTGGCAATGTGCACAAGGCAGACAAGATTCCATGCAATATCTTGAATATTGGTTATTTTTCATGTATATAAACCATGTGGGTTTTCATGCCTGTGGGTCCATGCATAGGTGCACTATGACATCTAGTTTTACACTGTTTAATTATCTGAAAATTTAAATGTACCCCAGAACTGTTACAGGGTGGAAACACAGAGGATTGTGTGTCATGTGAGCCTTTTAAATATACTGTAACACAAATCAAAGCACCTTGTCTTTTAGGCTTAAAGGTGAGGATGATGCTAGGGAAAAGAAAATTTCAAACTGATATTTTTTCTCTGCTTGATTTTTTTTCATGAATGCTGAAAAAAGAAAACCAAAATACATTTTTTTCCCGTGGTATTTTGAGTGTTAACATTTCACATGATGAAGAAGCATAATTGCAATGTATCTGTCAGTCTTCTTAACCTATAGGAATGTCCTCAGCTGTCAGATTAATTAGCTTTGAACAAGTGATAGCTTCAAATGTGTAAATAAAGGATTTACACACCTGCCAGAAAACCAGATATTAAGTGTGGCTATACAAACCATTATTTCTCTGTTTGATTATCTGTACTATTGATACCCACAGTACTTGCTGAAAAAAAAAGAGAAACAAGTGTGTTTCTTTTATGAAACTTTTCTAAAGAATATATAGAAATTGAACATATTTTATTTTATTTTATCTTGAGATTTTATCTGGATTTTTTTAACACTGTAAGAGTGTGAACAACCTAAGAATGTTAGGTTGTTCACACCCTTCTTTTCAAGTCCTTCCTGTCAGGATAAATCTGGTGAATGAAGTTTTAAAAGGCAAGCAGTTCTCAGTTTGGCAAGCCCTATCACTGACTTATTCTTCCCTGCAAGCAAGAACATGAAAACAGTGATAGTAGATATGACTCAAGGCAAGTGAGGGTTGCAAAATTAGATCCTTGGCTGTATGGAGACAGTTGTATTAGGATGAAATCACTAGGGGTATAAATTCAGTGACTTAATATTAAGACACATTAATCTTGAGTTTAACGTGGCCTTAATTTACTGCAGTTTAATCCTCCTCATTTTCACTTTATGCTGGGAACTTGTACTACAAAACATGAAAATTTTCATGATACCAAAGTGCTTTGACACTGTATTCAATAAGCCTGTCAAATGTAAAACTTAATTCTGCAAGATTAATTTCTCTGTAATCGCAGAGGCTGCTACTTTGAGGTACATTTTGGAATACTCTAAATTCATGGTATGAAATAACAGAATGATTTGGTGTCCTGTTTGTTGGGCAGCTTTCATTCCAGAAAAGAAACTCTCAGGACACTGTCTGTGCTCTTTTTGGGTAACAAAATATATAAATTTACCTTTGTTAGGGCCTGGAAATTAGAGTTACTAAGAAGGAGGTAAATACAATATGCATAACTCACAGAAAATATCTATTTTCAGTAATCTGCTACCCTTTGACCTGTCTACACAATGCTTAGTTTTGTTATGGTAAAAACCGAATATTGAAATACTAAATTATTTTTCAGACAGAAATAATCTAATTTTCACCTAGTGAGGAGTAGCAGAAATTATTCGAACTTAACCCTTGCCAGACTCCCATCCAGACTATTTCAGTATCTGATTTTCTATAATCACAGTTTTCATCTCTGCCTTTTTATTAATGTTAACCCTGGGCTTACCGTCAAAATATGGTACCCAGGTAGTAATTCTAGGAAATGTTACCAACATCTTTTCCAGAGAGCAAACATCTTTTCCAGGATTCACCCAGAAAATACCCCAGTATTAGGGGGTATAAGGGCTTAGCAGAGCTTGATTCAGGTGGGTAAGACAGTCTATTATATTTCTTTCCTCAATAAATTAATCATAGAATCCTCTTTTGCCAGGCCAAGAGCATGGTTATCTAATATTAACTGTTCATTTTGTGAAACTTCAACATACCTCTACACCCAGCTTTAAATGGATGTAACCTTTCATTTTCCTAGCAATAATCTTGTTTCTATTCTTCAGCTGAGACTCTTTGTTAGGCCAGCATGGTGGCTGACTGGATGAGACCTTTGAATTTACAACTTCTCTTGATATCCAGCCTTGCCCTGGACAAGTAAGGTACAAAAAAGGAAGAAAAGGCTGATGGAGGTAAAAGACAAATCCATGGGTCGATGTTGTGTGATGAACAAAGTGAACAAAGTAGTCTCAAAAGCTTTGGTTTACATGGATGCTGAAGAATTCTTGTCATGTAGCAATCTGGATGAGACCACATCTTTTCTCTTTGATCTTGACATGATGAAGTAGTCACAGAACAAAAGCCCCTGGGAGGGGGCAAGCAGCAGACTTTGAACAATATACAATGATTACATGCTGAGCATAAGTACACTTTTAGAACTGGCACAGTTTTGGAAATGATGGTGTCATAAACAGCATTAAAAAAAACCTTTCATTGTGGTTCACCCAACATTAAGCTTCTTACATGACAGTGGCAAAACTTGGAGCTTTACAAAATTTCTGCCATGATTGATTTGGATTATACAATGATCTTCCAAACTCCTACGCCTCTTCCACACAGTTGTTATTAAAATTTGGGGTATTTTTTACCTAGATGAAGATGTGTTAAACACACACAGGAAAAAACAAGAAAAAGAGAATGAAAGAACAGGTATTTTACACAGAATGAAAAAAAATCAGAGTCTTTAAAGCCCTTCTGCAGAATACTCTCAGAAAGTAAGGAACTGGGCCTCCAGTCTACATCCTTGAATAATTTCTCAAACATCCCCATGTCCTAAAGATTTATTTTCCTTTATTAAAAAAGCGTTTTTAGGTGTAGTCCTCAGGGGTACTGTTGACGACCCTTATCAGTGTTTCCACTAACATTATGGATTGCACATTCCATAGAAGAGCATAAAGTGCTGTAGCATTGGAGGTTTTTTTTAAATTTAATTTCGAACTTCTTCACCCTTTCTATAATTATTTTCATTATTATTTTTACCTTGTAGCTCCTATATTCTTGTAATTACACATAAGAAGGTGCTTAAAGGTCTTCTTGAAAGTGGCATTGCAGAGCGCGTAGCAAGCGGGGTTGATGGTGCTATTGATGTAACAGAGCCAGTAACCTATGGTCCATACAGTGTTAGGGATGCAGGATGTGCAGAAGCTGTTGATGAGCACCATCACATTGTACGGGGTCCAGGTGATGATGAAGGCCAGGAGGATGGCCAAAATCGTCCTTGTCACTTTTTTCTCTCTAGAAGGGGGTGGTTTCTTTCTGGCTGGCTGCTTTGTCATCTTGACGATTTTCTGGGCTACACTGTTCTGCTTCTCCTCCCCGTCTGTGCCTACGATCTCCACAGTAGTGTTGGTAGGGGCACAGCAGTCCCCCTTTTGGGACTTGGTGACTATCCTGATGCATGTCAGCTTGGAGTTCTCTGCTTTGGCATGGTCTTGGGAGGCAGAAGCCTGTCTGGCATCTTTGGTAATTTCATCCTCTTTCAAGTTGGAGGCGACTACACTGACAGAGGTGGAGTCGTTGGAGCTCTCCTTCTCCCCTTGAACACAGTTACTGGTCACAGTTTCTTCACTGGTTTTTCCATTCTGAATTTTGCTGTGCTCCGACCCATCTCCGCTGGTCGGGATATTGTTATTGTTTGGTTTCACTATTTTGCCTTGGACAAGGCTGGGGGAAACTGTTTCTTGGTTTTGGGCAGCTTCCTTTTTTCCTTTCTTTATCCGACTCTTACTGGCTCGAGAGATTTGCCAGTAAAGGACAGTCATAATGATAACAGGCAAATAGAAGGCTGCAATGGCAGTGCCAAAAGTGACAGCAGGGTTGGAAAAAAAACTGGATGTAGCAATCCCCATCTGGGACAGTCCTTCCTCCCACGATGAACTGCCAGAAGAGAATTGCAGGGGCCCAGAGGATGAAGGACAGCACCCAGGCGGCCGCGATCATCATGCCTGCCATCTTGGTGGTTCGCTTCACAGGGTACGTCAGAGGCTTGGTGACACAGAAGTACCTGTCAAAGCTGATGATGAGCAGGTTCATGACTGAGGCGTTGCTGACCACGTAGTCCAGAGCCAGCCAGAGGTCACACACTACTGGCCCCAAGGGCCAGTAGCCTATCACAGTGTAGAGGGTGTACAGGTTCATAGAAAAGATGCCAATAATCAAGTCAGCGCAGGCCAGGCTGAACAGGAAATAATTGTTGACAGTCTGGAGGTGCCTGTTGACTTTGATGGACACCATGACCAGGATGTTCCCGATGATGGTGACCAGACTGAGAGACCCTGCCACCAGGACAATGAACACCACCTCAACAGTTTTATAGGGGCTCTCCAAGGCCATCACATTTTCAGTGGAAGAGTTTATGTACGTTGAGTTATTCATTTCGCTTCTGGCAACAAGGTACCCAGTTCCAATTTAAACCTGCAGAGGAAAAAAAAGAAAACAGATACCATCAGGAAGTTAGTCCCTTTGCCTCTGAGGAATGGATCCCATAAAAAACCAATTTGGCAAAAGTTTAAAGGTAGAAGATGTATTCAGGAAACACCAGTCAGCTTTGGCTAAAGGAAACACCTTACAATGTACAGTTTAGGAATAACACAACAATAGGCTAGCTCTAAATATGTGAGAAAGCACACATTTGGGTCCAAAACTACATTTTTAAGTTCTCAGATGCATTTTTCTCTTTGTTATTTTTTAAAACTAGCATTGACTTGAATATTTTGGAACTGAACCTGCATATTGTTTTCTTGCTTGCTAATAAGACTGTTCACTTTGCTCATTTCAAACCCTACTCCAAATAAAAAGTCCAGACCTGGGGGTGTAAAATTCTTACAACCTAAAGTGAAGCTATAATCTGAGGCAGATCAGACGAAGGAGATCTCTGTTTCCATGTTTCTTCCACGTTCTGTGAGGTTTATGGAACAGGTTTCTATCATATTTCCCTCCAATTTTCTTACCTTGCATTTCCTTTTTTAGTCAACACATACAAAGACTGTGGCACTGAATCAAACGAATTAGTCTGTCAATAAACAAAAGAGGGTGGGTCTGTTGAAGTTAACAGTTAGTAAACTCACCTCAGCTGAACATTTGGCTATCTACTTAGATGCATGCATATTTTATTTCTATTTTTTTTCTCAATTTCAGCAAGATCAAAGTTATTTTTTTACTTACTTTTGAGTATCTGTACCTGGATAAGGCATTGTTGTTTGTTTGTGGTTTTGGTATTTTTTATGTGATGAGATTATCTTTTGATGCTTGCTTGATTGCACTTTTCCCATTATTTTTCAAACCACTATATTTTTAATCTTTATCACATTAAGATCTGAAATGGATAGCAGGGTAATGCTAAATAAAGAAACAGATAAAAATCAGCTCTGTTTGCACATAGTAATTTTTTTTGTACTCTGTATACCCTACTGGCAGTGCTCAATAAATAGTAATTAAATTGCTAGTGATACACAACTGATAGAAGACTAAGAAAACAGTGCATGCTCTTGCCTTCAGGATGTGTTCTATCCTTTTTTTTGCATCCCCTGGAAGTCAATAGAATGCACTGGAATTGTACAGCCTGTCTCTGAATGCTCATTATTTATGAGCTGTGCTCAAGGGATTATTGAAGCATGAAGGCCAGATGTGACAGGGAAGTTAGGGTTTTTTTTTCTAATTACAATATTCTCCTTTTTCTTCCCCCACACATAAGGCATCACTTCTTTAAGAAAGAGTCTCTAAACATGGTGGTGCAATCAAAGGAAGACAAAAAATTTATCTATGTATGGCTCGTCTATATACCAGGGATTAAAGAATTCTCCTCCCGTCCCTCTGAGTAACCTGCTGATGCACAGACATATGCAGTCCATGTCACTTCAAAGGAGCAATGCATTTTTACTGTCATTCAGAACTGTGCTTTTTTTTTTTCCTTTTCTTTTTCCAGATGCATAAGAAAGAAGAGGATGCAAAATGTCAGCACAGTGGCAAAACCTCTTCTGACCTCTCAAAAAAAAAATAAGCAAGTCTGTCTCCATGGAAAAGTCAAAATGCTAAACCAGGGTAAAAGGTTTTCTGACTGAGGTAACTTTGTAATCTTGCAATTTATACTTAAAGAAATACAGCTGGCAGAGGGTGGGGCTCATGCACTTTCCTTTGCTTTCAAAAACAGCTAAATTTTGTTTGCCAATTCCATGTTGAAGTGAATACATCAATAAGTAGAGGAATATAAGGCTAGACAAACATTTTTTCCTGCTATCTATTCAGAGGTACATCACTAAAATCCTTGGGATCAGGATCAAGATAACAAAATAAGGAAGAGGAATGCTTTAGTTAAGTGTGCTTTGTACAGTAAGAACAGGCTGAGTGGAATGTAGCAGAATTTCTACTGTGTGCAAAAAACATCAACTGGACACCTTTAATATATAGGACTGTCGTTTCAGCAATTCCCTGTGTATTTTTCTCCAAAGCTTCACAGCTGAGCAGCTGATTATCCAGTTAGATGTGTAAGACATCAATTCTTTGGACAAGAATATCTTCGAAGCAGAGTTTTTTATGAACATTCTTAAGCGAATGTATTTTTAATGAAAAGACAAAACAATGCGTAGAGATGTACTGATTTTTAAAACACTATTCAGCTGAAGAGGGTTTGTGATACAGGGCTCTGCAGCTACCTCTGGTGACAGAAGGTGAGTGGGGGAGCAAAATGGAAATGAATGAAAGTGGATCAGAGCAGAAAAAACTGTGCTTTATGATAAGAAAAAAAAAGTGTTTCTCTACAATATATTTTTGAAAAACTGATCCGAAGTCCTGTTTTCATTCCACTGAATAACAAAATTAATTTTAAAAAGTTGAAACTTGTGAAACCGAATTACCATCTCCCAGCTAACTTTATTCCTGTTTCTTTTCAGGTGAAATTTTTACCCACTTTCACTGGAAATATTGGTAATTCAGCAACAATTCCCCTGATTTTATGGGAATCTGTGGGATGCAAGGAGATGGATGGAAGCTAAAAGCTAATTTTGCTTGCTAGGAGTAGGATTTCACTCTTAATGTGTTTATGTGAATGGAAGCAAAGAAAAGGAATCCCTTTTCCAGTGTTTTTTTTTTTTTGCACAAAACTTTCCTGCCCTAAGTACTGGACTCGAAATTACATGGGCAGTTACAGCTTTCTAAGGTATGGAGAAATGTTTGCTGTCTCCAGCCCCAGTGAAAACTTCCTTTGCCTGCATCAGTGTAAAGGGAAGCGCGTTTTGCTGTGTATGTTGATGAGGGGGAGATAGGCTGGAGAGAAACACCTGATTTCAACTGACATTTATTGTCACTGCTGAGAGTACAAAAACTACACGAGCAGAGGCAGGGGTGTGCACGCTTCCCAAGTCCCTGCAATCTCTGGACTCCCTCCTGTTGTCTCCAGCAGGGTTGGAATCGGGTGCACAGGGAGGGTTCTGTTTCTCATCGTGGCCACTTGCTGCCTCATACAAGACTGCCTGTGGACTACTTTTGTTTTGGTCTTGCCAAAGAGCCCATCTCTCCTGCTGGAAAGACAGTTGTTGTGGGAGCAGATGTTATTCATCAGGCCGACCTACAGGGCAGAGGCATTTTAAGGTAATATGACCCCCTGTGTGAGAAATACCAGATCTTATTCTTGAACAAACAGAGCTCTCCTCTGCAAGCCCATGGGTGTTTGTGTGAGTTGCACAATATGGCACTGACTCCCATGGGGTACCATAATTTATCCTTCTATACTAAGTGCATTCTTGCTAAACAGAGAACATCCAGAAAAGGCAAGGAATGTCTCCTGTGACATCAAAAGCAATCAAGATAATTTTCTGAATATATTTCAAAATATATATGACTTTGTGGAGTGGAAACACCATAATCACTGCACAGAAAATGTCCAAAGCCAAGAAATCCACATATAAAATCATTAATTGTTTGATATTTGATATGTTCTTGGGAAATATTCCCCATGCAGTTGTTTCTCCCTCTAACAAGCTCACATACTGAAAATCATTCCCTTCTTTTGACTGGGCAAAATTTTAGTGCAGAACTGGGGAATATTTAACCATTGCATCCTGCTGAGTTGTGCTTTCCACTTACCCTGGCAGAAACACATCCATTTGGTGCAGGTGAATCTTGCAGCAAACATTGTAATTTTAAATTTAAAATATATCTCCAACATCTGTCACAAAACAGACTATAGAAATGTTTGGTATATTGAAAAGGAATGGCTGATACACCACGCCTGTCAAAGCTTGTTAGACAAACCCTCTTTATGTACTGTGCACATTGACAAGTTAAATTTGGTAAGGATTTAATGTCTTCTTTGAATTCTCTGAAACCATATAAAGGTCAAGACATAAAAGAGGCAACAAATGATCTGCACCTGAAAGTTATATTTGTGATTTAATCAGGATTACCCAAGAGCCTATGTGCATTGCCATTCTGAGTGCATTTCAGCATTGATCTCTCAAACAGAAGGAAATAAATGTCTTTAACTTTCTTTTTTTGATCTAGTTTCTGTTCAGACAGAATACTCTGTCTGTTTGGTCCAAAATCAGCAAGAAAATAGCCAAGCCTCTTGGTGAAGTTATGGAAGGTTTTCCTCTCTGTTCTTGTGGAAGCATGACATTTATTCATATAAGAAAAGAGACTGAATACAATGGTGCATATCATTCCTTCTGAGTCCCACCAGCAATCCTGTGCACCTCAGCTTGTCAGAGGTGCTTACACAGTAGAGCGAATTTTCAAAATGGGAGTTGTAAAGCAGAGGGTTTCAGAATTTCAGGCAAAGGAAATAGTTAGGGATGCTCTTGCTATTCAGAGCTAGAACAGAAGAGCATTATTTTCCGTTTTTGTTTTTTTTTTTAATGTATTTTTCTTTGTTTTTTTCAGGAAAGCCGTAAAATATGCGTAGTGGGTAAAATCAAAATAAATTTATAATCCAGAAATCAGAGAAAAAAGAAAAATTCAGTCTTTGGAGTATGAAAGGCAAAATGGGGCTTTTATTGAAGCATCCCACAGCTTTCTCCAGAGGGCTGAGTTAAATGGATAGGATCTCCATCTAGAGGCACAGATAAGCAGCTGCCACATAAAACAGTCACTTCCTGCAGTAGGATGGCTTCAAAATATGTTAAAAACTTAGATTCTCTCGTACCTCTCAGGCAGAGGAACCTCACATTTTATTGCAATTTACATTGTATTATAATTAATGAGCAGAGATATAATTTGATGAAAACCTGAAACCATTACAGTTAAATATTCCTGGAGCAAGCAGTCTGGATGAAGAGATATGTGACCTGGGATCAGCTCAGTCAGTCAGAGCATGACTCTAATAACACCATAGGTTTGATCCCTGGATGGGCCATTCACTCAGGAGCTGGCCTTGGTGATCCTTGTGGGTCTTTCCGAATCAGAATATTCTGTGATCTGGTTAGACTGGAGCAGCCACTGCACAGAGAAACGTGCTTAGGCCTGAGGTTATTCACTGCAACCACCAATATTTAGGCATCAATTTGGGCATGACACAGCTCATAATGCTGTTTCACAGAATGCCATAAATGGGTCAGAAGAGTGGCTGATGGCACTGAAAGGTAAAATCTAGGGGCAAGCTCATACCACATAGACATTTCATCAGTGCACATATTCTGATTCCTACTGGCAGAGGTTATAGGAGAGCTCGAAATGGGACAGAAGAGTTATCTAAGTTTCTGTTCAGATTAAATTGAACAGGGTGATTAGGTTCAAGGATATATCCTGTGAAGGAAGAGTGTGGTGAGAGTTAAACAGTCCCTCTGCAGCCCAGCACAAATTGGATGCGCAGTACTTCATTATCATCAGATCACCTACCATGCCTGTGCTGTTAAATACAAAAACCTTAGGAGAGTTACTTAAAGGCCCTGAGTGACAAGTGGTGAAGCTGGTGAAAGAGGAGAGGGATCAGAAGGCTGACTGAAACCAATTTGGGATTTATTCTTACCTTAAGCTAATGCATAAGAGGAATGTACCTCTTTCAAAAAACATACTAGGCAGACCTAAAAAAAAGTCCCCCCAAACCAAACCAACAACAAACAAGCCAAACCCTCAGAAAAAAAAATAATAAAAATCAAAACCCAAACCCCAGTCTTTCTAGTCTTTCCTGGCATAATTTTTTTTAGAGCCTGTAGGAATATTGCTCATGAAAAAAACCCAGAGAATTTCAATACAGTACAGGGAAGGTCTCTCTAGGAACCATGGATTAACCCTCAGCCTGCCAGTGAGCTCAGAAAAGATGCTGTGATATTTCAGTATCTGTAAATCCCTCCAAGTCATAGAAGTCCTTTTGGGATCATGAATAAACCCATGGAGACTCTTACTCAGTTCTTCAGACAGAGTCAGAGTAGGGCTTCTGACAGGAATATTAACATATGAGAGCCCAAAGAGACTCTTAGTGAAGCTAAAGAAAATCTTTCCTTTTCCCTTGGTTGTAAATGGTTTTAGTACCTGGCTTTTTCATGGGATTTTCTTATTCACTGACTAAGATCTATTTGATATTCCTCAAATCTGCTTTGGAAAGTACCTTGTTTCTTTACTAAGCAAATGCTTTTAAAATTCTTTTAAACACCATCATAGTCAGTCTTACATGAAATTCTCAAGAGCTTGAAAATCTAGTCTGTTCTGCTTCTGAGTCCATAAATTCTGGAGCTTTTTACACATCTTCCATCTTACTTAACAGCTTACCTAAGATGTAAATTAGACACACAGAGAAGAATGCTGACTCAGATATAACAGGAAATTGCTCAAATTCTTTGCAAGCATTTAAGTATATATTGAACAGAAGTTCCGACTTGTTTCTGAGAGGGCAGCTAAATCTTTTTTATGCCTGTACTACTGTGGACCTCATTTGAAGCAGTGATAGTGAAATACTGAAGGAACATTATTAGGTTCTTACTGTACCAGAAAGCAGTCATATCTAAATTTCCAAACCAGAATCTATAATTCTGAGAAAAGTTTGTGAAATGTGGAAAGAGGGCAGCAATGCCCAACAAAATATTTATAAAAACATTTGAAAATCTCAAATGAAGTGATGGTTAGAGCTAATTATAAATTTGTTGATCACAACTATGAATGTTTGCTGTGGGTCTGCACAGTCATCTCCCCTTTTGGGAATAGCGAAGCTCAAAGATTTCATAGTCCTTGCCAAAGAAAGAAGAGATTAATTTAGCAGTTTTTCATAGTTACTGCATTAGCATACGTTCCCTAAGTCTCTGACTCTGCTATGTTTCACTATATGACTGCTACCAACTTTAATTACATAGACTATAGCTACAGACTAATTACATTTTGACTCCATTACAGGTGTAAAAAATCTGTGTCTAAATCTGGCTCTGATGCATGAGTCCAGATATTGGTCCTAACATGCTGCAACTACTCCTAGCAAGGTAAAATACCTTAGCTTTGCATTAATTCACCATGCCTTTAAGAGAAACCCCTATCCTCTGTTAAAAAATAATGTAATGTTTAACAAGCTTAACTTAATAACAGGAAACAAAGGGACTGTCTCTGACCACATACCTTCTGTAAAAATTATATTCATCATCTCTGGGTCAGGAAGACTAAAATTCATAAGCAAATACTCTCAAGGTCTCTGCTCATTTTGGTTTTTAAAGAGATATTGTAAAGTCTGTTCACAACAGATTTTGACCTTTCTTGAATATTTGCCAAAATAAAATAATGGAAACATTTGAAATGTAGAGTTTCAGAAGGTTAATCAGATTCTTTGAAGCCAAAACTATCAAAACCATGAGGGACATTAACTAGCACAGGGTAGAGAAGAGTAGGCCATTACTGTGTTCACAGACCTTCAAACTTCACAAACTCATCTTGTTACTTTAGCAATGAAGTCTGTGTGATACAAAACTTCCACAGAGTGATGGTGATGAATGTAATTGACATTTTTGCACATTCCATTCTACGACAAAGATGAGTTTTTAATTAAAAGAGAGAAAGAAGTTGATTTTGAAATTCAGTATCTGTGCCATTGCATTTTACCACGTGGGAACATCTTTCACATAGTGGCAGCACCATGCCAGCTTCAGCACAACTGCTGCTAGGAGGACTTGACTTGCTCATGAAGTCAGTTCCTCTCCCATTTCTGGGGTTGAGGATCTCAAACCCTTTTTATTAAAGTCCTAAAATTCCAGGAAATCATGCTGTATATTACTCTTTGCCTTTCTTCGGCAAGTTTACCTGCTTCTGTGTGCAAATTTCCTGTTTCTGCTTCTGCATGTCACACTACTTTTCCACAGCACCCATGTCTAAGGATGAAAAGACTACTGACTAATATATTTAGTTTTCTGAGGTTTCACTTTACCCTGTTCCTCTGCAGTAGTCCATTTCTCTGAACCTAAATCCATCTTTACATAACAACTCTTTGAATTGAGTCTTCACGGTAAAGCAAACTTACGGGAAGTGAAATTAAATCTAGATAGGAACAGTACCTAACATGTACCTGGGAAACAATCTCCTCCATCAATCTGCTGTGTCCCTGAAGTGTCATGGTGGAGATTAAATCCCTCCCACTGTGCCATGCAATAGCAGCAGAAGTACTCAGTAGTGATTGCTGCATTGCAACGTGCCTTCACACAGCACAAACCTGTTTGAAGAGCACGAGAACATACCTAGAGAAAGAGACACAAGGATGTGTGGGGCAAGAGAAAATAATACATGGGGTGAATGTGAGAGGGAGGAAGTAGGGACAAGACTGAGGTGTGAATAAAAGAAAATAAGATGATTAAAAGCAAGCAAGAAATGGTGACTGCAAGAGAAAGAGTTCACATATGTTCTTCAAATTGTCACCCCTTAATGCCTATTTTCAGTAGAAATTCCTCACTCACCCTAGTTACAGTACCTGTCTGTATTATCCTGTGACAGCCCATAGAGAGATAGGGTAACATTTCTTCAAGCCTTGCACTTTGAACAGTATTGTGGAAACACTGAAGCAATTTGAAGTTCTGAAGTCTCACCTCAAACGTCCTTCAGATATTTAAGTTCTTAAATCCACTGCCATTCCCTGAGACTTGTCCTCCATAACCTCTTTAAAGAAGTGGATGGAAACTATTTTTTCAAAAAGTTATACTCTTCTATCATAATCAGAAATTCCAGTATATTTCATATTTGTACAGAGATTATTTTCCCCAGTATATTGGCTTTGTTGCAGAACTGAACAAGAAAGTAAGGATAGGAAAAGGAGGAAATAGGTTTGGGTTGACAACATAGATAATAGCCTACGAAACAACAAAGCCACAACCTTGAGTCTGGGATCATTAAGAATAATTTTCACAAAGGGTCTCCCTCTAAAATATATGAGATTCTGATAATCAAGTGGGATTCAGACTTTTATCTCCAGGAAAAGCTGGCAGTTACCAAAGGTTTTCTGTATTTCCGCCTGTCATCCCTGGGGATAAGTAAAAGGTTCAAAAACACAATGGAAAGGAATTACTTAAAGTGAACTGAAAAGAGAAACTGTGACTGAGCTTGGGGGACCCCTGGGGTGGGGTGTCCAGTGCATGACATCCTTTCTGTGTCAGCTGAACTGGCAGAGGCACAGCTCAGCACTGTGGAACAGCCACAGCTCTCACTGACCTCACACTGAGGTCACATCTTGGGAATTTCAGATGTCTTGGTGTCTCTTTTCCCCCTGCCCTTGGCTGCATTACTAAGTGCTGCCTCAGCATCTCCTCTCCTTAATACTGACACTTTTCCCTCAGATATTTGCAGCAGCTTTGCATTAGGGCCTGATCTCCAGCCTACAGGTCTGTCACAGAGCTATGCCACTCTTCTCATTCATCCATTTCCCTTTTCACTTTTCCTGTCTGCCTAATGCAACACCTGCTCCCCTTCAACACCTCTGATCCTTCTTACCTTGTTCATCATCTCTCTGCTATTCCCATCCATGTTCTGGCTATCATTCTTCCTTAGGCTACCACTTTGTTGCTTTTCTCATCTTCTGGTTTAACAGATATTGGTTTTGATGGCAATGCTCAGCTCCCATTTTTCTGAGCACTTTCAACTGCAGAAAGACAAAAGAGATTCCTGCAGTCCCAAATAAACCTCATAAGGGGTGGAGAAATAAGTAATGCTGTGATGGCACACTATAGTGCTGTCCTTCCACTGAAACCAAATATTGGGTGAGGCTGATCACTGTCTGTACCAGACAACTTGCAAAAAATAGTCCTAACTTTCAACAGCTTTGCTCTGAAGTTTGTAAGAAACTGGTGCATCATTACAGACTGTTCCAAAGTCAAGAGAGACAATTTGGCTTCCTCTTTGAGAATTATCAGTGGGGTAGAGTATCTTTTTTGCACTATCCTTTATGCAAGAGAAGTAATGTAAATTGTTTTGGATGAGAAATACAGAAGACTTGTGACTGGAGGATCAGGAGACATAACTAATCATGAATGCTGGAATATTCTGCCAATCTGTTTGTTAGACCGTGCAGTGACTCAGACCCCTCTGAGCAGGAATTGTTTTTAGGAAGCATCAAGAGTGATCTGTGGTGACAGTAGTTTGAAGGGATGACCTTATAACAGCATTTTAGCAATGCGAAAATATCCAGTATTAACAGAGCAACAGCAGGACGAAGAGGAACAGAAGATGGTAACATTACCTAGTTTTTATATATATATAATAATTATATTATGCACAGAATATATGTGTATGCTCAATTATTTCCTCATAAACTGGTCACACCAACACAGTCACTGCCCAGAGTGGAAGTGAGATAACCCAGGTGGGGAGGTGGGATGGAGATGGGAGGTGACTTTTCCCTGCTGAAGTTTGTGTCTCTCTGCAGCTCTCAGGGTCTGAGGCTGAACAAAGCTTCGGTAACACCACGCTGATTTGCAGGTGTTGTGCACCCCAGATGTAGGAGCCTCGTGATACTCTTTGAGAAATCTCTGGCTCAAAGGAGCATTTCACAGCTCCTTGCTCTCAGTCACTCACGCTATAAACCCGTGACTTCAAAGGGACAGCTGAAAGCAAATGTTTGCAGGGAAAAAAAGGAAGAAAAAAAAAAAAAAAGAAAAAGATTGTCTGCTTGTCTCTTTTTTTCTGTTCATGATATAACAGGCTTAAGATGTTTTGGTATAACTGCTTCTCAGTGGGTTATTTTTCCCTTCTTACTTTACAAAAACCACCAAAAAAAAAAAAAACCTGGCAGTGAGGAAGAAAACATCTGTGTGATCCCAATCCAGATGCTTTCATCTTAGAGTGGGTTTGTCAAAGAGCAGACAAGTGACTGTCCATCTCTAAGCAGGCTCCTTGGGCCAAGCTGGACTGATGTCCAAGATAGTGACCCTCAGTTTTTGATTTCAGCAGTAGCACATGCTAAAGCACTACTGCTCCCTGCTGCAGACCGAGGCACAGACTAAACAGAAAAGTCTCTGAGGGCTGGTGGTGCCCTTTCAGGCTGCAGGCAAATCACTAACATGACATTTTCTCATTTCTTGGTGTAAATGAGGCTCAGTTCTAAACTCAATCCTTTTTAAGGCTTGGAATGCCTTATCCATAACAGCAATGTTATCCACACATTGAAGTCCTGAATGCTGTTCATTAAGTTTTTAAAGGATTGGTTTTTTTTTGGGGGGGGGGGAGGGATTTGTGGTTTTTCTGTATGCATAAAACTATATAAAAGTAGGATTAGATTTTTAAAAAAATTTTAATTAATTTGGATTTGTTTGTTGATATGCTCTTGATCTGTTGCGATATGCAATGCAATCCCATTGAATGTTCAAAGCACCGAACAACACCAAATAATTAAAATGAAGACACTCTTATTTGTAGTAAGACATAGTGGATGGATTTTCAGACAGGTTAATGTTTAACCTTTTAATCTTTCTAATGTTATAGTTGGAAAATGCCCTTTAAATTTTATTATATGCTTCTGGTCATTTACTACTTTGCAAATGAGCATTTAAAACATAATTTTTCTTTATAGAGATCTTTCACAATTTTATATATGCTCATCATGATGATGGTCATCCTAAACAAATACTATCCAACTCACCATGCTGTTGACAAAGGCATTTATTATCTTAATTGTGTAAGATTTGTAGATCTCAGACAATGTAATTTAAGGGATATTGTGCTTTCTCCTTAACCCTACCATCTATGAAAAGCATTTCAATGATAGAACATTTGCATTGCATCACATTCTCAAAGAAGATCAAGCATCCAAATATGGCTTTCACAAGTAAAATAGTTATATCTGGTAGGAAGAAGAATGTCTTTTCTATCTACTCCTGCTGGATCTTGTGATTTACTAAATTCATACCCTGTACCTATGCACAATCTGTTTATAATTGAACATATTCACACTGCTCATAGCTATTTTCAGCTACAGGTATGGCAAAGAGATTAAGAGAGTGAACTCTTGCATTTTCTCTGGGAGAATCTCTTCTTGCTGCCTTATAATCTTCACAGGTGAAGGGGGTTTGCTGCTCTACTCAGGCAGTGAGAATCTGATGCAATTTGTCTTGTGCTAAGAAGAGTCAATATGACTTCATGAAAATACACATGGACTTCAAACACAAACAGAAATTTGTGTTTCAGGCATTCTAGGAAATTTGTCATGAACCTGCTGCACATGACGTGTGATACCTCCTTTCAATACTGGGAAAGTGGGTCATGTTTGAGAGCAAGTAAATAGTAAGTAAATGGCAGTGCAGCTTGTTCTGGTATCTGTCTGAGAATAAATATAATACAGTAAATAGAGGAAAAATATCGCAAGTTTCCTAGCTTCTCTTGCTAAATTTTGTGATGCACGTTGTACTTCTGTGGTCAGGAAGTGGTTCTTTCTACCTGTGTTTTTAGGGTCAGCATAAAAATAAAGCTTATGTAGTGAATTTGGATAAGTGAGCCACAAGTTTTGGGTTTGCAAGACTCTATGCAGGAAGAGACAAGAGACATTTGAGATTTTTCTCTTTCTGAAAAGAAAGTTCACAAGTTGTTTTGAAACTTATAAACAAACTGGAAAAGGTAGTACTATTAATGTCAAGTAGTTTAGTGCTCCACTTTAGGTATTTTTTTCCTTTTTTCCTCCTATGTTTATTTGAGCAGGTGTTATATCACCAAGACTGGGAGCAACTACTCCAGCAAACACTGAGGTTTGTTAGAGCTAATCACTATTCAAGCAATAATTTTTCCCGCTTCCTTAAATGAGTCTGTTCTGCAACAGATAGAAAATCAAAAGCTCATAATGCCTTCAAAGCATAATCTCTGTTTCTCCATATGTATATGTATGGAATACATATTTATGCCCTATTGCAGTTTTGTTATTTTCTATCTTTCTCATTCTTTACAAATATATTTCTTTATCTGCTTTGCATTGCATTGGTAGTTGATCTGCATTGCATTTTTTCCTCTTTATCTGTTTTTCTTGTCATCGTGTACACAAGGGGTTTGAACAGAACTGTGAATATTAGACAAAGGAAAATAAATCCAATATAATCCAAATTATATGTGCTAATCAGCAATAACCAGAGTTTGTGGCAGAAGGTGCACACCCATTGAATGTACAGTGTGTTTATGTCTCTCCTCTATATTGTTTAGGTTTGAGATTCACAGAATTAATCTGAGCTCTCTCTGTAGCTAACAGAGCTATCTATTAATGACAAAAATACACAGATAATATTTGCTTGTGCTAGATTCTCTTCATCTCCTCTGCAAATGCGCTACTTTTGTGCAGGTTTAGAATTAATTAAATGTCAGGCTGCTCAAGAAAACAGCAATCACTGGGAGGATATTAGAGAGTGCTCATGGATTGAGTTGTGAAATTCCACACATCAGCATTGGCCCTGGAAGTCTGACTTCAGAGAGTGCTGAGAACAGGGCTCCACAGTATAAGCTATATTACTCATCCACACTCCAATTTCAGAGCCTGAAATCTCATGGCAAATTGCTCTGAAAAAAGATCAATAGGTCAAAAGCCCTGTATATGCCAGTGGCAAAACTTCTGTTGCTTTTGGTAGGCTCATGACTTTTCTATAAAATGGGCAAAAACAAGGATTGGTGTTTGGGGACTAGTCCTAGTTCATTGTTTTATTAGATCCAGAATCACATTCTGCTGTTCCCTGCTGTAAATTGTCCTGGGATCACCCTTTCTATTCATCACTTAGGAGAAAACTCTCTTCAGTACCCATTTGTAACATTAAGAGTGCCCAACCAAGCATTTCCTCCTTCTGAAGGTCAATATTTCTCTTTTCTCTCCTCAGCACAGGGTCATGCAAAACTATCTGGGGCTGTGGCTGTTGCCAGGTTATTGGCATATATATCTTGGGAAAAAAAAAAGTCTGCAAAGCATTACATTGGTTTCAGGTTTGGAACGAAATGGGCTTCTGATACACCAGAGCTGTAGATACAGCCTGCTTTGCAGACTGCTTTTCCAGGTGTATTTACTGGACAGTGCTCCTCTACTTTTAAGCACCTGCCACAATTCACCCATCCTGTTTATGTCCAAATGGATCTCCACGTAGGAGACTATTCTAAATTCATAAAGTAACATGGAACCTTAACTGATAAAAGAGTTTTGTACATGACAGAGACTAGCAGAATCATCATAAAAAAGAGTCTAGTAATTGTTCCCATGAAGACTGTGACAATCAGCAGGACAACTAAGGAATAAAGTACCATCTTTTTCATTCACCTATCCTATGGAGGAGATGTGGCTAACAGGCTTTCCTTTATAAACTGGAAATTAAAACTCTGGGAAAAGCTGCAGGGTGAAGAGCTACTGAGATGTCGTGGGATAGGATGAGTTGGAGAAAGTCCTGACAAAGACAAGGTCATCATAGTACAAGCAGAAGGAGAGGAAGGAAATTATATGACTGCCATGGGCAAGTGCTTGTCTGAACAAAATAAAACAGACATAAGTCATCACCATTTTTACTCCGGTCTTGTCCCTTAGGTGAATTAAACAAAGGAACAAATAAATAACAGCAAAATAAATTGAACTTCCCAAATTTGCCCTCCCACCTCCTAAAACAAAAAAAGTTTCCTGTAGTAGGGACATTATTACAAGACTCAGACTTTTCTGTAGCTTCTGTGTGCCACTCCTGTGGTGTAAGGTAATGGAAAAGCTTCCAGGCAACTGAATATTTTACCCCTGCTGTAAAATCTCTGGGTGGCTTAGACCCAACATTTAAAAACACTTACAGATGTGAATAACCTCAAGATACCACAGGAGGCCACATCTAACAATTTAACACAAAGTCCACTAATTAAAGCTCTCTCTGTGTAAAAGGAAAGCAAAAAGCAATGCTTTATATATTTCTCTCTCTCTCAAAAGAAAATCAATGGAGACTACAGGAAATTTCTTGGATGGAAATATTGGTTCTTTCAGTTCAGTTACCGAGCCCACACAGAGTGGTTGAAGTGATGAAGTGTTCCCTAGGGCAAATGGGAGATGCAAGCCTGGGGGTAAGAATCACCACTGAGATGATCATGGTGTTTCCTCCTTCTACCTTCATTGCTTTCTGCCCTGATTCTCCTAATTTTGACCTCTGCAGTGGCAGTGGCTCTCATCCACCAGACAATAGCTTTGGATATCTCTTCATTTCCCATCAGCCATGAAACAGATGGTACGTCCAGGCAGGACTGTGTCTAGCAGAGCAGAATATCAGTAATAGAGCAGAGAGTTCTAATTTTTTAAAAATGCTTTTGACCAGTGACTGATGCACCTTGTACAGTAGCCTGAGAGCAGAACACATGTCCAGGATCAATGACAAAGGATATGCTGTTTGATTGAGTGAAGGACCTATGAGAGTGTTTCGCCTGAAGAAGAGATGGCTGTAGTAGCAGCCTGCCAGTACCTTCTGGGTATCTACTGAGAAGATGGAGCCAATCTTTTTATAGTGTAGTGGGGTGTAGTGGGAGGATGAAAGAAAAAGCCAAAGGGTTTTGATGGGAGGAAAAAAAATCACTCTGAGGCCAGCAGAACAGTGGACACAGATTTGTGTACAGGTTCCACATTTGGAAGTTTTTCAAGCCACAACAGAGAAAACCCTGAGCAACCTGGTCTGAGCTTGACACTGACTCTCCTTTGAGAATGGAATTGGAGTGGAGACTTCCTGAGGCTATCTACACAGGAGTTATTTCCTATGATTCTAGCATATGCCATGAAGTTTGAAGGAACGTTGGATCAGGAAAGCAGGAGCACAAATACCTTTGTTTAATATGGAGTCAGACATGATGAAAGCAAACCATGTGATTGCGCAGAAAGCAGTCAGTGAGTCTGGGATAAGCACACTGGAGAGAAAAAGGGACCAGCCTCATGCAGGTCCTGGCTTCTTACTCAGAGTAAGTCAGCATCTGATCTGCATCAGAATTAACTGCCCCAAAGTTTGTCCAAGAGGAGTCTCGTGCCTGCAGTGTGCAAAGTGGGATGTCTGCTGCATCCCAGGAAATGAACTGAGACTATCCAGGGAATCTGAAAAAGATCCCCCCTTGTCCCGATTTCCACAGCTCTGTCCACTAGATAGCCTTTGCAGCCAGTCTGAAAGAAAGAGACCCCAAGGATGGATGGGAGGGCCCACAGAAAACAGCTTAAGGAGTGCAGATCAGACTCTTACAGTTCTGCCCTGATCACAGCGTTTTCCTGGAGAACGGTTTCATGTGAGCAAAGCTGCATGCTGGCAAAATTTCACCACAAAAGTGACACCTCAGGTACATACCTCAGCTCATACCACAGCAAAACATCTTTAAGCACAAGTGAATCAGGCTCCATAAGGTTCGTCCTTAACCCTTATTTCTATTCTTGCCCTACCACAACTCACCCAGCTGTTTTAATGAACCACATGAGAAGATCCCAATCTCTGGGAGTCTGCCAAACAAGTGCCAACAAATACATTTCCTTGTTCATGAGCAAGGGAAATGCCTGTTTTTGCAGCTCCTGGCAGAACTGTGGAATAGCAGTGAAAAAGATCACAGAGCAGCAAGCCTTTCTATCTCTATTACATGTGTCTTTTCCCTCCCTTCCAAATTGCTTTTACCAGTGACAATGGCAGCTGTCCACTTCTGATCCCAAGCAGGCTGGCCCTGAAGGAGCAGCTGCTTCCCCTCTGAGCATAACAGCCCTGACATGAATGGGGTCTGCAATGATGCAGCTGAGATCCATTTCCCAGTGTAAAGGCTCAGCACAAAAGCCTCAAGAGTCAACCACATACAGTCCAGACACAAAGGCTTGTAGGAAAGTAGCCAGACCCTTTGGGTTATCATTTCTGCCATTAACTTGGAGGTTCTGCTGTGCATCCATTCTTGAAGAGGATGAGGGTATAGAGATTCACTCCTTTTAAAAAGTCAGTTCACTGATGCTCTGAGAAGAGTTACCTCTATAATTAGTCCAGCTCTAATTACAACTCAGCCAGACCAGCATTCTCAGTTTTTTGACAGTCATTACAGTATCAAAAACACACTTTGAAAAATACCTGAGTATGAGAAAAAAAGTAGAAGGGCAGATCTGTTACACTAGAAGCAATGATGATATTGCACATGATAACTCAGAGCTTTTGAAGGAACAAGGGTTTTGGTGCAAAAACAATGACTTAGATTGAACTTTTCTGGAATTAGTGTCCATCCCTGAAAAATGTGGGCACAGCACATCATCCCTGACCTCAAAGGCACTTCTGGCACCCAGAGATGCTCTTGCTTATGGCAATCTACTTATCCGTTTCAGTCTCCTCCCTGTCCATTTTCCCCCCTCTTTTTCCTGTTCCAAGTTTACCTTGCAACTCAGAGCTCAATGATCTAAAGGGCATGGGTGATATCTCACTCCCATCAGAGAAATACTGGGCACAGTGGGCAGGCCAAGACCCCAGAGCTGGTCTGTCACTGCAGGGCATGTACCAGTTCAAGGCATGGAGGAGAGCTGGAGGTTTGTTCACCTTTTCATTTTATTGTTTGTTGACAGGAAACAAAACAGGCAAGTACTGAGTTTATTTTTGGTACATTTTTACACAGAGCCTGTGTTTGCTGTGTTTGGTGGGATTTGGGGGCACTGATGGCAGCAATTTCCACGAACACACACAGAGCTTTTGCAAAGGGAGAGCTACAACAATGCTCAGAAAGAAAGGAGAAAGCAGAGTCTAAGAAAGGAAAAAGGGAAGATAAGAGGATTCATTTAAATGCAGCAGAGCTGAGCTAAAACCTGGATGAAAGCCTTGAAATGATACCATGAAGTTGGTGGAAGCCTGGTAGAACTGGCCCAAATGAGATTGCCAAATAATAAGTGACTCATGCTTATAATTCCCCCTCTCTTTCATCTTTGTGTGCTGAAGGTAAGTGAATCCTTATTCCATATTGCTGCATTCAGTGAAACCAGAAATAAGCAAGTTATTAGTATTATTACAGCTCTAGCTGTAATAATAAAACCTGGCAAGGGCCTGAAAGGTTTTCAATATTTTCATGAAAAATATCAAGAACAAAATAAGAAGCCCACCACCTCCAACTGTAATCAAGTTCTTTATATATTAAACTAGTCCAGAAAGACATAATATTGTCAATTTTTATATTTTATTGCTTCTTGAATAGTAGGTAGATTGTGCCATCATAACCACCTCTCTTTTGCTTTAAAGTTCTGCCAGTGAATCCAGTAACAGAAAAACTCCCTGGAATATCTACAGATTCTAACTCATTAATTCATCCTTTTCCCTAACTGGCTCTCTGATGCCATTTGAAATGAAAGTGCTGAAAACGTTCCAACCACATTTTCTTCCCTGAAGATTGTTTGATGCATACCACAGTGTTTTCCATCATTTGTATCCACTAAGCTGTGCACTGTCTCTCTCTCTCTCTCTCTTCTGTCGTTTGCTCTGCTCCCAGGAGATTAACAAAGATAAGTTATTTAAGTTTTGATGACTCTGCAGGGCTGCTTTCAAAGTGCCTTTTTTTTTTTATGCTCATTTTTTTTCTACTTGGAGAAAGTATCTTTCCTTCTGGAACAAACTTCTGAAAAACATTCTGCCTGGTATTTGCTTTTTCTGCTAATCTTTATCTCCAGTGTTGTAAAGAAAAGTGCCAGTTCTGAGACCTGAAGGGCTGTAGTGCTTAGGAGGTGTTGAAGAAAGGTCTTGCAGAGGGTTACCCTTCTTTGGATTCAGAGCAAGTCGCCTATGTTTGGCTGTTCCTTCTGAAAGCACTCATGCAAACTTTCTAAAGGCTGTCTGAATCCAGAAAAAAATTCTTCTTTATGACACTTAGATGATTTCATTCCTTCACAGCATCACAAATAGCTGAAACACCACTTTAAAGTACACTTTAAATGAGGAAGCTCACAGCTTCAAAGAAAGTCACAGTTTTCACATGCCTTGAAAGAAATTGTACATTATGATAACTATTTTGAATCCTGTGAAAGAAGTCAAAGTACAAACGCCCAGAGTGGCATAAATTTTTAATTATTATTTTTCGATTTCCTGGCATGTCTCATAATATTCAATAGGAAACAGAGTAGCTTTCTGCAAAGAATATTTCATTTACTGTTAACACCACTGGATAAGAACAAAAGCCATGCAGGTATCAAGAGCCCTGTAATGTGTCAGTTCAATTCCTGGTTTCTAGTGTGGGTTACAGATTTACTGGTTAATTACCACAGAGCAAAGAGACAGTGAAAGAGAGAGTTTTCATGCCTATAGCAGCTGATGTTTAACAGTGGTACCTAAGTCAGCACATTCACCTTCAGCTCTTCAGTGAACGAAGATGGGGAGGTTCTTTCACAATCATTTGGCTTTACAGACCTCTGAGTCAGGCACCCAAAATCTTTCTCTCTTGGGTTCCTAACCCAAGCACCTCAGCTGCAGCTGAGTGGCGCATGAGCCCCCATCACACCAAAGAGTGAACTGTGCCTTTTAATCTCTGTGATCTAGTTTATTCTTAGGGAGCCTTTCAATAGCTCATCTTTGTCTCCACAAATTATTGTGCAACCTGATGTGGAGAAAAGGACAGTCAAACAAGCATGTTATTAATACCTTGCAATGAGTGGAGTAAACAGCATGGCAATAAAGCTGACCAGCCATCCTCCCTCATGAGCTGCTTTTTATTGCAAGTGTCATTCGCCTAATGCTGCCCATTCATCTTGTGCTGGGTTTCAAGTCAAACCTGCCCACACTCATGCTCTCTTGGGGCTGGAGAGATCCAGCTGTGGCCTGATCATGGCAAATAAACTGTCTCATAAAAATACAAGGGTTCCCCCATAATTTTTCTCTTGCCTTTTTGTATCATTGCTATGGAATAGATGTTTGCAACTAGACAGCCCACAAATGCATTGCTTGGCATGTCAGACATCCAGGCATTGTTTATTTGAGATGCCAGGACAATATCAGAGGGATTCAGGGTAGAGAGTAAAAGGTATGGTGCAGTCTAAGAAGTGTGTAGTGACACTATAATGGAGGGAAGATACAGGGAAATGGAGTTTACCCACGAGGAAACTGAAGAATGTAAATTTGCTGGAACTCCTCTAGTGTACTAACACTCACTGGAGAAGGAAAAAGCTGTTTTGTGAGGTGAGGAGGGAACAAAGAAAAGAGAAAAACTCAAGCATGTCATTGCAGAAGATTATAGTGGTAATTTTTATGAAAGCAGCTGCTCAAATTCTCATCCTGAGACAAGCTGAGACAAAAGGTCAGTGAATATAGTGATGGCAGTTCAGTAGCTACTTCAATAAGCAGCAAAGTGACTTTGCCCTCTGCAATTTTTCAACATGAAGAAAGACTTCTTTGATTTTTTTGGCACTTAATGGAAGTAAATCATGTCAGGCTCTAGAAAGTTCAAGAAACCTTCCTGGTTAACACATTTTAGAAACTCCATCTAGTCAAAGCATCTAGTTAATCTGAAATTCTAAAGCATATGCTTTGACAACTCCACACTATTTACATCTTCTAATCTTGTCACCATTGAAGGCAAAAACTTTTTGTGCTTCACTACGGAAATAGATTTCCTGCTTCTTGTTTTTCTGTTGAGTCATAAAAAATTAGCTGCTATAAAAGATCCAAAACCAATTTACATCTGTCTTTTCATATCCTTGTTCAATTATGGTTTTTATTACTTCAAAAATTAGCTTAAATGCTCTCTATTGTCCAAGCAGTAGGTAATTAAATAAATAAATTTAACTGCAAGGGGAAAAAAAAGCCTTATTCCAGTATTTACCACAAAATACTCTAATTAACGGGTTCCAAGCTGTATAATGACTACACTGGGTTAAGATTATTCTCTCTCAACATTTCACACAGAAAGGTCTTTTACCTCTTCTGTCTCTACCAAGGTTAATTTAGCTGACCCTCTGAGACATCAGAGACTGCCACTGTCTAGCTTAAAAAGAATAAGGAGAGGATGCAGTGATCACATGAAATGCACTCTGTGTCAGATAGAGGGTGAACCTGATGCTTTTTTTGCCCCATACCTCTCAAATAGGGGGACTTTAGGGAAATTTGAAAGTCCACAGACATGACTCTGATAAGATGCTGTTCATACGGCTACAGTGCTCACTGCCACAAGAATGGTTGGTGATCTCACCATCATTTAAACAAGACTGAATGTGTGGACTCACCAAAAGTACAATTAAAATGTTCATAATAGACGTTTACAAGACTATGTGCAGAGGGAGATGGCATGCTGGTTCTTCCTCACATGTGGCTGGATTTTCAGGACAATTTCTAAGCAGCTCAACTTACAAAGACTTTTTTTTTTTTTTTTTCCCCCTAGCAACAGCTACTCATCCTGCTGTTTGTTGAGGAGCAAGGTGTGCTGAGATCCTCCCTGACCTGCACATCTTTCAGCCTTTCTTAGACTTTAGATCTCTCAAGTATGGGAGTTTTTGTGAAATGCAAAAAATATACAAATGTCCCTATCTGTGCTCTTATGTGCTCCAGGGATCTTAGCTTAGTCCTGCTCTGAGGGTGAGGCAGGAAGGCTTGGAGAAGATAATGTATTGGCTTTTGTATCTGCAGGTACTTACGCTGACATAATTGCAATTATTAATACTGGTGACAGGATGCGCCCAATCTATAATTTGAGGTAATGTTTGGCAACTTGAGCAATACGAATCATGAATCATTCATTAAGTGAGCAATGCATTTAATGAGTTAGAATTAATTTTTAGATGTCCTCTGTCATTTTGTTGTGTAATTTAAGGTCACCAGCAGTATTTTTTTGTATATCATAATTACATTGAGGCTTAGATGCAATCTCTACACAGTGCAAATATATTATTTGCTTTAGCTTAAACTTTTTTTTACTTAGGGGAAAGACTTTGGGAATGATGCCTGCTTGATGTTTCAGATCCTCTTTGGCCCTAAATTGGCACAGCTACATTGAAGTTAGTACAGCCCTACCACTAAAAGAAAAAAAAGCCAATTTGGCTTTGAGCAGGAATCTGTTTCATAGTCAATAGGTTTCCAGGCTACCTACCACTCAGCCAGACACCAATACATTCAAATTAATTATAGTCTTATTGATTGCTTCACCAAAAAACCTCAAAAGTTTGTGACCTTAGGATATGGCACCGTTGTATTGTGTCAGCCCAAAATGGAGGGGCTTAGGCAGAGGAGCCCATCTTTTCTGAGATATAAATAGGGCATCTCTTTCTGCACTGATTTAGGCTCAATTTTTCTTCCAGTATATCCTAATAAATAACATAAAATACCCACCTTTCTGCACAGTCCTGTAGCTTACATTTTAGTTGTACGTGCTCTGCCTGTCTCTGGAGGCAGTCATTCTCACACTCCATCACCAGAGGAATGAAGACAAAATGCCAGCTTCCTGAGAGACCACTGAGATGTCTTTAACTGCATAATAATTGATGTTTTTATGAAGTTCCAGATCATTTACTGATATTGAACACTTCAGTGGTTTAATCCTTCCTCGCACAATGTGTAGACAAATAATACCTTGATAGACTTCATCATTCATGAAAGGCAGACAGAGCAGGCAAGCCAGCATGAAAATATTTTAATTATACTTTGTCAGAAGTATATCACGGGAGATAAGAGTGCTCTTATACCAGTTTCATTTGGAGAGATCGCCCAAGTCTAAATTTATTTGCTATTAATTGCACTTGGGTTCATACACTGTATTTCCAGAAGGCAAGAAGGAAGTGAGACAAGATAAGAAAAAAAAAAACCAGAACACTACAGAACTTAGGAGAGCAATTTCTTGCTTGAGGCCAGGTTTGGAAAAGAAAAAACTTCCTAGAAAATAGCAAATATAAAAAAGAGGATAGGACAAATCCAATGTTTTGTTAACTCTTTGCTTTATGCAAGTTTAATATGGGACAATACTATGGAGTACCACTGGACACAAATCAGCAGGGCTAATTCACTGCAGAAAACCTTCCCTTTGGTGGATGTTCTCCAGCACAGCATGTGTTCTCCAAGCATTTCTCCCTAGCTTCCCAAACGATATTTATAGAGTATAAGAATCTAGAAGCATAAATGGATGCCATCTGAGGTTGATAAGGAACATAGAAAACTGGCTTTCTGATAAAATAAAAAAGTTATATCATAAATAATTTTTTTTTCTGGAGCTGGATCCAAGTTTACTAAAGCCAGAGGGAAATTTTTCCACTATGTTTCAATAGTTTTGGGATTGAGCTCCTGTGAAACTACAAGATAAAACATGACATATTACAAAACAGGGTCAGCTCAGCTGCTCAGCTTTTGCTTATGGGGGTATTATTGTTTTTATGTTGTATAAAACAACATTTAATAAAGATTGTCAAAATTATTTTGACTCCTGTACAAATGTAATATTGCTTTTACGTGTGACTGCTGTTATGCTACTGGTGCCTTATCTTCTAACAATATGACATGGTAGGAAATACATGAGAGAATCAAAGATAACAAAATGGGATAAACCATATAAAAAATTCTTTTCTTTCTTGTCAGTGTTATCATAGCATCATAGACTACAGAGCCCCCGCAGTGCTGAGTTAGATTGTTTTGAAGGACTAAAGATAAGACATATTTACATGGGCTTGGTGCATGTGGAAAATGGTCAAAAGTTTTTCTGTCACCTTAGTTGCCACTGAGTGTCTCAGAGCAAGAATTAAAAAAAGGATTTCCAAGAAGTAAGATTTCTAGAATTTGCTCTATTCTGCTACCATTTAAAGTTGATAAAAAGTACTCTTGATAGTCACTGTGATGAGGTCCTTGCAGGAGAGGGAATTGAAATTCTTCCCATCCTGAAAGCTCTACCTCTATCAAGGTAATGGGACCAAGCTCCAGTTTCCAGCCATCTATATCCTTCAGCAGTAACAAGCCTTCCCTATTCAACCAATTTCCAAAACATAGGAATGCATCCAACATGTAATTCATACAAACACAAACTTTTTTCTTTTAATCTTGCCAAGCTTTTAGTGCCAGTAAAGTTTCCCTGCAGTGAGAAACAACAATTCAATTAAATGTTGCATGAAACTATTTCTTTTCCCCTGCTGTACATTTGCTGACTATTAATGCATCCTGTGCTATTCAACTCAAGGTAAACAGACATCTCTATTTAGCTGTATTTAGCTTTCTCAATGCAATTATTTTATTTTTTATAACTCTGTCATGATTAATATAACTGTTTTCCTTGCCAAAAAAATTTTCCTGACATCCTTTTTACATTGAATGATATAAGATACCTCCTTCAGTAGGAGGAGGGAAGATGTTCCCTCAGGGTCTTTAGACCTTCACATTTCTGTTTTTTTCTTTCTTAAAGACAAGATAATTGAAACACAAGACAAAAGGGATGAAACCACTGTGGACGAGACACTTTACTCTTC
Source organism: Petroica traversi (assembly GCA_025920805.1). Classification (NCBI taxonomy): domain Eukaryota; kingdom Metazoa; phylum Chordata; class Aves; order Passeriformes; family Petroicidae; genus Petroica; species Petroica traversi. The sequence goes on along the minus strand of JAHLSL010000102.1, from coordinate 515,630 downwards.
ATTTCATTCACTTCCTCCCTCTTCAGTTTTATGTTTCTCATTAACAAGAGGTCCTTAACTGGTTTTTTTTTCCTTCCCCTAGAAAGCTGTTGTTTGTACATGGACACATCTGGGACTGCCCATTACATTTATCAACGTAATGTGATTATTTAGGAGTACATTAGAATATTACATATTCTTCCATCAGCTAATTTTGCCAATTCTATATTTCCCTTTAGCCTATTGACTTCATTAGGCAGGTAATAATTGCAGCTAATTAAGAGCAACTATTACAGACAGTAGTCCATTTATCTGTTCGATCTCGTTCTGAGGTTTGACAGTTATCATTTCTACTGGCTCGCTATCTCTTTGGGAAATTTTTTTTCCTTTAAAGTGTGGGCTCTGAGGAGAGCTGAAGGATGGAGGTGAAGAGTCTTAAAGAACATAAACCAATTCTTAATGTGACGTGAGGGTATTCAGGTACTTCAAAACCTACCTGCTATAAAAGCACACATTGGTCTGAATAGCTTCTCAGTCAGAGAAATGTGGAAAATTGAATTGTCTCTCTGTAGGAAATATTGCTAATTTGTTTTTAGCCCACACTGATGAAATTTTGACATCTCAACTATCTGCACATAAAAGAAAGTGGAAAACAATCTCAGTGTGGAAATATTGGACTGCAAAATGTTTTCTTTCTTGACCAAAGAGGAGATTATTACTATCAAAAAGCTGATGTATTTGGCATTCAGAAATTTGAACAGTATTTCTGACAATGGGAAATATTAGAGTTGGGATTTTTTTGATTGAAACTTTTTTTAATGTTCTACTTGAAATATTCTATAACTGATAGTATAGAGAAAGTACTATTCTGTTTTGTTGTGGTGTTTTTTCTTATTTTTGTTTCTTTGATATTCTAGATTTTTAAAGAAAAGATTCAATCAAAATGTTTTAGATATCTGCTCTCTTACTCTATTTCCTAGGGAAAAAAAAAAAAAAAGGAAGAAGTATCTTTAAGATGACTCTCTTAGTTCACTGAAGACAGAGAACATTCATGAAAGTTCTTCCATGAAAATCCCCTTCCTGGAACCATCTAGAGAAGGGGCATTTTGACAAGATGTGCATTTAGGAAGACATCACATGTTTCTGCATGAACTCAGAAATTCACCTGTTTTTGTTTAGGAATTTTGGGTCATGGATTATTTCTGGCATGCTGCTTAACACATTTTCTTAATGGTTTCTAGTTTTCATTTTCATTTAAAAACTTTTGATAGTGCTCTCTTTATTTGCTGTAGTTGTTAATACAATACAGGAGCAAAAGCTTGTTTCAGTGTATAAATAGTGCCTAAAACTCTGAAAATAGGAACCAAAATCCTGGTTTTGATTTTAAGTTAACATCTGGGGAGCTGGAATGTAATTTTTTTTTTTTTTAACAACTGCCAACAAAGAGAAATTTGATGAAACTAAATGGTCGGGTTACCTTGTTTTATTTGAATTACCTTGGCTTATTTGGATGAGAGAGTTCTGTGACAGCTTTCAGATTTCATGAGGGCTGCATCTTGTCTCTGCCACCACAGGCAGGGAGCCCATGGTGTTCTCATCCTCACTGCAGGCTTGGCTCACAGGAGTCAGTAGGAAGAACAGTCATTTATGTTAGACATAAATGTTTCTTTTGGAGTTTCTGATGACATGAAATGGGAACCAGGGTTTTGGAAGATATTTCCATATGTGTTTTATCTGTCAACAAGAGGTTTATCCCCTATAAGTTGATGTCTGATGCCAGCAGAGGCTATGTATCCATGCATTTATAAATTCTCATTGAATTGCATGGAACTTTTGCATATGACAAAAATTGAATATTTTAATTAAACTTTTTTTACCTTCACCCTAATTTTTTTTTTCTCCCTAAATTTGGCCTGCACAAACCTTTGAATTGTTTCATGCTGTCAAGCAACTTTTCATCCTGGAAGGGGCAAGTTTGTGCTGATAAGAGTGGTACTGGCATCAGACAAAGGACAGGAGTACATGTACCACAGTGTTGCCCTCCAACAGAGCCATCTGACACAGTAGAAGTGGATGACAGATCATGAAAACTAGATCAGCAGTAACTAAAGAATAGCCACAGAGTAAGCTACAATTAGTATTTTGTTTTTAATTTACTCCAGATTCAGGCTGGAGCTACTGTACTTTCAGAAGTTACCAAACTGCACAGAGAAATAACTTCAAGAAGACATTTTATATTTTAAATTAGCATTGACCTTCCAGTCACCTTTCAATCCTCTTGGATTGCCCAACTTCATATTAGAAGTGTTCATCTGCCTTGCTTCTATCCCCTTACATAGGTTGTGTAATTGGAAAAAGTCAATACAACTGCACTTCTGTGGTTTGGTTTTAGCTGCTCGTGCTGACAACACTGTGGAATATTGCTATATAGTGCTGTTTAAAAAATCACTTGTATACAAGGGGCTTTCATAACTGCCAATTTTGAAAGCTCTTCTGCAACTGCATGGGGTAGATGGGTTTAAATTGACACATTTTGCAGTCAAGCTAAGGGAGCTGGTGAAGGCTATGGGAACCCATAATGGATTAGAGGAATTTTGACAACTGCAGTGTGAAAAGTTCTCTGCTAAGCAATATGACTTCATATTGCAAAATATATTTAATGCTTGATTCCTACTCATTGCATCTCATATTTTGTTTTGGGAAATATGGAACTTTTTTTAAGCAAACTAGACTTTCAAGTGAAAACTAGGTGAAATACAAAGTTATTTTTTGATTTTCTGAGATATTTACCTGTTACATTTTAAATGAAAACAATGAGAAATAGAAATTAAGAGGTCTGCCATAGTTACAAGTGATAAACTCACACTTTCACAGTTCAGGTCCTGGTACCTCACTTCTTGCTGTCTCTATGTGAAAAGCAAATATATCTCTGAATTCTTTTCCCCTTGAGGAATATAAGTTTTATCAGAATTTATTAAAATCTGTAGATGCCTAGGATATCAGCAGTATCCCTCTTCCCTCAGAATCAGAGTTGAATTCTCAAATCTCTTTTTATTATGGTTCAAACTCAAGCTGAATTCTCCTCAATGGGAATTTGAAGAACATTGTAAATTTGCCATCTGTTGGATTAGACAACCACATCATTCCCAGAGTCCCTCATCATCTCCTTCTTACCTGCCTTCCTGCAGTCCAGTGCAGCACATTTCAAAGGCATTTCAAAGACATGGGTGTCTATCCTGTCTCTCCATGGTTTGTCATTTCTTCACTTTTGAAACCTCAAGTGCCCTTCAGCAGTGTGAGAGCCTTGGGCTCCCTTGCCCTCTGAGCCACAGAGAAATCCTGAATATACAGAATGAGATATTGTGTGCCAACAGCAGGCACTACAGGTTGAAGGTGTGTGTTTAAAAATCAGCTACTAAACCTGTACAGGCTTCTAATTGAATTGCTAAAATCACACAAGGGAGGGCTGGGCATTGCAACACAGTTCTAACCAAAGCTGTTTTTCTGCTCCTAGGACTTCTCTTTTTAAATGTTTTCATTTTCCTGGCAGTAATTCTATTCTCTATTACTGCAGTTTTTCTTCAGTGGTTATTCAGATTAAGCAGTTGATTGAAATTCTTGGCTGTTAAGCTCTGGAGTTTTCAGTTGCGCAAACATAGAGAAGGAGAAGCTCTGGAGTCTCTGAAAAAGCTCTTCCTTCTCCAGCAAGGTGATACAATTCAGATAATTTTCTTCAAAGCAGAATACTTCAACAATTGAACTGCCTTTTTTTCAGAGACCATACTGGAAATAATTATCTGCTGCTCCCATTTTCTACAGTCTGTGACTACAGTGACTCAGACACCCTAGCTCCGAATGGGAACCTGCCAGAGCCAGGAGTGGCACTTGTGGTGCCAATCATCTATGTGCCTGTGCATTTGACACAGAATACAGATGTTCAGATACTCTCCTAGTCTGAATATTCCATCAGGTAAATTTAGGACAGTCTCATCACAAAACACAAATATTTGTGATTGTCCTGTATGTCTACCTGTTTGAGCTAGACTCAAACTCCTTTCCCCCACTTTCCCTCTGTCTTAGGATGAGAGGCATTTGGGTCATATATGACAGTTTCAAGAAACTCTTAAAGCAAGAACTTGGAGGGAGCACTAAAAACTGTCAGCTATCACAAAATCCACAGAGAAAACTCCAGAAAATGTTTAACAGCCGAGTTCAGGTAGGTAGGTCATCTAAATTATCCAATGAAAGTCACTGTTTCTCTGCAAATGCATTGCAAGGATGGTTTCTTATACACTTGCTGCTGGTATTTTGACTGCTGAAATCAGATTATTTGTCTTTTTTTTAATTAGCCAATGTTTCCAGCTGTCTAGGAGTGAAAAGTTGCACAACTGCAACTGGTCTGGCCATACAAGGAAATTCAGACACTTCTGCATCCTTGCAGTAGGAGCAGGGATGAGAGTGTAGTAGGACACACCATACTGATTGATACTGCAGAACATCATCTAATACCCAAATCCTGTGCTCCATTTGCCTATATCACCACAGAGACGGGGTTTATATTGCACTTGTCAATAACACCCTGTCTGCTTAGACGCATCTGAGATATATTTTATCTACTGAGCTTTGGCTCTTTAGATATCTGGCAGAAAGAGCAGTTAAGGGGTTGCATCAGACATGGCATATTTGGAGCTGTACGAAGGGATAACATGAATTCTATTCTTCAGCCATTCACTGCAGCTGTGCCTTGAACATTTTTTTCAACACTGCTGATGAATAGAGCTGCACTCAAAATCTATGAACACACAGTGAGCACATACCACCCTTAATCTTCAAAATCATGATACACAGTATTGCATCTCCAGTGAAGGTGCCAGACAACTGAGTTACATTCTCTTTGTTTTTCATTGCTGATACTTGAATTAAAAAAAAAAAACACACCACTAAATAATGCACTTTTTTTTTTTAAAGACCAAAGTGAGATTAAGATAACAGAATTAAAAACATTAATCATAGAATCACAGAATGTTTGAGGTTGAAAGGGATCTGTGGAGGTCACCCTGTCTACCCTCCCACTCAAGTGGGGTAACATAGAACAGGTGACCTTTACGCACCTTTAATCAACTTTTGTTTTGAAGTTTTTTGGTTGCATTTGCAGTAAGTGACCCTCCAAGTGCTTAATTGAATTTAGGTAAGCATCCAAGAGCTCAAAATTCTCACTGAAGATAAATTGAATTTCTCTGAAACTTGGTAAACAAACCCTGCTGAAAAATCTCATGAAAATCACTTATTATGTTGCACTAAAATAAAATGGAGTAGAAACTAATTTACTGAATAGATCTCCACTTTGTTTACCAGAATTTGAAAATTAGCTGGTCTCATTCATTAAACTATTGATTGCCTCTTTATTTGATATTTCTAAGAGTTCCCATTTCTTCTGTTTTTGAACTAATTTGATTAGAATAGTCTTTATTTTGTGCTCTTGGTATTTTCAAGTACGGATAAATAACAAAGGGAAATTTTCCACATGAACCCAATCTCTTCATAATTGCAAGTGGAGCTTATGGATTGAGAAGGAATTGCAGTTCATTAGTGCTCTCCTGTATTCACAACCACAACTTTCTTCAAGTTTCAATTACTTTCAGGTAGCAGAGTTCATGGCCGGACAGTGATTGTAATAGAGAAATTAATCTGAGTCTCCAATGTATGTAGGCAGCACACCTGCTCCCAATGTCACACAGGGGAGAGGAAAGGCACAGAAACCCGTCCTGTCTGGTTGTCCTGACAGTGTTATTAACACTTCAGAACCTAATGGGAAGCAGCAAGGTGAGGAGTACAGGGTGCCTGTAGAAAATCATATCAAACACATGAAAGACCTGAAGAGCGTAAAGTTTTTTAAATCTGTTTCAGGACAGAACAGATATCTTCCTTGCTTTGGGATCAGAGACCCAGCAGTTCTTGAGCATGTTCCTTTAAAATTTTCAGGGCAAAGTCACCAGTTCAGATAAAGCAGTATAACTGCATTGTGGCTTTAATTCAATTATGTCAGTCCCTGAGCATCTTGTCCTTGAATAGTTGAAGAAGGACGCTCTTCCCTCTCAATGACTTTATCAACTAGAGAGATAGGCTGGAAGAAAGGAAATATTACTGTCTTTATTAAAACTTAACTTATTATAGGCAATTAATTAAGGGATAAAATCATAGAGCACTACGTTTTCTTTTTCACCAAGAAATCTCTGCAGCAGAATAAGGGAGGACAGAACCATTTTACTGATGGCTACAGGATTTTAATTTACATGGTCAGCCCCAGACAAGCAGTGTCTTAGAATAGCTCTTGTGCTTGGTGTCCCCTCAGAGGACTTTCCATGGCTGGTATAAAAGAGATTTGTTGTCTGTGCTTCCTCCTTGAAGAGGAAAAGAAAGGTGAAAGATGCAGACATCCATTACAGTTAATTTGCATTGAGAAACTCCCTTTGAGTATAAGCAGTAAGGACACCAATCTTTTTCACAAGTGGTGTGCATTAAAATAAAAATTTTAAAAGAAATTTGCTCAAACCTTTTTCCAAAGGAAAACCTAGGAAGTCAGGAAGTACAATTTGGAACTCACGTTTAACTATGTTTGTAGCTTCTCTGTTAATGAAATTGTCCTTCCTACATATTTCATTTCTTCTATTTTTATTTCTGGTTTATTTCAAACTTCTCAGATATTTAAAAAAAAAAAAAAAACAAACCCAAAAAAATCTTGACCACATTTTGTCAATAAAATACAGACAAAAAGGAACCAGATTTTACAAGAATAATCCTTTGACACATTTAGAGATTTCTTAGCCACTACTGTATGTCTGCCCTAGTACTCTCAATGCAGCTTCCCTTTGATTTAGACCACAGGAAAATAAATTTTGATCTGCACTCCATGCTTCCATGCTTTTCCTACTGATCTTTTGGTTTGTTTATATCTGCTTATACTTAAATTCTTCTAAATTTCCTCTTGACTTCTTTTTTACCCTGTACTTCCAGTCACTGACTCTACTATCAAGGTTACTTTATGCACTGATAAAGACATTCTTTACAGCTATCTGAAATGCCTCCATAGCATCGAGCACTTCTTGTACTTGATCCTGCACTTAGTCATGAGCTTAAAGGATGGAAACCCTTTAAAGGATAAAACTTCCTGAATTTCAGTTCACTTGCATCCATTCCTTGTACACAGGGTCACTATCTGGCATGATATATCCCACTTCTCAGAAGGAAACCATTCTGTTTAAGGGCAGCTTTGATAGTCTTTTAACTGGTTTTTCTTCTGTGCTGAAACTGAACTAAGAGCCTTCAAATGTTCCTACAGAAGTGAAACCATGCCAAAAAGCTATTAACAGGCCAGGATGCCTTTGATTCAGGAACCCTGCTAAGTATATTAACCATTTTCCCTCTATGAATCTAGCTACTGACATTATGGAGCTATTATGTGACTATGTGGAGTCACAGAAAAGAAGCATGGTGAATCACAAGGTATTACTTCTTTTCAAATGGGAAATGGTATGAGAACCATCCTACCAGAACCCCTCACTGCAATTTGCATGGAAAATGTTGACAACAACATCCCTGTCAGCACTCCTTTTCCAAGAAGGTAGTTTTCCTTGCTATGAATTGCAGGTAGTCTTTACCTAAGAGTATATTTCTAAATATTTTGAATCTGTTCGTTGCAAAAATGAATCAGCAATTAAGGGGTAGCCCAAAGTCAGGTGTTAGTGGTTCGAGTCACAGCTGCTTGAACACCCCTGATGTTTAAGAAACTCACTTTTTAAATGACCACACCATCTAAAACAGTAAAGGAGATAAGGAGAAGAGGAGGATGGGAAGGATTGCCCCTTTCTAACAGAAAAATAATACCAGCTATGCACAGGAATAAAATACCATGGCCCTGCCAGTGACCCACAATTATCAGGAGATGGGTCTGAATTGGAATGTAGTGAAGCGAGAATAATTTTCGGTTCCACCTCGTGCTGACAGTTCCCATTGCAGGAAGGGGATAGAATATGTTCTTCAAAATGTGTAGGAATCTTGTAAAGATTATGGTTTGGACTTGTGACATTCTCTGCAACCTGTTGTCAGGGACTTGGAAATTGTAAAGCCAAAGCCCAATGAGGCAGCCATTGATGGCTGATACTCCTGGATAAGCTGAGGCATCCCTCTGGTGCCTTCTGCCAGCTGCTGGGCACAGCTGCTGCTGGACTCTCTGGAGGCTGGATGGATACACCAGAGGAATCACAGAGTGGGACATAAACCATGGAACTCCATGTCCAGCCTTCTGTTTTGAATTTGCAGGGAAGGGACCAGCTTTAGCAGTCTTCCCAGGTGGCCTGTGATGGGAGAAGAATTCTTTCTGAAATGAATGTGACACCTGACTGCAGTGGTTGCCATGAGAGAGCAATCCTGTGGTCACTGAGGTAACTCATTGCCTCATTTAACCACTTATGTCACTGGAAATGCTGCTGAACTGCCACTCCTTGGGGGGAAATGAATAGCTGAGAAGGAAAATGTCCAAGCTCAACAGCACAAATGATATAATTGCAGAGCATGTTAAAGAGCATTATTAAGTGAAGTGGGCTGGATGATTTACTTTGAATCTGCTCAGTGAAAATTTTACACCAAGAGTCGTGGGACGGTGCCAGGGTTAATCATCTGCAAGGCTTGTCCATAGCAAACACTCCCTGCACAGACATCTATCTACTCTTTAGAAACAGAGAAACCACAGAGTGTAATCAGAGAGGAAGAATGAAAGATCCAACTCTCTGTACCTTATATTCAACACAAAATTATATTTTACATTGCCACATGGTACTAATGAAACCACAAAGTTAAGAGAGCATAAGGAGAACAGCACACCATCTCCTACATGGAGTCTGCATTTTAAAGCACCCTGGGGAACGTCTTTATATGAAAGAAAATCTGTAGAACCTAACTAAGAGGTGTTTTATAAGGCAAGAGTGTTTCTGCATGATTACACTACTTATTAAAGATGCAAAAGATTGAACCGCTCTTCCAGACTGTTTGATTTCTTAAGACATCACTCTTTATGGCTGGTTTCATGTTTGTCAGGGACAACACAATCAATACTTGCAAAAATTTCTTGAATAATAAAATTGAGTACAATGCCAGAGACTCCATCTGGTCAAGAATGGAAAATATATTAGCTGGATTCTTGAAAGTGTTAGGGAAACAGAAGAGTCCCACAGCCAAGTTCACTGCAGCATGCATGTTAATTCCACTGTTTATAGCAATTGTCAAATTCAGTTCTGGTTTATGAAGGCTTAAGCATTTGTAATTTATCATGTCTGCAGGAAGTTAAGGTGTATTTTGCAGGTTCTTCTCTTCAGAAAAAATAATTTTCTTAGACACGTTTCTGAATAATTGATATTCATACGATAAGAAATGTTTCTTACAATAAATGGCTGCTTTTGAAATATTCATTGGTCATGAAGAACAGAAGACTGCAAGAAGGGATGTGGACCTTGGATATTGTTATGACAATTATTGTATACACTCAAAAAGTACTTTTAAGTAATTTAAAATCAAGAGTTATTGGAGGGCTTATTTTAATGTTTTAGATGTATATAAGAACTTACAAAATTTTAATGCAAATTTATGGTTTACAAGGGTAAAAAATATATTTTATTTTAAAATACATTTGAAAAACAAATGATCATACAAAGCAAAGCTCTGAAGGAAAATATCCCACTGAATTTGGGTGAAAAGACATCTGTTTCTGTTACTTTGAAATCTTCACCAAGATGCAGAATTTGATAATGCTTATCATGTTAGGCCTGCATTTTTGAAATCCCCTTCCACACAATAGAAAGGTAAAAGAGAACTGTGAGAAAGGAATGTGTTCCCTGTGGAAAACAATGTTCCCTGAGTCTGTTTTTCCAATAGAAATTATTCTCAGCTGTCCTACCTTAAATACAAGTGGGCTGGTCAGCCAGGGAGAACTACATACTAAAACAGGGAAGCACTTGGGAATGATTTGCTCTTTCAGCCTTTTTTGACAAAGGATGAGAAAGTATGGATGAATCTGGGGATATTTAATGGTTAGGGATCCTTGAATAATTAATACACAGATTGAGACACATCTGAACCCTGTTTAATACATTTCTAGCAGTGGAGGGCTTGTCCCACACATTTTACCATTGTCCAACCCTCTCAGTTGCCAGTTTTTCCCTAAAATCATTGTAAGTGGCAGGGTTGGCATACTTGAAGCAGGTTTCTGCTTGTAATTTCTAACATAATTTCTGCTTTTTCCTTCCATATGAATCATGCAGAGGGGTTGCGTTCACACTGAGCCTGATGGCCACCTCTGCCCAAAACCTTGCCCTGTAGTGTTCTGGTGAGATAACAGTGTTTGAACATCAGGGTCAGACTTTATATGAAGCTGAGGAAACGACCTTACAGCGATAGGCTTCATTATATGCAAACTGTTGATTCCTTTGTCCCTTTGTGTGTCCCCAAAAGTCATCAAAGAAAATGTGGCTGCTACCAACACTGGCTCTAAAGAGGGCAAAGGATTTCCTTTCCAAAGAGCAGTGATGCCTGGAAGAGGCAGCTCTCAGCCAAGCCCTAAGAGGATGCGTGGTGCTGAATCATAACTGAGCTTAGTGTTTCTGGCCACAGACCCCTTCCTCTGGAAACCTGGGTGATTAAAGACACAATTACATTGTTTTCCCTAACCTTAGCCTGTATGCCCTGAACTGACATTAGAAATCTCATTTGTTTAAGCAAATAAAGATGTCTGTCCCAGCTAATTAATATTTGGCAAGACTGCAATAGAAATTTTTCACAGAAAAAATCACTCCTGTCTTCTTGCCAGAGGCAAGTAAATGTGATATGAGTGACAATCTGACTCTGGTTCTGTCTTAAGAATTAAGTGAGGCTGAGCCCCTACTGTGGAAGCACAGGGGACAAAATATCTTGGCAGTGACAAGTGTGTGGCAAACTCCCTGCACCAGCAATGCCAATGTTTCAAGGCTGCATAAAATTCAAGAAAAAAGGTCACTGAGGAATAGTTGATTGTGGAATTTGAATAGTGCTATTCTGAGAAACCCAATCTCATAAAAAAAAAAAAGTTTCTGTTTGAGAGATTGTGAGTTATATTATAGTTGGCCATTTTTCTTCTCCTCTCTTCCCTAACAGTAAATACAATGAAATTCTGTTAAATTCCATTATGATTTCCCTACCAGTTGTGGCAGCCTTACTCTCTGCCAAGTCTGTTGGCAAAATTCCACTGTGCAACTGGGGAAATCCATCAATTATATGAGCAGAAATCTTGGTAATGCCCAGCCATCAACAGACGGAATTGCAATTGCTGGGATGTGCTCAAGATGAGGATGGTTATCAATGTGCAGCACTAGAAAGAGTGTTTTCATGTTATTTAGGGGTTTCAACATCTTTTTTTTCCAGTTAAACCTAGAAGGAGTAGATAAACAAGTAGATATTTGAAATTCAGGAGCAGAAATAAAGAATCCGTCTGGACAATCCTTCTGGTTTCATGAAATTGCACAAGACAAGGACATATTTTGAGGGAGAGGGAAGGATGTGTTAACTATTATTAACTGAACTCTGAATTACCCCTCTTAAGAATAGAAAAGTGGCAGGTGTGGAAAAGAAATGCTTTCAGAAGGTCCACACATGTAGAAATATAGAATTTAGTTGCAGGTTAATGTCCAAATATGCTTCAAAATGATACATTATTAGGAAATAAATAAAAACATCACTGTAGAAGAAGGAAAGGAAAATTATTCTATAGGGCATCAGACTTTAAATTGTCCTTGATATTTGCACAGGTGGAATGGTGGTGCAGAAAAGCATCTAGATTTTGACAGGAGTACAAAACTACCAAAAACACCACCAAAAAAAAACCCAAAACAAAACCAAGAGACTGAGCATGAGGGCAAAGCAAAATTTAGATTTCTAAAACTGAAAAAGTCATTAATTGGGAATGGGTGAAAGTTGCAAAAGAGAAGGAAGGAGCAGAAGAAAGATGGGTGTGTATGTTTTGTACAGGCTCTGTGTCACTGTTATCTGAGCACTTCATAACTTCACCATCAGATGACTTAGTTCATCTTATCACACTCCTGAAAACTGAATAATGAAAACTTTCCTGAACAGTGGAAAACTAAAAAGGAAAAAAAAAAAGAAAAAAAGGAAAAAAGAAAAAAAAAAAGATAAAAAAAAAAAAAGAAAAAAAAACCAAAACCAAAACCAAGGAAAGAGAGTATAGTTCACTATTCATTGTCTTTTTTTGGCTTTATGTAATTAAATTTTGACACCATAGTGCATGACTCAAATAAACAGTTGGATGATTATTTACTCTTCTTCTGTTGGGCAGTGTTCTACTGAGCTCAGTCTTCTGTGGAAGCATCAGAAAAGAATTTTCCCCCAGCTTCATGTCTGGTCCCACATCTCGAGTGCATGACACTCACAACATCCAGGCAAGAGAAAAGAGAGTCCCCTCCACTCTGGTGACATGGGGGGAACAATGCAGAGAAGTCCCAGAAATAATTCAGCTGTCTCTCAGCTCACTCCATGCCCATTTCTGAAGTCTCTCAGGACTAAATTGCTGGCTGGGTTATCTGCTGCAATGGTTGTGCCCTGCCCAAAGGGCTGTATGGAGGTTACAGGCTGAAGCATACACAGCTTACATGGCATTGGCTCCTATCCCAGCTGGAATAGAAGAATTTGAAGTCCTTGACTTTGAGAATTGTCCCCTGCTGGTTTGAACCCTGCTGGTCATGTAGTGCTGCTAAACAATCACAACAGGCACTGACAATGCCTATGCAGTGAGGCAGAGGACTTTGTTTCTCAGAGTTATCAGTCTAAGAACTTTCACCAGCACTTGAAGGAGAACAACCTTGAAGGAGAAGTGCAAATTTTTCAGCTTTTTTAAAAAAAAAGTTTTCACCTTAAGGATGTTAGATGACAATCAGTGTGTGACTATTGTAATCATCTTTTACAGGAGCAATGACACGTCCCAATCAGACATCCTTTGGGGACATGACCTTTTCTAGCAGCACACTTGTTAGAGTGGACCACTGGTCTTAGAGGCCACCTAATGAATACAAATCTCCCTGCAAAGTGAAAACATTCCTGTTGAAAGCCTTCTGCAGCCCCTTGCAGGTTTGAACACAAGTTTGTTCTCCTGCAGTAAGTGGAACTTTGCTCTGCATTTACATCTCTGGAGGTTTCTGTGTTTATAAATTTCCAAAACCCCACACCAATACCCTGGGGTCCCTGGCTGTACCTTGCTGGGTGTCCATCAGGGATAGAGACTGAAGTGTCTGGGAGTCTCTGGGGTCTCAGAATTGAATTGCAATGAATATCTCCCCAAACTTGGCTGAATATGGACAGCTGAGAGATTCTCCCATACTGCATCCTAGAACCTTCTGCTCCATCCACGGCACAGGACTGAAACCTTGGCAGAAAAGAGGGAAGGCAATGGGAAGTGTCTGAAAATGGAGGAGTAAAAAGAGGGGCAGCAGAAGGAAGATCAAGGGAAAAGGGAGGAAAATGGGGAGAATGAAAGGCGAGAAAATGAAAGGCATGAAAAAGGAAAATGAGGTGTTCTGAAGCTTTTACAGAAATGGCACATGTTTTCCCAGCAGGATGTGTACAGGCGTTATAGTTGGTGTAGAATGGTAGAATTACCCTGTGTTTGAAGCTTCAGAAGTTTCAGTTGATTTCTGGACACACAATACTTGGAAGCAGCCTAAGATTAGTGAATATCCCTGTTCTTTTCATAGGTAAGAAGAAAAATTTGAGCCTGTTGATAAAGACGGGTGACTTTTTTCTTTAGAATTTCTCAAGCTAACAAAAATTAAAGATAAAAAATTGATGTTGCAAGCGCATCATTAAATACCAGAACTCTGTCATCTATCAGCTTTCATCAGATCACTAAAAATTCTACCTTAGGAAAAGCATATAGTCAGCCTTGATAGAGGATATTGAGGGAAGCATGAAATACCATTAAAAACCTGCTTTCTCACAGTGTTTCAGGATGCTACTGCTCATCCTAATGCTTTTAAGCAGAATTGGGTGTAGGGCCGTATGAATATCAGATAGTAGATGGCAAGAGCACTTAGCACTGCTGAACTCTGTGTTTGTGAATGATCTGAGCCAGCCCATGGACAGAAACTCTGCATTATTCCAGGCCACTGTGTTACACCTGCACCACCACCACAACGAATGCAGCCCCACCGTGTTAGCACATCATTGAGCTTGGGCCTGAAAATAAACTTTGTAAAGGTTGCAGTTAAAAATAGACCTGGTACACTGCCTTATCAGCTCCAGAGCCTGAGTTGAGAGGCGCTGTCTGGTGCTGGCAATGAAACGGGGTTGGCTGCATTGTCCCCAGCATGCCAGAGCACATCACAGCAGTGTCACCACTGGACTGTGTTTTGCCACTTGCATGCAAAGCTGGATGTTTCTACTGCTGGAATCTGGGTGGTATCTTGTCTATATGGAACAGTGGTGTTGTTTTAACAAGCTTGGTAAAGATCTAGCAAGCATTTGGTCACAGCTGTCTTCGGGACAAGTAGTCTTGGGAACCACCCACTGTGGCTGTGCCAGATGAGCAGAGCAGTGACACAGCTCAGGCCGTGCTGCCTGGCTTTTGCCAACACCACAGCTCTGGCAATCCCCCTGCTGTCCCAGGGCACCTCAGAGCAGGTTCTGCTGTCCTCAGGAACCTCAGAGCAGGTCCTGCTGTCCCCAAGCACCTCAGAGCAGACACTGCTGTCCCCAGGAACCTCAGAGCAGGCACTGCTGTCCCCAAGCACCTTAGAGCAGGTACTGCTGTCCCCAGGAACCTCAGAGCAGGTACTGCTGTCCCCAGGAACCTCAGAGCAGGTCCTGCTGCAGTGGTGGCTCCTGACAAAACCAGCAGCTGCTTCCCCCAGGCTCTCTCCGTCTGGCTGCCTCTCCTACTTATTCCTGTTTTCTCCACCTTCTCCTGCCTCTGTGCTAGAGGTAGCAAGATTTGGTCTCAACTGAGAAGCTTTAACCCAGCTCTGAATTGTGTGCATCAACATCCTCTAGTTAGTTTCACTGGAAAAACACGATGTGGTTAATGAGTACTAGAGACCTCAGTCCAATAACCATAGGTACTGAAAAATAAATGAGTAATAGATAGATTTTTTAAATTTGCATCCATATCATATGCTCTATCTACATATTAATTTTGCAGATAATGCTCTAGGAGACAGAATATCAAAGAGTTTTCTAAAATGATGTTATAATTTTCTAAAATTATATTAAAGTCTGTAATGTAGATTTCCATGAAATGTTGCTATCCCCAGAAATCCCATCTGACTTAAATAGGAATACTACTGTCTGTGAAATAAGGAAAAACAAAAGATTGCAAATAAAGATAATAGTTGTGTGGTATGTCTGATCCTCTAATGTGGCTACTGGGAGAGCTGTTTGATTTAATTTTATTTAACATATTCATTAATTCAAGAACATAAACAGCTCAGAAATGAAACAATATGAATATATTATAAGAAATAATAGAGCAGATGGAAAATAATACAAATCAGCTTGATGTCTGATTTGGGAAAGCACTTAAGCAGGAACTTACTGAGGAAAATTCTTAGAATGAAATATCAAATTTTCAGAATTTGTCTGTATTACTGGTGGTGGCCAGGATGCTGATGGAAGACATTGCACAGTGGCACTTCTTTTTGTCATACATCATCATGAGTGCAGGAATGAGAGCAGGGGAGGAGATTTTTCCCCTTAGTTGTGAAATATGATGCTGCAGTTTTGAATGGAAATTCATGATTAGCCTTAAACGTAATTTTAAACTTTTTCTTCAAGGTGTTATTTTTTTGTGAATTAGGTTCTCAGGAGATTTGGAACCAGAGCAGGGGTAAAGCTAGATCAATTGTGAAGTTTGAAGAAAAAATTTCAGAATATTAATTTACAATGAAAATGAGAAAAAGTAATATATTTAGAGAGGTTTGGACAATAAGAAAAAATTATGAGGTCGTGTACTACACTGCAACATGGATATCAAAGAGCAGTATTAATTAAAACTTTCTTTAGAAAGGTAATTTACCAAGCAAAAAGCAGCAGCTTTCCTTCCAAACCATTACTCTGGTATCCCAACATGGATGAGCACATTTCCCTCAACAGGCCAGGTGGAGACAAACTACAGGGAGTTGGTTCCACAAAACTGATAATCTTTCCCCACAAAAATCCTGATCACTCACAAACTTTGCCGATGTTAATACATGGGTATGAATGATAAACAACTAGCATAAGAATGAAAATCTCAAGTGATCCAGTACACTGGAAAAACAATAAATCAGAAATTAAAATCTGATAAGGGCGAGAAAAAAGTCCTACATGAAGGAAGTGAAGACAAACACAAAATGGAGGCTATTGTTCTTGTGGAAAAGATCCTCTTATCAGTAAGATCCAATATGCAGTGTTGCTATGAAAAGATAAATATGATTATGGAATGTGCAAATCTGCAAGTTGAGGAAAAAAATTATTCCTGCACATTACAATAATGAGCTGCAATACTATATTCTACTTAGCACACCACATTCACAAATTCCCAAACGTATTGTCAGGGGTCCAGGGCAGTAAAAATAAAATGATCAGAGGACAAGAAATCATGCAATAGACTGGAAATTGGGAGAATTGGATCTTTTTCATTCCAGAGAAGTGCAAATTTCAGAGGGCTGTTTCAAAGGATGAGGAACTGTTCTCTACTATCATAAGAAATAGTGATGCCTTTTTCCTGGTGTTAGGAAAATGAAGCTAGACACGGTTAGAGGGGTTGGGGTCTTTACCTCAGTATTTTAATCAGGATCCTGTTCAGTGTATCCACTTCAACCAGGTGAAGTGTGGCAAAAATGCACCCCCGCCCCTCATACACACCAGTTATAGACTTTACACATTAGCATATCTAACAAGGGGGCCCAATAATGAGGTTGGGATGGGCTAACCCCTAGTTTACAGAATCCTCCTGCCAGGAGACCTTGGGTTCCTGAGATAGTAGGAATGTTTGGTCTCCCTGGCTCTGCAGTTCTGGGATGTTTAGTCTCAGGGCCTGCAGAACACTTACAAAACACTAAGCACTAAACTAAGTAAAAGGTTGCAAGTATGCATACTGCTAATACTTGTGGATACAGAGAACTGTGTAAAAGGTATATAAAAGAAAAGACAAAAATCATTCCAGCATCAATAGCACAAGGAATGATTACTTTGACCTGCAGAAAAAGAGATTTTGATTCCTAATTAGGTAAAGGTTCTAGCTAAAAGGAGACTTAAATGCTGGATCAGTGCACCAACAGAGTTTTGTAGCATCTCCGTCCATGGAGGCCTTTACCATCAGGGAGTACAGATACCTATCAAGGATAATCAAGATCTTCTTGGTACTCCTTCCATGGAATAAGGGTAAAAGCATCACATGCCCCCTTCTAGCACTTTCTGGTATGATTTCTAAAGTGTCTAATCAGGAAACCATTACAAGGCTTGCAGCAAAACCCGGAGGAAGGGGTATACACCAGTGGGTGGTTTGACAGCTCTTTTCCATTTTTATTCTCTTTATTTTCACCTTTACCTTCTTGAGGTTGTTTGGCATTCTTAAGGATGATCAGCAAACTCATGTATGATTTTAGTGAAATGTCTGTGAGTGCACAGAACAGCAGCACCATTCTGAATCAGAGTGGGCAAATTTATATTTAAAAAAACCCAAAAACTAATTCTTCCATATGAAGAAGGCATTCTCTCATACAACACCTGAACCTATGGGAAGAAGCAAAGAGATCTCTTTCATAAATTCAGTGTGGCTATGTAGCATCTACATGCACCTCTCTTTCTTGAAAATTCTGGAATGACCTCAGAAAGGATAAGTTGGAGCAATCAGGGGTAAAGGACTCTCAGATGTGATGGTGGTGGCACTGGCTGTAAAAGTGAGGAGAGCGGGGAAAAAATATTCCTGTGTGAGTACAATTGAATTTTTTATCCATATTGACAATTTGAGGAAGTTACTTGCATGCACTTTCTAAAAGGTAAGCTAAATTACTTGCATTCAAATGGTAGAAGAATTCTCTGCACAGAGTTCGCTGTAGTTTCTGAGCTGCTGGAAATATTATGGCTATACCACATTGTCCTTCTACTGACTGTAATGAAGCTGTGTCACGTAACAGCTGCTGAGACACTGACATTAGAGCTTGCTAAAGATAAAATGTCTTTTGACTTAATGTGATTTCTATTTACAGTCATTTGTCTTTACATACAATCTAAAAATACAAGCATTTATCTATGTATGTTTTCTAAATCAAGTCACTTCATACTTCTGCTGGGCTCCCTTATTAATTCTGCCAAGATCAAATGAAGAATTAAATGGGTCAAAGATTAAAAAGAAGTGATGTAAAACTTCCTGTATAAATCTTTAGAATATGAAACAAGATTCCAGCTTCCAATATTTATAAAATGTCACAGGACATAGCAACAAGGGGTGTGTCCTCTGAGTAAAAAAAAAAAACAAACCACACTCAGTATTTTCATTTTTTAGGATTCAGTTATTTGCTGACAGAACATTTGAAAATATATTCAATTAGGCAATACTTCCAAATATACGTCCATTTTGGAAAGGCTGAATTAGCAGTTCAAAGTAATCCTTCACAGCAGGACAGAAACTATAAACCTCAATAATTGTCAGTGTTTATTCATTAAGAAAGTACATAAAACTTAACTACACTTTAAATTGAAATCTGCCTGGCTCTGTAATATGGAACTCACCTGTTCTGGGGTATGCAAAATAACTAATTTTTTAGGCTTTAGTGATTCTTCAGTATTTTATATTACAACAATTTAATTTAATTGAGATAATCTAAAACCATGTAGAGAAACAGCAATCTGAAATCTTAACACTATTGCAAGTTGTGGCTGATTCAAGGAAATGGATAGCTGGAAATGACATTCCGCAATGGTATTTTGAAAACTGTACATTGCAAAAGGGAGAGCATTAGTCACTCCCTGGTTGTGTTGCCTGGCATCAGAAAAAAAAAATAGAAATACAAATTTCATTGCCTGAGGACTTGCTTAGTTGGATTTTTTAAAATTAATATGGGACCAAAATGAAATATTTGTATGGGATTCAGTAATTTGAAATTAAATTTCTCTGCTGGGAAAAGAAATCCTTTGACATATCAGAGCATTTAATACATAGGTAAATATAATGGTAATTGGTAAATACTGCACCATCTCATGGTTTCAGAAAGTAATATGATTTAGAAAAAGAAGAAAAAACTTAAACAGAAAACCCCCACAAAACAACAAGAACAACAACAAAAACTCCATAAAAATTTTTTCCCTCTCCAGAAGCTGAGTTTTCATGTTTAAAATTGCAGAGACATGAAGAACATAAAGTTGGAAAGGAAGACTAAAATCACTGATAGCAGTAACTTCGTGGAACACTGGTTATCTACTTTTTTTCTGAAAATAATTTAGTTATGGAACTTCAAGAACTAAGCTGTCTGAAGCTAAGTCAGAACTCACTGTTTATTCAGTATCTAGTGCAAGGGGATTTTTCTTGGAACTTTGAATCCTTCTCTAGTGGTACCATTAATTAAACAGGAATTAGATATGGCAACTTTGTTCATGCCTTTATTTGTTAGAATAAACCCTAATCTCCAGAAGTAACTTTCTCTGTACCTTACAACTAAGGCAGAGTATTACAAATATTGTGCTGGGGGTTATGGTATGTTCCAGGCTCAGGGCCCCAGATCATAAACATTTTCTTTTTCAAAAGCAGAGGCTGCTGAAATGATTGACACTGTGCAAATGCTTAATGAGTTCTTTACAGACACACCTTGCCCTACTGATAAAAATTCTGCTGAAATCAATGGATCTGCTCCCAAGAATTTCACAGAAAAATCTGGTCTCAACAAAGTGGGTGGCAAGGAAAGAATAGCAAGCAAAAATCTCTTCTTGCAAATACCAAGGGAAAGAGGCACATTCTGAGCAGCGCCAGGTCTCTCTCACTGGGATAGTTTGCCCTTTGTTCCTTGTTCTTCATAATTAATCAGCAGCTTTATATCAAGGGCTATAGAAAGGTACCCCTTTCTGGTTGAAACAAATGTTCATTTGGTTTTGAGACTGGAAAGAGGAGACAATGAGCAAAACAGAATTCAAAAGTGATTTTCCTTCTCCTTCCACAGCATGCTGTTTGCCTGATTTTAGTGTTCTGAAAGGTAGGTACCTTAACAAAGATATCCAGGATCCCTCTACAGCAAAGAACATCACAGAGAAGGGGATCCAGAAGGAAATCTGCCCTCTCTTCCTTATTCCCACTGTAGAATGGAATTAAGTGCTACCAGTGAATATTTCTTTACTGCACAGAAACCCTAGCCAGATGTTGCAGACTAGAAGGCCAACTTGTAAGTGCGCTCTGAAATCCGACTGGGAGGAATCCCACCTTCAGCACTGGACCAGAGCACCTCATCGGACTGAGTAAATTTCACTTGTGAAGCTTCCCACTCTAGGAAAAGACACATAACTGTATTATGGAATTCTCAGTGCTCACTAAGTAGTAAAGCTATTATTCATTTTCCATGGCATTAGAAAGGGCTCTTTTAAAGCACAGAGATTTCTTTGGCTATTGTTAGGCAAAATGTCAATCCTCTAGCCTGTGATTAGAAAGCTTTCTAGCTAAAGGTATTATTTCCTTCTTTCCATTATGTATGTGAGACAGAACTCACAGTTGGTGGAAATGAGCTGGAAGGGAGTTCTGAAAACAAAACAGAGTAATAATGGGATTTTTTACCCTTATTGCAAAGATTGGTACTAACCACAAAAGCCACACTGTGAAAATACCAAGCAGAATTCTAGTTCATGTAGATTTCTGTCATATCAGCTCAATGTACAAATAAGAAGTCAATCTGAGTGCCTACAAGCCCTGCAAACCCAGCCTTGTGCCCAAACCCTCCTCTAATAAAAGTGCAGTGACTAAGGCAGAGCTGACAATTCTGCTGATGGCACACGCATCAGATCAGAGCACAGCTCATTCTTCCAGATTGTAATGGCTGTGCATTGCTAACAATAGAGAGTCTTGCTTTGGTCAGTAAACTTCAAGGACACATGCATAATGAGCATCAAGAAGCGTCTTTTTCACACTTTAGACTGAGGCTACATTAACTGTGTAGATTTGTGCTCTGCTGTTCTTTCACAACACCATTAGTGGCATTGTTCCACCCCAGCCCGTCAAAAGCACCTGCTGAGGAGAGCCTCATAATGAAGGTCTTTGATGCAGAAAAGAAGAAAGCTCATCCTGTTGCCTTCAAGAGGGTGACAAGCAGTGTTAACAGGAGTGGTCTGCGGTTGGTTGGGAATTTAATGCTGGATCTCTCCTGTCACCTAGCCCTCAAAGAAGGAATCTGTGTCACAGGTGTTGTAATTAGGGGTAGGAAGGTACAACATGATGGTCAGTTTCTACTCTCTGGGCAGAAAATGAAGCAGTGAGATGGCTTCATCCTTCAAGCCACTGTAAAAAGAAAGGGAGTGCAGTAATCCAACTTGAGATTAGGTTCTATTCTTATTTAAAACTGGGCTTTCATCTTAATAAATCCATTAAAAGAGTGTTAATTTCCTTGTCCAATAAAATAATACTGATTAACAAAATGAAATTTTGATCTATGGTTTTGGTTGTTGTGGTTTTTGTTGTGGGTCCTTCCTTCCTTCCTTCCTTCCTTCCTTCCTTCCTTCCCTCCTTCCTTCCCTCCTTCCCGCCTTCCCGCCTTCCCGCCATCCCTCCTTCCTGTCTTCCTTCCCTCCTTCCCTCCTTCCCTCCTTCCTTCCTTCCTTCCTTCCTTCCTTTCTGTTGTTTTGTTTGTGGTTTTTGTTGTTGTTTTGTGGGTTTTTTGTTGGTTGGTTTTTGTTGTTGTTGTTGTTGTTTTCTTTTTATAAGGTATGTTTTTCTAATTACTTTCTAATAATGAAGACCCCCTGCCCCCTAAAAAAAACCCTAAAACCCTCCATAAATCAGATACTAAATCTAATACTGCCAAATCCTGTAATTTTAATATGTCATATGTTTGGGTTTGGTTTTTTTTAATTTGTTTTTCTCCTTTAAAATCCCTTCTCTGTGAATCAGGTTATGATAACATCTAATATTTTGAAAGAAAGTAAGTTTCTAGTCCTCAAAACATTCCAACATCTGGAAGGAATTGAGAACAACCCAAATGTTTTGTTTTAAAAGATGTTGTTGAGGAATGATCTTCTGTGAGACTGATCTGGGGAGATTTAGGGGGTTGAGGTGAAGATGATTCCATATCTGTTGTTTGTAGAAAGGAATCACAAAGGAGCCCAGTGAAACCTTAACTCTCTGTAAATGTTGTTGCTGCCTAGTGTCCTATATATGAAGTGGCTTGTACTACTAGTGAGGAAAGACAGAAACCCTTACTGTGCTGAGGGTGGGACAACTTAAAACCTACACTCTCTTAGCTTACATGCCAGAAAATGAGAATTCCTTCACTTGTCTCTACCCCTTTTTCTTTCCATATGTGATCGACCAAAGAAGGGAAAGGAAAAAGCAAATTCAAACTCATAATGAGGTGTATGACGCTGAATAGATTTAGAACCTCCACCCCGTGCCATATTAAACTGGTTTATTCTGATGGATTAGTTTTTGCAGCTTGTGGTACCCAGATTCAAATAGCTGCTACATTGTTTATTCATCCACACCAGAATGGGAAGGATGGATTTATAAGTCTTATGAAATCAGCAGGTTGAAAAAGACAAGTTGATTAGCCAGTTTGCAGTACACTTTACACTGCAAAAAAACCACACCAGCTGGGACTAGTTACCCTGTAGCAAACATCCATATGCCATGAAATTGCATAAACAAAGAAAATTGATCATGTTTTTTCAGTTTGGTTCAAAATATAATCTACTTTTTAAGGGTATTTGTGTTTTTAAGAGATGCTGCAATGAGACAGAGAACAACTGAAGTCAAAGCTACAGCTAACATGTGAATAAGCAGCTGTCATGGTGTATTGTAATTCAGCACCAATCACAGTCTAAAAATAAGAGCCATAAACACGGGGATAAAAGCCCTAAACCCATAAAAATTGGTGCAGAGTTTCTTAAGAGAACCTGAGGGAATAGGAACATATTTTCTTTTTCAGAAGGCAAGGAAAAACAGGGACAATGATTACACACTACTCTCTAAGGGCATGCCCAGACAGATGGGTATAGGCAGTTTGGAGCCCCTCTGCCCCAACAAGGTCTCACTCTGCTCCAGGAGTTGTTTGAGGACAATGAAAGATGCATTACTGGGTGAACATTGTTTTCAAAAACATCAGTGGTCTGCTTGAGTACAATCCACTCACACGGCCAAAATTTAGCACGCTACATCACAGAGCCCTTTTGAATAAGCAGAAGCATTCATTTGTTCCTGATTAAAACTGTTTTTTGCTTTGTAAGAATATCTAGTGACTCCTGGCCACATTGGAGTCCAGAAAGTTTCTTTGATGACATTAGATACCCAGCACAAAAGTCACATCCCCTGTGCTTTCTTGCTCTCTGTCTGCTGGAGGCAAATGGCACTACAGGAGATTGCTTTGGAGAGGGCTGTTACCCTCAGCGGTATGAAAATAGGTAATATACTGCCTCCACTCTCCCTGGTTATCAGTTTCCCCTTTTCTCAGTCATTACAAGCAGATCTAAGGGCTCAGGAAAAAGGATGATACAAACAGTCCCTCAGCTGTGGGTCCTGTATCAATTTATACACCTGAGACAGCCCTGGTGAAACAGAGAGCAAGGGAGCTTGTAATTCCATGTAACTCATGGCCACGTCACAATCAATACCGTATAATACAGGTGCATTGTTTGTCTCCAAAAGTCATTTTATCCCCCAAAGAACTCTCTCATTCTCTTGATATATTTTCTTTTCATTTTTCCCTAAGGAAAAGAGAAATGCCTTATGGGAAGCAAAAGAGCTCTCTGAAAATCCCATCACTTTTAGATTGCTCATCAGTGGCAGAGCAGATATATTTAAATCATGGTTCAGTGAAACATGCATAAGGATACATCCCGCTTTACAGAGCTCTTGCTCATGCGTATTGTCTTCCAATCTCCTATTCTACCCTCAAATAGAAATCCTGTGTAGTAAACAGAAAATGTAAATAAGTCCAGTAAGCAATAGCCTAAGCTTTAACACTGACAGTTCCTGAGAGCAAAAATTCCTGGTTTGCAACAACTCATTGTCAATACCCTTGAAGAGCCGTGGTGTTTTCAGAGGCAAAAAGTGAGTGACCCAACAGCCAGAAGGTCTTCAACCTGAGCAGCTGTCCTCTGCTCCAAGGTAATTCCCCTCTTCCAGAATGACAAGGCTTGCCTTTACCCAAGTGAACAACAGAGGATCTGATATTGAATTACACCAATGCACATAAACACATACTACCATGCAGAAGACATGATCCTCTGTAGGTATGTCTACACTTCCAGGTGTAAGGAAGGTTCAAAAGTAGTTGTATGGGTGCCATTCCCCATGACATCAAAGCTTTCCATCCACACTGGTATTTATATCTCAAATTTCCAGGAAAAAGGAGAAAGCTGTCCTTCACTTATTTGCTGATACAGTGGGAGAATAGCATGCTCTGCCTGGCCATAGCCTTCTCTGCCTAGAATACTTAGGGTTTGGGTTCATGCAGAGGTTGGGATTGGGCTCAGGCTTTCCTCTTTCAGAACAATCATAAGTATCCTGAATTCAGAATTTCAGGGACCACCACAGGTATTCAATGAGGATGGAAAGCATCCATCCACTTGTGTGGGGGAATGGCCTCATACCCATTCATTTTTAACAGTGTAGGCATACCCCTTCAGAACATGCCTGATTTCTTTGCTTAGATAGTTACCCATTTTCTGTTTTAATGGTTTCACAGACAACATCAGCTGCCAATGCAACTCTCCCTTTGACAAAGAATTGAAATTTGCAGCGTTCACAGCGAGATGGAAGAAAATCCACTGGAGACATGTGCATGCACATGCCCTGGCTTGGTGTCAACCTGGAAATCTCCCCAGCTGTGTGTCAGCATTGATCCTGCTTTAGTCCCCAACAGAGAGATGGTTTGCTCCGTCTCGTCAGTTGTGGAAGGTTTTGGGTTTACTCCATGGGTAATTTCCTCCAAAGTGAGAACAAACAATGCAGTCAGAAGAGCTCCCGAGGCAGCCAAGGGAAACAACCTGGTGGTTGAGAGGAGTTTATTGACTTCCGCTGCTTATGAACAGCTCGACAGCATGGAGTCCTCCAGGTTGGTGTATCTCTATAACCTTGACCCACCTGGAGATCCATGGTGTCGAACCATGAACTCATGAAGACAGCACTGCTTCCAGTGTTCCTCTTCATCCTCAGAGCGTCGAATAGGGAATTGCTGAAGCCTTTACCATTTCTTCTATGACAGGCAAATTCCTTTGTTCCTTTTCACTACCCCTTTTCCACCACTGTGTAGTTCAATAGACATGGATAAGAAGTCACATGCACCTTTCCTTTCAGCATTTGGTAAACGGAAGCCACTCTACCCCTTCCATACTCTGTACCTTCTGTATCAATTAGAGTATTAGGGTGGAGATCTCCATCAGGAATTACAAAATCTTGGATTCCTTTCATGTCCAACCAGCCCTGAATAAGTTTTTTGGGTAGCTGCTTTGTTTTGCGGTGACACCAAAGAAAGTGAGTAATAATGTGAGAAATGTATTTTGGTTGGCCAAGAAAAGTTTATAAAAGAACATTCCTCAGATTTCTCAAAGATGAGCAGAATCTGGATTGTCTTTCCAGCCTCAAATCACCTGCTGATGTCCAAGGAGGAGTATATGCATGGTGATCACAGTATATTTTAATTCAGCACCAATCACGGTCTAAAAATAAGAGCCATAAACATGGGGATAAAAGCCCTAAACCCATAAAAATCGGTTCAGATCTCAGAAATGTTTCCAAGCATGGTGCAAATTTGCAAGCACAGTATCATAAACTGTTCTTTAGCTCTTCTAATGCTGTATTTTACTTTGGTGCCTCTAATGAGACCTCAAATTGCAACCTGTTATTTTCAAGCTTTCTGGCCTGCCCATTATTCTCCCATTCTTTGGGTTTGATGTATAAATAATAAATGGTCAGCATGATGGCTGTAGGACCTTTAGGGAAAAGTATTAGGAAATCTTTCTGTGAAGATTTAGATAAATTAATTTTGCTTAAAGAGCAAATTTCAGCTGACTGCTTGACATTAATTAGCCTAGCCTTACAAAACTCCTCCAAGGTCTTATATGAATTTTACAACATGCTATGCATTTTACAGATAGGTATGCTGAGCTTCACAGAAAGACTAAATGCCACATTATTATTTTATGTAAACAGCTGACCAGTGTGGTAATTAAATTGTGTGGTGATATATTCTTGACAAGACTCTTTAGCTTGCTTCACTGGGGAGTGATAGCAGGACATTTTGAACAAATAGGCATCAATTTTGGAACTCATCTCCCCTACTGATTTGTAACTAGCTTAATTTTTCAGAGCCTGTGCAATCTGTTTAAGTTGAGCTTGTACTTTTTTTCTTTTTGACTGAATGATAATTACAAAAAAAAAAAAAAAAAAAAAAGAAAAGGAAAAAAGGAAAAAAAGTCACTCCAAAGGATAATTTCTAGAGACTTCATACCCCATAGATATCTCTGAGGTTATAGATACGTGAATGGAAAAGCAGACCTTGAAATGTAGACTTAGGATAAATTGTGCAGCTGTACACAGAAAAGTGAACTACACATGGAAAAGCAGGCACTAGAAAACCCCAGTACTTGTAAGTAGGCAGGCTAGGTTTGCAATTCATTTTTCTGCCACCCAAAAAAATATTGTTTTTTTTTTCTTTACAGGGGAAAGAGGCTGTAATTATTCACAATTGATATACAACGGCAATACATGACAGCATTTCCTACCAGAGAAGACACAGAGACAGGACTCATGCATGCCCCACCACTCTGTCACAAGGAAGAAGCACACACAGCCACCTCATTCTGCAAAAGCCTGGATAACTCAGGAAAAGCTTAAGAAGAGACGTTGCACACATTTAGGCTCCCTTTCAACAGCACAGTAAAAGTTACTCTCTAATCTTTTCTCTTTCTACAGCTGTAGAAAAGGACCAAGAAAGCAGATCTAACATCTAGTGTTGATATATATGACACATTCCTAAAAACATATAAAGAGGTGCCAATGTCAACTCATTTTTTAAAACTACACTGTATCAAGGAAGTACTACTTTGGGCAAAGAAATTATTGCTGCATCTTGCAGCTCATCTCTATAAAGATGTCTCATATAGTTGTCTTGAAAGTATTTGATAGAAAGAAATTTTTGGCTTCTACACTGCATGTGTTTGGTGTTTATTTCCTCCTGCAATGTCTTGAGATGATTTTTTGCCCAGAGTCAAACACATGTGCTAGAGCTGAGGGGCTTTAGGGATGAGCATCTGTTCTTGCTGCTTTATCTTTATTTGAAATTACAATGTTGTTTTTGCCATTATCTTTAGTTGCAGCAGAGATGCTGATGATGACATGGCAGGGGCAAATGATGAGTATAAGCAGAAAGGACAAAAGAAATCTTACTTTGCTTTCATGCACTTGCCAACAGTCATTTAAGTAAATATATGCACAGTAATTCAAATTGTGTTGATGACATGTACTCCGTTTATGGTGAATAGTACATTGCTCCCTGAGTTGCTGTGGGGAAATACGTGGGATTCCTGCTTAGTAAGACATTATTCTTCAAATAGCTCTGTTGGAATACATGAACTGCTGCTGAGTAAACCCACAGAAATGCACAAGATTGATAGGAAAGCTAGCTCTTCTTAGAATTAAATAATGTTTCAAGATCTAACTGTAAGGGAAAAGTAAGTAAAAGACACAGAACCTGATACATAACTAAATTACAAGACTGTGTGTGTTTCTGCAAGTTTTCTGCAACTTACCAGCAGCCCTTTGATCACTTTGCTGTGTAATGGCACTGTAGATTTGCTGTTCCCTGTTTCATTTCCATCAAACATAAATCTGAATAAAGTTTTGAAAAGCAATTGTCATGAGAAAAATCATTAAAGAATAGGGATAGGGAGCTGCCAAAAGGTACTAAAGAAGGTGAAAGACACATGAATTATATAGTCTGACCTTCCAGGCTCCTTTCATTTTCACTTACCTCTCCTACCTCCTTTCCTGCTCAGGTAGGGCTGTAAGCCTGTGCTTCAAATAAGCTGCAGTGCTGACTGACAGCAGTGATGTCAAAGTACTGTGGAAAGATAATTGATGCTGCATTCTGTCATTCTCCCTTATGATATTATCTCTACAACGGCAAATTTCACTGCACCACCAGAGACAGTTTCTTAAGAACTTCCTGACTGTCAACAACAGAGCAGACTGATAAGTGTGCAAAAAGAAAAAAAAAAAGTAGTTTTAAATGTTCTTTCTTGGCATAGAAAATATTTAGATTTTGTTTCTACTTGTGTGAAACTTTCTGGCTGGGAATCTGCTCCAAGGTTTCTTTAACGTGCCCAATTATATCTAGGACCTGCTGACTGACTGATTACTATCCAAATCCAATATCAAGCAGAATTTGATGCAAAGGAGAAGGGGATAAAGCTCTTTTGCAGATCTCAAAAGATAACCTCATTTCTGTGATTTCCTCTGTCCTCAGAAGGCAAAGAGAGGTTTTAAGAGAGTAAATTCCTTCCAAAAACCATGAATTCTTTTAGAGGTTTTTGGTTTGGAGTTGTTTTATTGTTACAATACAAAAAAAATTTATTAATGGAAAATATGTAACATATATCTCAGCTGTATCTTATTGCAAAGTCTTTCAGTGATTGATTTAAAGGCATGTGAAAAGCATTCCTTAAAGAAGATTTTCTTTTATTCCTCACTTTTTCCTTTAAACAGTTCTGGTTTGGGACTTTTCTCTTTTAACATTACAAGGGCTGGATAAAACTACCTCTAGAGACCATCGGTATCACCAGCAGTAAATTACCAGTAATTGTGCCATTCTCTCAAAAGATAATGAGCTGGATTAAAGCAGATAGAGAACTGCTACCCTAATACAACTTGGGTAATTAAATTCCAATATGTAAAATCCTATCTGGCGTTGCAATGGGTTACCATACTATATTTCCTGCCCTTTGATAAGGTGTAATTCTGCTAAATACTCTGAAGCAGCTGGCATGTTTCAGCCCAGAAGTGTGCTGAATATGATGCAGCAGAGAGTTTTTAGTGTACTGAAGTTGAATCAGTCAGTAATATATTTTATTACTCCTTTTAGGTGATATATAACATGAAAATGCAAACCATTTCCAGCGGCATTTGATTAGGGAAAATCTAGCACAATTTTTGGAAGTGTTGAGCTCTAACAGCCCCAGCTGAAGGCTATGAAAGCAAAGAGGTTCCCCAAATCTCACTAAATCAGCCTCATGGGCTTCCCTAAAATGCTACAGAAGACTTTCCTGTAATTACTGCTAGTAACATGAGGGAATGCAGCAGAGACAAGATGAAAGCTCTAGATAGTAATTTTTATAATCATTATAGAAGTGAAAGTTCCTGGGTGGAAGCTATAAGATGAAAGTCCTGCCAAGTCAAGGCTTTTCCTGCCTATGTAAAGTTACTAGTCCAAGGGAAGTGTCAAAGAACTTGATTAGTATTTGTAAAATATTTATATCAGGGTAGAATCTTTTCATAGTAAATTTGAGTAAAAAAATTCCACTAATTTCTGTGGACTTAATCAGGACAGATACCTGTTTTATAAAGTTGCAGGATTCTCACAAGATTAAATTTTTTTTCATATCTCTTAGGACCTCAGGGGAAGTGTCTGTGTTGGTTCATTTTAATTTGGAGTAACATGTCTTATACTGCCTGGCCACAAAGGTGTAAGATGAAGTTTTGTGACAACCAGGAGAGAAAGAAGATCTACTTTGACCGCTGTAGAAACAAGATTTCCCCAATCCAACCATTTGTGAGCTGAGATTTCTAGATTTCTACCTAATGGTCAGAATTCATTTGATATGAACTTTGTGTTGTGTACTATTGAACTAATGAATAGTTGCTGATGGATACGGTATCTGCAGGGCATTTCACTCTGCTGAGTCACATAGTTTTTGCTGTATGTCAAAAATGAAATTATTCTTCTAAGGGCCAGCATTTTTCTGCAGACAAATAAAAACCAACGTGCAGCTAAATCTTTTTAAGGGGCAGCACAATCCATCACTTCAGCCATGATTTTGACATTATCCAATATCTTAGCAACTGATCATGCAAACTGCCTGCCCCCAAATTCTGCCACATGCCCTCTTCCATCCTAGGGTTATAACCACTCTTGAAAAGATGAGTGGTTTACTATAATTGCTTTAATTGTCTTATAAAACTGAGCAGCTCTCTGATAAGTACAGGAGGTGATTGTCCTGTTTTACTCCAAGCTGTGTAGCCTCACCTCTACTCCTGTGTGCAGGTTTGGGTGCCACAGTAAAATAAAGAAACAAAGCTATGAGAGAGCATCCAGAGGAGGGCAATGAAGGTGGTGAAGGCCTTGAGGGGAAGCCATGTGAGGAGCAGCTGAGGGCGCTTGATCTGCTCAGCCTGGAGAAGAGAGAGGAGACTTCATTACAGCTACAGCTTCCATGTGAGGGGAAGAGGAGGGGCAGACACTGATCGCTGCTCTGTGGTGACCAATGACAGGATCGCCTCGAGGGAATGACTTGAAGTTGTGTCAGTGGAGGCTTAAGTTGAATATTGGGAAAAGATTCCTCACCCAGAGGGTGGTTGGATACTGGAACTGGCTCCCCAGAGAAGTGGTCACAGCAAGAGTTCAAAAGGTGTTTGGACAATGCTCTCAGGCACATGATGGGATTCTTGGGGTGTCCTGTGAAGGGACAAGAGTTGGACTTTAATGATCCCCATGGGTCTCTTCCAACTCAAGAATATTCTATGGAAACACTGTGGCAGAAGCCAAGAGAAAAGATACAAGTCTGACAAAATTTCATCTACTCCAAGATGTGCAATAAAGAGATCAACATTGTGAAACACTTGCTCATGAGATGTATTCATAAAAAGAGAGAATTTGAGTCCTGAAGAGTATTGCATAGGACAGTATGCAAAAATATTACCAAAGTTATCCATGAGACTACCAAAGACTTCAGTCATTAGAGAAATTTGCTTGAAAACTAAGAGACCACAGCTTTTTCCACCTTAGAGACACTCCCACCCCAGTCCATGGTTGGTAAATTCCAATCAGGGATTTAAATCAGACAACTCTTTGAAAAAGACTCCTACTAGCTGTACCATTATATATTGAAAACAAACAGCCTGCTGAGCATTGCCTACAAAACCTTGTCTCTTTGATGAATTTAGCTTCTGCTGTGAGGAACAGGGATGTGTAATCTTGATCAAATGGGACAAGGAACACCTTGATGTCCCTGGCATTTTCAAAAGAGATTATCTTTCACATTCAGATTTTTAACTCCTTGCCAGCTCACTCCTCAGTGTGCTAGTCATTTGCTTAATGCCAAAAAAATAAGCCAACTGAATACTGAAAAATCTCATGCAGATCACGAGCCATTTTTTGCACTAAAAGGATGAACTTCAATTCAAGACAGTCACGTGGTATTTAAACAAATTGCACTCTAACTATTACACCATTAAAAAATTTAGCCAGACAAAAGTAATCTTTTTTCATAGTTCTGTTTTATAACTGTGCTTTAGGCATGGCATCAATCCAAAACAGTAGGGGATAATTTTTCATAGGAATGTGACTCTGGTGTCAAAAACCCCAGGATTTTCACAAGGGTTCTGATCTATTAAGAGCTGAGCACAAGATCACATCTTGCCTGAAGCATAAGTGGCTTTAAGAAGGCCTTGGCATTTTATTTCTAATGTTACTTTTGGTGTTTGTTTGCTTGTTTGTGTAACAGGACAAAACTCACCATACCAGAGAGAAACTGGTGAGAGCAAAAGGTAAGAGAGCACTTCTCCTTCTCTTGTGTCCCAGCCTTGTGTTTCTGCTGTAATGCCAAATTCAGGAAATTAGGTTAATTTTCAGGGAGACACACTGCTTTTCCAGTGTCTGAAAGCTCATAAATTCTATAAGTCTGCTACACATCACTCATGACAGGTCACAAGGAGAGAGAACACTCACCAAAGCAGAAAGAACAATCCAAGGGCCGGACGTACTACCCAATAAAACTCAAAAGCTGCTTACTGCACAATGCATTACATGAAAAATAGATATACAGAGTATGATGATATCTTCTCTTGCCTATGACACTGACAAAACTAAACAAAAAACTAGACATTTATCTTAAAGGAAAGTTGGTCTTTCAAAATAGAAATATCTCCAACAGGATGTCCTCATTTTGAGATGATCTTGTTCAAAGGCTTAACTGGAAATCCAACTTTTTCGTTTGGTCTGTTTTTCTTTTATTTTTCCTACTTTGTAATAATTTTGTCTAAAAGCTAAAGGGAAAAGACAGGCAGGCAGACAAATCTCATAGTTAAAGGATAAACTGATTAAAATGAAGAAAACAAAATTACATTAAAGGGCTGTGATGTGTTGCAGGACAAAAAGTTAAAAAAACATGCAGAACAAAACCCTGGAAGATGAGGGGTTTATTACTCTTCACTTTCAGAAAAAAATGACTGCTCTTTTGACCAGCTGAAACTGGTTGTTTTAGAAGAACTGATTTTTCCCAGGTAAATTGAATGGAATCTGATTTTCTCTCTTACTACCGAAGCTCCCAAGAAACACAGTATATTTGGAAGTGACTGCTGTGCATATTGGAGGTAACTGGATAGGACAGCCTCGTAAAGTACACAAAATCAAGAACATTTTTTAAATTCAACTCAGCTCAGTGTGCACCAGCATAAAAACTAGAGCAGATATTAATTGCTTCTGCAGTTTCATGTTAATTCTTCGAACAACTGCACTGCACAGAATTAGTTAAGTAACACCATGAAAAACTTTGCATGTTGTCAGAAAGCAGGTCATAATGGACAGTAAGCATCCTCATGGTAATACCCTGGAACAAGAGACTCTTTAAAAGTATTTTGGTTTTCCTTGCTTTTCTGGGGCTTTTTGCTATCCCAGGCTTTAAGTAATTTTCCAGCCTTTTTGGTTTAATAAAAGCAGAGCAATGTGTTACAGAGATATTTACCAGCTGTCAAGTAATTTCCCAACATAACTCAAAGCTTTTCTCCTCAGCAGAAGGCTTTCTGTAATTCTATATAGGCTTTCATATCACCCACAAACTCCAGTTACCTTGTGAAATATTTTCTTCCTCCAGTCAAACGACCAAACAAGTTTCTAAACAGTTTCAGGGTGAAGTGTAAGACTTGCTCCCACTGTTCCTGGATAAAAGGATGCTCCCTGCTAGTAGCCATAGATGACAAAAAGATTTCTGTTCAAACATTAACACTAACAGGGAAGTCTCCTTCTGAAGAATGCCACTGAGTTTGAACAGCAAGCAGTGCTTTATGATTAAGTTTTTTATTTCTTCTAAGTCTTTCAGGAGCTTTCTCAGTAACACTTCAAGAAAATCCACACAGGAATGTAGAATGAAACTAAGAATGGAATAATACTAATGGTAATAAGGAGGA
This sequence comes from Petroica traversi, assembly GCA_025920805.1. Lineage (NCBI taxonomy): Eukaryota > Metazoa > Chordata > Aves > Passeriformes > Petroicidae > Petroica > Petroica traversi. Next base: position 481,993 of record JAHLSL010000102.1, on the reverse strand, counting down.
AGAAAAAGGAATGAGGTATGGTTTCTTTGAGCATTTTTGGTTGGTTTTATTTATATACCTGCCTATAAATTATCTTCTAATGTAGGAAAACCTGAAAATTAAAATTGTTAAAAATATAAAGAGCAGAACTGTCTTCCTTTTTTATTTCCAGAGCGGCCTGGGCTTTGAGAATAATTTCTCTTCCGTCTTTACAGCTGAAAGATGTTTCTTTTCATCTCAGGGGACTATGACTGGGACAAAAATCACTCTCTGCCAGCTCTGCCGTGGCTCATTCTGAGCATTCAGGTCACTGACCTAAGCAGGCTAACACAGAGATGCTCAGAAAGGCAGCATCAGGTGGGAGTTTTATACCCAGGCAGCCCAGGGAGTCTGGAAACACCCAAGCTCTGCTGAGGAAATAAGGCAGGAATGAAGCAGGTTCAGGGATGCTCTCATTCCTGCTCCAGGCTGCCCTTCAGGGCTCATTATTAAGTGTTTTTGAAGTCTCTCTGGCCTGCAATTGCCATTCTCCCTTAATTTAGTGTTCCTTAAATTACTGCATTTGTGGACATAGGTAACTGCAGGAGTGAGGTGCTGGGAGCAGGCAGACAAAGGCTGTTCCTCTGCTGTTTGTCTGATGCCTCTAAAATAATTGCTGTTACTGGCAGCTGACAGCAGGAATGAGACACTGTTTTCACCCTCTTCTCATATCCAGATATCTTAAAAAGAAATACAGATGCAAGGGCTCTGACAGTAGCTGCCACGGCAGCATGACTGGGGTGAGCCTGCCCCAAGCACTGTGGAGAGGAGAAATTTCAGTGGGTTTGGGGCTGGACTCCCTTTGCCAGCATCTGCCTGTGGATATGATGGAAGGCCACAGTAAAATGCACCAAGCTGGTGCAGATTTGCTGGCCAGCAAGTTATAAATTATCCTGGGATAGATCTCTCTCTATCACCCTGTATGACAGGAGCTGGAGTACCAAAGCCCTGTGCTGGTAGAAAAAAGGAGAGGCAGAAAAAGAAGATTAAGTTTGTACTGTGTTTTCAAAAGAATTACTTAAAAGTAAAATAAAAATCAAACCCCAGATTTTTGAACCAAATTCTAGCTACTTTACTTGGTTTTAGAATTCCCCCTGTGTCACTCAGAGCCTGAAAAGGATCAGAGGATAGGATTGTGCCGTCTCATTCACTCTGCAAAAATCTCTACAGATGAACATATAGGGAATAAGATATCAGGTAGGAAGGTGGAAAAGAGAAAGCAGAGACAGGATAAAAAGTGGGAAAATCCCTGTGAGTGAGTATTAAAACAAGCTCCTGAAACATAAAAAGGAAAAATGGAAAAAAATCATATGCCAGAAATATAACAGAAGAAAACCCAACAAGCAAAAACCCCCAGAAATTAAAAAGGAAGAGAAAAACCCAAACCAAACCAAACCAAACCAAGTGAATTATGTAACATATTCAAACTCCTTGTGAACCCCAGCCAAAAATGCAGACTAGTTTAAAGAAAAAAACAGGGTAAGCTGGAGAAGAAATGATTGACAGCTAAATAGAGTTTAAGAGACAAACAGGAATTTGGCTTAAAGCAGTGGGATCTATCCATCTCTAATCTATTTATCTAAAACAACTATCTTCGTTTGCTTGCATCATTCATATCTCAGTCACCTGATTTGTCTGTTTTGCTGCAAGGATACAGTGGTTATCACAAATTGTCTTCTAAATCCATTCCTTCATCTTTAAATTACATTCTCTGTGGGGAAGATACTGGGAAGCTTGTGGTGTTTTTATTTATTTCCCTGTACGTTTTCCATACAATAAAGATAAGGCACACAGCAGTACTAACTCAGAACTGAGAGGCATCATTAATTGGTTTGGAATCATGTTTAAAACATTGTGTTAGCTAGATAATTTTACTGAATTATACATTTTTTATATATCTAGCCAAAAAAAGTGTTGCCTCAGCATTGTTCTCTCCAGTTCTGTGGTCTGTCCTGCCCAAACACTGCCCCTGCTCCTCCAAGTCTTCATGTGGTAATAAAACTGAACCAGGTGACAATTTGAAGAAATTGTCTGGTAAACAAAGCCCTGACACCATCAGGCAGTCACAAACAACTGTGATCATGTTTCATCCTACACAAGCACTGTTGATGATATTTATGGTGATATTAGTAGAAAGGTCATCCTGCAGAAATTTCAACAGGAAAATATGGAACAACCTGCCTACTTTGCTCAAACACATGAAGAACCCACAGCAGGCACAGAAAAAAAAAAAAAAAAAAGTATTGCTGTCCAAAGCAGCAAATGAAGGCTGTTCTACGAAATTCTCCTAGTGGCCTACTCACAAAAAACAAATAAACAAACCAAAACCAACCAACCAACCAACCAAAAATTCCAAATTTAAATGGATCCAATAAGTTTTCTATTCTCCTTCAGAAAAATAGGAAATTTTCAGGTCACAAACTTATCATGTAGTGGGCTATACCATGGTAATAAAAAGTATATTTTCATAAAATTATCATTATCTCCTAAGGCTCCTCATCCTCCTTTTCTCCACTAATTAGATTTCTCATTGTATTTTGTTTCTTCACATACACCTTGCACACTGCTGAGCTGCTACTTTGATCCTTCAAAACAACATTCAGCCAAAAAAGTTCCGTTCAAAGTTTTTAAAACTTTGTTTTAAAATGAAAGAAATTAAAGGCAAAGAGTTTCAATGAGCTGTTGAAACCTGAGACAATGCATTGTTTTACAGTTCTAATGAAGCAATTAGTAGTTCTTGTTGTTTTGATTCTTTTTAATCAAGGCAGATATTTTCCACTAGAATTTTTAGCTAATAGATAATCACATATTTTACTGAGGAGACTTCTTTAATAAATTTATTAAAGTAATAACTTTCCTGAGCATCTGTAGTTTTTGGCAGTCATTGCTTTTTAATACAAATAAATGGCAGGTACTGAAAGTTGGAGCTGTTCTCTTTTGGTTATCTTCCACTCCTAATAGGTCTTTCCGTATTCTTAAGCATAGGAAATTACTGAACCTGAAAAGAAATAAACCCTCTTTGCTCTAAAATACTGTTTTTCATTAGAGGCAGCAGTAATTCTATAACATATACTAATAAGGAAATTTAATACATAAAGAAATACTATGAAAATGAAAGAGTAAGAATGTTTAAATGAAAGACCCAGTCTGAAATGGAAAGCTCCTTGAAAATATGGTGTCAGCTCAGAGTCTTAAAAATTAATTAAGGAATATAAAGAGAAAGGGCAAAAAAAAATCACTAAAATTGTAATACTTCATTCTAAATCTGGACATTCAATAGAGATAAGCATAGCTGAAATCTCACTCTTTAATTCCATGTAGACAGTGAATACATCTCAGGTCAGAAACAGGTTCATGAAGCAAACCTGATGATTTTTGTTTGGTTGGTTTGGGGTTTTTTTGGTTTTGTTTTTTGGTTTGGTTTGGTTTTGGATTGTTTTGGTTTTTGGTGGTTTTTCTTTTTTTAAATTTTTTCTTTTTTTTTTTTTTGTTCCCATTATTGCCATGAGACTTCAACTTGTCCTGCTCTGTTCAGTACAACTATACAGTCAATGACATGATAACTTAAAGCAGCACTGGGACACTTCATTAAAGCACTAAAACCAGATCATTTTGGTCTTATTGCAAAACATGGAGTGAACATTTTGTCTTCTAAGTCTGGCTGTATGCTAAAAACCTGACTAATGGAACCGGGGCACAAAACTTCAGCAGTAAAGGGCTAACTACAAACCCAACCAGACTGCTCATTGAGAGCTCATACAGCGAGCCCATCCTGAATGCCAGCAGATTTTCTCATGCTTGTACAGGTGCACTGACATCCTGCATGTTTCAAAAGTAATTCCTGTGCCATGTCAGTAACAGCCTTCCTCCGCAGATTTACATCACACAGGTGGGAAATCAGAGCTGGATATCTCTCTCCCCGTTTGGAGACAGTCACTGAGAGCTCCTCATTCCCAGTTCAGCACTCAAATCCTGCAGTCCTGGCTGAAACAGATGCCTGTTACTCACTCAAATCTCCTTCCTGCATCCGAGGGACCACTTGTGAGAGTGACAGTCTCCGAAGTGTCAGCAGGAGAAAAGCACCCACTCTACCTCAGGCTAAGGACACAGAGGCTGCTTTAGGGATGACAGCTACTAAAAAAGTATAACCCCAAGCATTTTACTCTTTGCAGAGCATGGGGAGGATAAGCCAGCCCATGAGTTTGTGAGCAATATTGCAAACATTGCTCAAGTTACCTCCAAACACAATTTCTATACAACAAACCTGGGCATGCTGTGCTGGCTACATAAGTAGGTGGTCCAACAATTACAGGTGTTGCTGACATAAAGATCAATTGTTGTTTTCCATATAAATCTTGAAATTAAAAAAAAATTCTTTATCCTAAAGAGATTGCTTCTACCCCCTTCCCCCCCCGCCGCCCCCCTCCAGAAAAATCAGTTTGGAGATCTGCTCTCAAGAAAAACTCTTAGTAAACAATGATCCAGCATTCAGGCAGAAACCATCTTTACCTCTTTCTGCTCCAGGCATTTTTTTTTTTTACTGCTGTCTTGAAATCTGAAACTCCCAATGACATGCTGTTGATACCCTTAGATTACAACTTGATGTTATAGAATTGCTGGGAATAAGGGGTTTTTTGGATAGTTTGTTATTGTTTCTTTTTTTTTTTTTAAACTGGTAAGTAAATTAATGAAAGAAAGCTTTAAAAATTAAGTACTGCAGTATTTTGACCACTTATAAGATTCATGTCCAGACCTGATTGAGGAAGTAGTTTATGCTGAGAGTGCATGGCATGAAAGACCCATCACAATTTAACCTGCTTTTTGATCTGCCTGAGTTCATTCTCTCTCAGTCCCACTGCAGAATGGACCTGGAAGAGCTCCTCCATAATTCTTAACCTCCGTGCTGCTATACAATAAAGATACTAAAAGTATAAAATTATATTTTGCTTGAAAAATGTGAAGGCAAGTAAATATCAAATATGAGCACAGCAAGGAGATTGATAAAGTAAGTGGAGAGCTGGCATTTATTTCAGATCCAGATCTGCACCAGTCAGGAGCTGGAAAATAAAAACAGTTTGTGACAGGCAATAACATATAGTGATGGTACAAGGGCCCTTGTAATGAAGCTGCAATCACTCTTCTGATCTCCTGCCATCCTGTTTCGTTCTCTTCCTTATTGAGGAACTGGCACTTCCAATCTGTTCTAATTCTCCTGATTCTAGGCTTTGATTTATACTGCTCTGGCTATTGTACCTCCTGTCAGAGGAAGGAGGAGTTAAGGAGTTTCCTGCGAGGTGGAAAGAGAGGCAGCAGTGACATGAGGGTGAGTAAGAACAAAGAATAATACCAGTGGTAAAACAATGCTGATGGGTGATGTAGCAGCCTGCCTTGCTCTATAATTATACGTAATATTTTTTCTTCAGTCTTGGCTGATGTGAAAAAATACAATGCCCCTTCACCCCACAATGCCCTGGGGAAAAAAAAATAAAATAAGAAGAAAGAAAGCTCCTTGTAAAATTATAGTCCAATAATGAGAGCATGGTGCTGAACTCAGAGTCAGGACATCTGGGTTCGGGCATGAGACTAGACAGAACACAATTATTCTTCTTGCTGCCTTTGTTTACTCTGATGCAGTGAAATAGATTTCTAGAAGCTCTGCTTTGCTAACAAAGTGCAACAAATGAAGAACAGACTCTTTAGAAGTGACGTCTCAAATAGAATTTATCTAGCCCTGCCAGTTATCACACTTGTCTGCCTGTTTTCAAGTCCCTGGGGCCCTGTGAGTCTCCTATGCTTTTTTTTGTCACTGTTGTACGACTCTGAGGGATTTTTAAAACATAAGAATCTCCAAGGAGGCACACATCACTGATGCCCCTAGCAGTCTAATATAGTAATTATAATAACTTATGTAGTAAATAAATAACACTAAAATAAAATTATATAGTAATTATTTATATTTAATTCTTTGAAAGTTATGCACTTTGTTCAATAATCAGCAGCCTTTTATTAAGTGGAAGGATTCCTCTTTGAACCCAGTAATCAATGTAAAACCGGTCGCGTAAGGTCTGACAACACTAGTAATTTTAATCATACTTGAGAGTGATGTCTATTTCCACATGATTGACCAATGCTTCTTAAAAATGCATTACATTTCTTAGTTCAGTAACTGTCTGTAGTCGGCTGCCTAACAGCAAAAAAGTCACTGAGTAAAATATACCTTGCAAACACTTTCAAATGCGCTGCCCTGTATTTTCAGCATGTGTGAACAGGTTTTATGTGTAAAAGAGGATATGCTAACAAATGTGGGTGAAAAGATCATGAAAGATTTTTCAGTCTTTTCTCAGATTGGGTAATATTTCTTTCCTTAAACATTTTGTGCCAGATCCAGGGACTATCACTCACAGAATGGAATAGTTGATGTGACAAGCATTTCTGGGTGTTGGTTCAGTGGTGAAGTACTACCCAAAGTGAATAAAAGAGCAGTTGCTTCACTCCTAAAATGAGCTGGAGAGACAGCAGGTAGTATAAAAAAAGGCAGTGCAAAAGAAGAAGAAATGCCATAAGATGGGAATCCCTTTGCTTGCTTTGCAAGATTTTGCAAAGTTTTCAAGAAAGGAGATGATGGAGCGGCCAATGCTGAAGTGAAGGAAACCATGAGACAGAAATGAACTCCCCAGGGAAGCCAAGTCTATCTTTAGATCACACATTTTCCCTTGGGACACATGGAGAAAAGCAGGTTTCACACTTTTGGAGCAGACTGAACTCTATGCCACTTTCTGAATGGAGGAGATGCAGTACAGTTTCTGTCTTGTGTGGAAGCAGTCCTGGTGTAAGCAAGGAAAATGTGCCCAAAGGGAGTTTCTACTAATACCCACAGTGTAGATCTGCAATTCAATATATCTTTAAAGGCACTTGTCCTTAAAAAAAGACAAGTGGATGATGTAAAATAATGTTAAATGGCTACATATCAGTGTTATGTACACAGGTATTGAAGATCCTTCTGCAAGAAGAAGGCTGAGTTATGGAGTCAGCCCCAGTAATTAGAAATAATTATCTGCCGTGAGAAAAGGAACAATAAATACATGCCCTGCTGGACTGCCCATGCCTTTGGTTTTGTCTTTTCTCCAAGATATTTCTGGTTTGGGATCTCTCCCTTCAGTTATGCTGCTCTTGAGCCCTTCTTAGAGCAAAAGGGAACAGTTGTTGTCCAGTCTGTCTTGCCCTCTAAAGCACCTTTAGATATCAGGTCATTAATTTAGAGGTGGAAAGCTGGTTCACATGTGCTAAGTGAACAGTCACACACAAAAAGTACCAAGTTCTCAATAGTGAATGTGAAAAGCTTAAAAGAATCTCTTGGCCTTGACATAATAATTAAAACTATTAATCAGCCTGTGAAGCTTAGCCAGCACACTTGCAGATGTACAATTTAAAATATAGGGGGGGAAATATCCAGTGGACAAATTAATGACAATTAACAGATTATTCAGCATAGGTCATTTTATTTTCAGTGATCTGAAAGCAAAAGAAAGCGTCAGCTGTCTGATGAGACCAGTGACTGATGAGACCCAGGACTGAGGGAATGTCTGTTCTCAGAAAAGCCCAAATTCACACAATCTTTTTTGAGGCTATTGGGACGGCAAAATTCTTCTCACAGGCCTGACAACTTTTTGTGTTCCTTAGGCAGAGGGCAGAGATAACAGCCAGACAACCCCAGAGAAGGGACAGAGTGCAAACAGACTGTTCAAAACAGTGGTGTGGTCCTGAAGTGAAAGTGCAAAACCAAAAAAATCACCAGCTCTGTGTGTGAATGAGGCTGCTTAGGTGGTCATAACTCATTGACTCAAACAGCAGATGAAGTCATTTTGTGACTGACTAGGCTGTGTCTTTGAAAAGTGATGAGAAGTGAATGGTGGAAGGAAGAGGAGTATGAGGGTGGAAGAGTAAGAAAGGAAACTGGATGGAAGAAATCTCTGTTTTCAATCTGCTGGATGTAGACCGAAGAGAGAAAGTTTTCTCTCTCTTCTCCCAGTTCAAAACAGAGTGCTGCTTTCCTTATAATAATAAATCTTTAACTTGTTTTTATAAAAATGTTGCCCTCTTCAGTTTGATGTTTGATTAGAGTAATAATAAATTATTTAAAAATAAATAAACATTGGACAGCTTTAGTAAAATCTATCCTTTTAAAAAACATCAAGGAAATAAGTATTTGATTTTCAGATTATTTCCTCAATTAATCCTTCCATTCCTCACTGGATAGAAGATAGCATAATCATCTATGTATAAATAGTGATAAGAGCAACTGCATGTACTCTGTTGTGGAGAATTTGGAGGGTTTTTCAAATTTTTTTTTCTTTTGCCTTTGAGGGACTGTAGGTAGTAATTTCAACAAGCAGCAAGAGAGGAAAAAAAATAGCTATTGTACCAAATGCCAGGTATTCCTGAACTGAGAGAGATGGTTCTGGTCTTGCACCATTCAGGACTGCATTCGTAGCTGGGGTGACATGTACATAATTTCCTACAGGAACACAAGCAGCTATGTCATTGTTTTGCTAATTTGCTTGAGAATGCTTATCTAAGCAAAGATCAGCTCTCATTTTCCTTCCTCACTGTGCAATCCATTTGGAGTTTAAGGAGCAGTGGGAGATCAGACAACTCGCAGTCCTTTCCCCTTTTCCCCCGGTGGGGCGTACCCACCACTTTAAAGCAAAGACAGTGATGTTCTCACTTTGTAGCTGATCGATTCCATCACTAAAAAGGTGGAATCATTTAGCAGCAGCAGCAGCACTTAGGGCTAACTGGAAACACACCTTGGCTCCTGCCAGGGCAAAGGATTGCTGCCTTGTTATAGCACCTCACCTCCTGTTTTCATGCCTGCTTTATAAACACCCATCAAGGCTTCTCAGGCCCTGGTATCAGAGAACACGTGCTGCCAACTGCCAAGGGCTGGATTAGGCTCCTTCTAGGCTGCACTTTAAGCACCCAGAGACCAGCAAGAGGTCTGGTACTCAGCACCCACACTAATCCTTTCCCATCATGGCAGGGAAACAGTCTGAGGAAGACACAGCACTCTTTAAAACCCCTGAGTGTGTGCTCACTCGGTGATGCTGTGTGCCCTTTTGGTGGCCAGGATGCCCCGAAATCAGGATAGATGTGCACATCCCCAAAGCACATCTGTGGCTGACCATTGCAGGTTAAAGCAGAGTGGGGGAGAGAGTTGACCATCATGGAAGGCTTCTAGGGGGCTCGCACAAGAACATTACACAGGAAAGGGTGATAATTACTCCTTAATGCTGCAGTGCAGGAGCTGGCTTCATGGCAGAGCACAGGAGGTTGCAGAGAGGAGGGTCCTTGTCAGCACAACAAAAATATGCTGGTGTGATCCCTAACAAAGAGGTCTTAGTAGACCTTCCAAATAAGCAAATGATTCTTCTTTATTTAGTTATCATGTCAATGCATTAAACTGCAAAAACCTTCTTTCTTTCTGGTTGTTGTGCTTTTAATTTCGTTCCTTTGTTTAAGAAGCAATAATGTGCAATGAATAAAATCTTGATCTGGAGCTATTCTTGTGAAATAAATAAATTAAAGGGGGGAAAAAAGAAAATGAGAGCTCTTCTGGCCTGTTTTCCTTATTGTTTTTGTTGTATTGCATTAACACCACTGCCAGAGGGTTAAGAAATAGGTTTATCAGTTTCCTTATGCCTTGAAGGAAAGGGCTGAAGACATTGTTGTTTACTCCATCTACTCAAACTGGAATAAAAGTTAAATGGAGAGGTTTTCCCCTGCTAAGAAGTGCAATCAGAAGTCTCTGAGCCACTCAGCTGACTCACCTGAACATAGCATCCAAAGCACATCAGAAAATGCAGAGGATGCATTTCTCCTTTGCTGTTGTGCTGTAGGCATTTGTTATGCTGTCATTCTTAGTACAAAATCAAGGCATCTTCTGCTGGTCCTGCCTACTGACCTGCATTGAGGAAACTTGGTGTTTCAGCTCTTAAACAGTGGAGAAAACAAAGGTGTAAGGAGGGCAAGGGGTTCATTCTCATTCAAGTTATCCCATCACAGAATATGCTGATCGCCAGAAGATCCCCCTTGGAGAGAGAATAACCAGCCTGCCTGTGCCCCAGGAAAAGGTGATTCAGTTTTCAGTGGGACTGAGTCTTTAGAAACTGCACCCTTTGTCCACAGCAGCCAGATCCAATGACTCTCCCTGAAGAGCCACAGGTTTGATTTCTAGGCTGCCACTCTATCTCGTTGCCACATCTTTCCAAACAGGGTAAATACTGCTGCTGCTGCTGCTTTGTGGGGCTCAGTGCTTTCTCTCTGCAGCTTTATACCTGCCTTTGCCTCAGGGCAGCTTTCCAAAGTGCCTTGTAGTGGTTTCAGCTTTAGTAAAAACCTAGCCAAGAAGGACAAAAGAAAAATAAAGCAGGCTGAGCATTGTCCAAAGAAGAGGGCTCACCCGATGACTGTGAGTGCAAAACAACTCTCCCTAGGCCAATATTCCCACTGTTCCCTCTCAGAAGTGTATGGCAGCAGTGAGCAGGCAAAGGGAACAGGCACATAGGGATATCACCCCAGCATAATTTGGGATACCATCCCAGGTGTAGCTGCCTGTGCCAGCTTGGGGTCAGTGGAAAGGCTCTTACTGTCCAAAGGCCCATCTTATTAGACAATTTGCATACGGAATTCATTAAACTGAATGTTTGAAAGATAATATATCATTCATTTTTTTCTGTGGATGCTGAAAATTAGGTAAGGTTAAGGGTAATTTTAGTGCTGACTGTTCCAGAAATGCTGGAACACTTTGAATGCACTTTGAATTCTAAACAGGAAGAGCAAACAAAGCTTGTGAGCATGAAAATGGTTTTTTATACTATATCCATGTTAGAAACTGAGGTACAGGACATTACAGAGTTTGTCCAAGGCCATGTCAGCAATCTGTGGTGAAACCAGCAATTCAGCCTTTGCCACTACTTTCTGAAAGCACTAACAACAAACTTACTCCTTGTCTTCCTAGCTATCATTTCCACACACTTTGATTTTTAAGATGAATTTAAGACAATAATGTGAAATATTAATTGTCAATTCTGACATTCAGAAAGGATGGTAGTGCTTGACTTATCTGAATTTTTTTAAACCAGATATTTTGTATTCCCCTGTGCTTCAAAGTAGGAGATACATTCTCACTCTTTGCTAAACAAAGGGATAGAGGCAGTTACAGGCTTACTTCAGACAAAACATAACAAATGGTTGTGTTCACCTTCTTTATTCTTTCCTTGCTTTTTTTCTAATCATATACTTTTGGGTTTTTTCCCCTTTACTGAAGCACATAGCACAATAATTAATAACAGTAGGATATTCCTTGCAGGAAACTGTTTCTGATGTCAAAACCTTTCCGTAAAAATCCCTACATTTACTCCCAGTGGATCAGATTGTGAAAATGACTAGCAGACATCAAACAGACATTTTAAATGAGAATTTAACAGTGAGCCCTTCATGTATTCTTTCCTTCTAGTGGCAGTTAAGTGTGCTGGCTATCACAAATGTCAAAAGCAGAAGAGAAATTTATTTTATCTTCCTTCTTCCCTGCTTTTCCTCATATTTAAGAGCCTTCTATGTTTGGCTAAAGGAAGAAACTTGACAACCAAGATCTCCTGTTTAAATTCTCACTGCTAGGGCTCAAGGTCATACTGAGAAGGCATGACATTGCCAGGTTAAATATAGCACTTCCTTTGGTGATGGCCTCTCCTTTCATGTCACTTGTGCTCTGACAGCTTTCATCAGCCGAATATACACTGCTAGAAAAGTGAAATTAATGTGCGTGAAAGGTGTCAGTAATGGATCAGGGGATCAGTTTAGGTTTAGCCTAAGCATGGAAAAGCAACAGCAGGGAAAAAATCTCTTCTCACTAAGGTCTGGAGCAGTTGCAGCTTCAGTACCTTTTTGTTTAATGGATACCAAATATTTTCTCTTATCCTCATTTTCATAATAGAAAATGTCCCAGTAAACAATTCCTAAAGGCTCAATTTTCCAACATTCTGGTGCAAAGAAAAACCCTGTGAGAAGGAGCCTGTCTGCTTTTTCCCATTTGGCAACACCACAGCTGAACTTCACTATCTGACAATCTGTGGGAAGCAAATCCCTACAACACGGTCATGGGACCAGGAAAAGTTATTGTCCCTGCCTCAGGATGCCAAGCCAAAGCCTACCCAAGGTAGCAAGTGTTGGTCTCTGACCTCAGCAGACTTTGTGTCAGCCCACAGGAATGTGTCAAAAATCAGGCAGCAGGCTGGTGGCATGGTCAGGAGCTTATCTGTGATCAAACTGGTCTCAGTCCAGTGTGCTAAGTGAAAAAATACCCTTCTCTAATTCAACCCTGATGCTTGCACAAAGCACTAGCACTCTTAGTACAAGAAATGTCTGGGATATTTAGTGGATTATGTGGAGAGAGATCAAAGGGGTATCCAAGTCTAATAAAATGGTAACTATTGGTGAGTTCACCCACCTGTATACTGGTAATTCAACTGGTAAAAATAGATTAAAAAAACCCTATAAATTCCTAAGTGATTTCTAGAATAACAGCAGATGCTCTTAACTAAATATCTGAGGACATGATACAGTAATAATCTTATTACCACATTAAGAGTGTAAGACAAACTGATTAAAATTAGTGAACTGTTTAAAAAGTACCGAAGGAAGAAATAAAATAAATTTTAAAAAACCACCCCAAAGAATGAAAGAGAAAGGGAGTAAAATCCATAGATTCAAAACAACAGGTATTTCAAGACACAGTTTCTGATTCAGGGAAGTCATGCGGAAAGCAAACTGGAAGGCAAGACAGGAAAAAACTTATTGTGAAATGTTAAGGTCCAAGAAGTTTTGTGAGCAAAGCATCAAGCTTTAAGGAAATGACACTTCATATCTGGTGAAGCCCATGGCTAAGGGAAGAAATTAAAATAAAACACAAACAAAATGTCAGTCGTAAATGAAGAGAGCCAAGGATGCATAAACTGACAAGAGCTTGTAGAGGTGTGTGCAGAGGAGGGAACTGCAGGATCCATCTGAAAGGTCTTAAATTCACCCAGTTTACAAGGGAACAAATGGGATCTCCTGCTAATTACTTGTAACAATTAATGAGGAAAAGAACTTTGCAGAGATTCTGAATTACTTGTTTGGTTAAATCTCTGCAAATGATGCTGTGCCAATATACATGTAAGACCTATTTTTTTTCCAAGACAAGAAAGCACATGAGCTGTCAGAATGTGCAACACTGAAAGGGGAAACCTTGGTACAAACTGATAAACTAAATAGCAGCATATCAAAAAGACCTCGTGGTTATATATGCAAGGATTTGAAAAGCATTTGAAATTGAAGTGGCTGTGCTGATATCAAAAATACGCAAGTTGTCACTGAAGTCAGATATGCAGAAGAAGGACAGGAGCATGCAACAAGCATATCTATCTTTAGGACAGGCACAGGACTAATCTTAGGTATTATACATTGAAAAGTCTTGTTTCACTTCCACATTAATTGACTGTCCTGGGTTGGCCCTAAACCAGGACATTGACTGAAACTAAAAAATACCTAGATTTATATATAGAAAGGATAAAATAATCATAGAATTTAAAAAAAAAGCCATCTGATACATATTTGAAGCATCAAGCTAAAAGACCTAGAAAAACAACCTGACAATTCTACGCATGTATGTTTTTATATATTGTCTTAAATTCTCTGACAAAATTTTGATAGAATAGGTTTATTATTATTTCAAGCTGGAAGCTGGTTAAGAAAGAGAAAACAGAAACTGCACATGAATGATTCTTTTTCACAGTAAAAGATTAATAGTTGGGTTGTCCAAGAACTTAGTACTTCTTTACTGAATCTATTGCTCTTAGAAAATGGGACTAAGGATTGAAGTAATTCATAGTATGTAAATTAAGTTGAGTGAACCTACTATTTGAATTGTTAGTGAAAATTAATATTGGCTGAAGCAGAACAGTCACAGGTGGAGTGAAATATTTGAAAACCTTTCTGGGTTCTAAGCCAGCTGTGGCCACGCAATACATTTCAGTGAACAACCCTATTCTGCTCTGTTACAGAAGTGGTCAGAAAAAAAAAAAAAAAAGTCCGAACCAAACAGACAAAGCAAAACTTTCATTAGCATGGGAGGAGTAAGAGGTGTTATAATGGAAGTTATTTCATTGTTCTTTTCTTCTCACATGGTGGAGTAAATGAATGGCTCTTGTATGATGAACTGGCTGTTCCAGTTTGTCTTTTCATGCCATGTAACAGAGAGGTATCAATAATACTGAAAGACAACTAATTTAAATTGATCAAAAGTTGTCTGGAATGTGATTTTCCAAAGAAAATATTTAATTAACCTACTGAATTCACTGCTATGTGCTATCACTAAGGTACTGGACTTACTGGGAGGCAAAACTGGATTAGTTGCTGATCTGGCCAGTGACTACATCTGCAGCTTGTTTAAAATCACTAGAGGCTTCCATTTGGTGATGGAGGTGATTTTTTGTCATTTGGGAAAGATCTCTGGGTAGTGAGCAAACCCAAGCTGATCAGTTTAAAAACAGTGCAGATATCTAGGGCAGCATTCCCCACACCTGCCTTTTTGGTACCCAACATTGATAGAAACTCTCTCTACAGGATGAGACAAAACACCTGTCTGATTCAATGCTGTAATCATTATGTTCTAATGCTCTGTAAGTGGATGACTGATGCCTTTTTGGATAGGAAAATAATGAGCAAAGAGAAAAAAATAACACAAATTCTGTTAATTATTCATGCTAACATTCATGAAACTTTTGAAATGTGTGAATGTTTTCATGAATAAATCATTGGTCACTGGCTCGCATTAAAGAACTTCAGAAAAAATAGCAGAATAAGCTTGTTGCCATTACTCATGAACAAAGTTATGAATAATTTTCAATATACAACTGTTCTGCTTTCTAATTGACTGAACTTGAGATAGATAATTTTAAAACAGACATCAGTGATTCATTGCAAAGCTGAGAGATGATTTCTCAGGAATCTATGAAAATGCTATGGGCTGTATCAGAAACATTTTTCCTCATGTATAGTTTTTGCTAATTTTTGTTTCTAGCATGGCGGAATGGATTACAAAAGAGAAGGATCTAATTCTCAGTGTTTGCAGACCATTCTACCTGCACATAATAAAGAGATCTTTATATATCCAGTCTATCTGAATATCCTGAGCCACAGAAATCACTAAGAAATAGAATTCTTTTAAATTACTAGGTTTATTTTATCACCTTGGTTCCCAACACTTATTTTGACAATGATTCAGAAAAAAAGACCTATGGAGATGTTTTTGTCTCATTACACCTCTCTCAAAAAAAAACCAAAGAACCCCAAACAAAACTGAACACCAAACCAGAAAAAAAAAAAAAAGAAAAAAAAAGAAAACAAACCCAAGCAACTAAAAAACTAAGAAAACCCACACATGCCCACAGTTAACTCAGAGCTTTTCTAAGAGCTTGAGGGAAACCCTGGGAAATGCTGATTTCCAGAATTTCTCGCCTATTTATGTTGTGGCTGCTTACAGAGATCTTTATTGTCATCACTGTGAGAGGTGCCCCGTGCTATTCCCAATGCCCATTATCACATTGCATTTCACTTTCAGCAGAGTCTGATCAAACAGAGCTGTTCCATGAACAGTTGTCAAAACACTGGCATATTCTAATTACAACACTTACTATGTTTCTCTGAAAATCAAACTCTGAGTTCAATTGCACCAGAATAAACCAGACACAATTAAAATGACTGGAGGCACTCCTGATTTGCAAGAATGTAATTAAGATCAGAATCTAGCCCATGGAGTCTAAAGAAATACTGGAATGATGGGAATCAGAGAATCATCCGAAAACATGCAGAAATCTCTGAGCAAAGCAGCTGGCCCTAAATGTGGTCTGTTTCATCAAATCCATATCATATACTTAAAAATGAATACATGAAGCACGTGGACTACTGAAATCCCATTGCATGTCTTAGTGGCATTGGCTAGCCTTCTTTAGGAAGTGCTTGATGCAAATGAAATGAAACTCACTTCATCCTGTCCTATTTGAGACTTCAAATTGTTTTATATGAGAGATATTCTTTGGAAGACCTGCTGAGATGGGAATGAATGGTGTTAGACATAGATAATAATATAGCTTTAAAGGTAGGACAGGCTGTTCAAAAGGACAGGCAGCTCCACAGCCTAAAGCATTTTTACATAGAAGCAAGCTCAGGGTTTTTAGGAAAAGGAGGCAGCCCTTAAATGCAACTTCAGCAGTGGTCTCAGCTTTTAATTCTTCCCACTTCACTCAGGGAAGTGTGGGAAGGCAGTGGGATAAGTCAGCAAGGGATCCCTCCTTGATTTAATATGGAGAGCTCGGGAATGCAATCTGCTAGGCACAGGTGTTTGGCAGTCAACCGGTGGGATGTGGACAAGCAAGTAGGGAACTGGATTTTTTGGGCAGCTCTGACACAGGAAAAGCTGGGGATACCCTGGCAAAATTGAAAGCTGCCTTTGCCAAAATACAGGAACTGGAAAAGACGGGTAGGTGGTGTGCATGGAGTCTCATTTAGCCTCAGGAGTTCTCAGTGCTTGGCTCTTTCTGCAGCCTGGTTCTCAGAGATGAGAATCTCTCAGATGGGTTTAACAGGGCTTGAAATGCTACCACACAATTTAATGCTACCACACGTTAAACACCAGCATACAATTTAAGCTTTTTAAGATTTAAGGCTACAAGAATTTGTGAAAAAGTTATCCCTGTCATTCATATGAGCTGGATCTAAGCCCCTTCAGCTTTTCTTAGCCTGATTACTGTTGTCTATCCCATCCACCCACCTAAACAGCCAGTAGAGGGTCAGGGCAGCAGTTTCACAAGTGAGTAATCCTCTTCTGTGCCTTCAAATCTCCCAGAATTAGCTGAGAGTTGCTTCAAGCTGTGAAGCTCAAAGCCAGAGAGATCCAAAATTTTTGGAAAAAATGGTCAGACACAGTCTAGGCTTCCCAACTCCAATTTCTTCCCACTTTTTGATCCATGGTTAAACTGCCCAAGCCATAATCTCCAAGTGACCAAACCAGAATCAGTTGAACCAGCTGAACAACATCCGATTTGGTTTTTTTTTTTTTAAGTTTGGGATTTTGGGGAGGAATAATCTGACTGGAAAGAGACACTGGGAAGAATGTCCATGTGCTGTAGTTTGCTGTGAAGCCTCACATTCCTTGCGCCCAGGAATGCTCTTCCCCGCCTGCCTCTGGCACTAGAGGGCGCGGAGACCTGGGTTTAGGGCTGGAAATCCAACTCCGCGGCTTCCTACCTCGCCTTAAACCGAACACAACTTTCAAAGAGGTCTTGATTTCACAGAAGGGGAATTGGCTCCTTTATTACTGGCTTGTCTGAGTTCCCCATGCTGCATTACTATGGAAACAGGACCAGAAAATAAGTCTTTTGCATGTAGGTCATGATATTAGTGGAGAAGGAAAAGCTGGGTGAGTGGGTGAGTGGGTTACAGGACTGAAGTGCGACAGAGTAACCTCGGGGGATTATATTAACAACAGTGAGGGATTTCATAGTTGGTGTCCTCAAGAGACTTTTGAATGAGACACCAAATGGGCTGAAAGAGCCAAGCATTTTGAGCAGTTGAGAAGCATGGAACACACACAGGGATTCAGCCCAGAGGTGACAACCAAAGAGACTGGGCATTGAGCTGAACACTTAGGAGGAAAAAAAAGATTGTTTTTAGATTCTGTTTTTAACTGATGGCACCAGTTTACCCCTTTCACCAGTGTCTTGGTCTCCATCCTGGATGATGACAGAGCACAGCTAGACTTCAGTCCCTTCCATCTCCTCAGGACATTCTCGACCACACATGGTCCAGGTCTCCCTGAGCTCTGCCCAGATGCAGAGTTATAACAATTTGGGTAGTAGATACTACTCAAAATCTAGAGTTTGGATGGGATAAAGCATGACCTCTCCATCCAAAGCGAGTTGATGACATCCTAGATCCCCCTTCCCCATACTAGTTTCATTCAAGTGGACTGCAATGCAGAAATCACAGAGTGAAGGAACAGAGAGGGCAGCTCAGTAGGGCACGCGCTCAACAAAACAGTGAGATTGCTGCACTTCTCACTCTCCTGGTGCAAAAGCACCTGGGGTCCAGCGGTCCTACAGAGGGAAAGCTCAACCAAACTTATACTCAAAGAGATCCTAAAGGAAAGAGGGAGTGTATTCTGTGTAGCTTAGAAGGTTTATAGATGAGTCACCGAGAGCTCCTGGTGTCATAAACTGCACAATCAAAGCTGGTGTGTATTCAGACAGGGGCAGTGATTGCAAGTGATGCAATGCCATAAAGACAGACAGCATGCATAGTTCTGCTCTCCTGTATTAACCTTCCTAATGTTTTTTGTAGTTTGTGGATTTGGTGTATCCCCCAAATAGCTGTAAGAGCAGGCTGTCAAGCAGAGGTTAGACCTTCTTTTTTTGTCTTTGCCATTTTCCTTCTGCCAAGAGAATATCTTCCTTAAGGGACAAGAACAAGTCGGTGTGTGCTAACACACTGGTTGATACTTAAAAATGGGAATAGATGCTGCTCTGGCTAGATTTGCAGCAAGAATTTCCACTTGGAAATTAAGCCCTCTCTCCTTGCCCTGAAAGGAATTTCAGCAAATGAAAATAGTAGGAATAAACAATCTTACAGGGGTGGGAAGAAGCTCCCTTGTCCTTCAGTCGGTGAAGGGGTGAGGAGTCACCCATGGGGATGAGTTACAAGCCCTGAGAGCCTCCCTTCGGAGCTGGCAGCGGACCTGCCGCCCTCCAGGAGCAGCTGGCATCAGGGTCCTGCGGCTCGGCTGCCTTGCAGGGAGATGAGCAGAGAGTCCGCAGCCTGCCTTTCCCCATCACCCGGGCGGTGGGGCAGCCGCCGGGCTCGGCAGGGGCCACAGGGGGGTGGGAAGCGCGCAGCCAGAGAGTGCCTCGGCTGGAGGCATGGCCAGAATCACCTTTTGCCCGACAAGACGCAGAAAGCACTTCATCCCTTCAGAGCCCTCGATATGGCCTGACTGTGGGGCTGCACCAGGACCTGGATGCCACAGAGCTGGTTCTGGGAGGCAATTTTTATCCCACAGATAAAAGATCTACTCTCAAAGTATCAGCTCGCTCCTTCTGGCCCCAAGCATCCCGTGGTGGCGGTAAAGGGAGCCCTGAGGCTCGACCGGGACCGGCACAGCCCTGCTGGGCTCTCAGCGGGACCGGGGCAGAGGGGCGAGCCGGAGCCGGGCCTGGAGCATCCGCTCCCGCAGCTCCCGGGAGCGAACCCCAGGGACAAGGAGTCGGGGAAGCGGCAATGAGCCGGGGAAAGCCCAGACCCTTCCCACCTCCGGCGGCGCCCCGAGCCCGCACTCCCCTCCCCCACGCAGCACATGAGCGCGGAGGCAGCGGGAGCTGCTGCTGGGCAGAGCAGGGATCCCGGCGGCGAAGGACCGTGCCGGCAGAGCGGCAGCCCCCTCCCCGATATCCCGCATCCCACCAGGTCCCGGCAGGGCAGGGATCCCGCCCGTCCCGTCCCGTCCCTCCT